>CM062060.1:28095000-28627500 GCA_030954485.1 Citrullus mucosospermus
AAGAGATATAAAGAAGAAAGAGTTTATTGGAGTGGGTGAGAAAAAGGGAAGATTTGAGAATATTAGGAAATGAATAGTTATAGAGAGAAGTTAAGAATAATTCCTAATTTTAATTCAAAAAATATGATTGTGATTCAATTATATTATACTCATTGTCCCTTCATTTTCAAAGAGATTTGTTTGAAATGTTTTAAAATATAGTTAAAATTGGGTTTATAAAAACAAGGTTTTAATAATATCTATTTATGACATAAATAAATTTAAACAAAAACTAAAAACTCTTTAGTTACAATTAATCCTACAAGATCTACAAGATTTTAGGTGTACATTTTTTTTTCTTTGAACATAAATTTCAAAGACCCAAACAGGGTAATGGAGGAAAATTCGTTGTCCTTTTTTTCCTCAAAATTTTTATAAAATTCCATCTTTTTTAATCTTTCAAACAATTGCAACGGTTCCATTAGAGATATCCAATATTCATTGAGAGAAAACATTAAAATAAAAAAATGTTGTATTATCTATATTATAAATTACAATACACCAAATTTAATGATATGTATATATTTATTTGCTAATTTAATTACTAATATTCATTTTACTTATATATAAAAAGATGATAATATACAAACACTAAAAAAAAACTATATAATTCTTATTACATGTTAAAAATAAAAATTTCAAATATTTTAAAAATTTTAATTAAAACTACGAAACTTCACGACATGTTCCTAAACTAGCTATATAGAATAGCTAGACAAACATAAAATTTAAGGTAAATTCAAATGCTTTTGTTTCGTTTGAATATTTTAAATTATTTTCACATGCTTATGTACATTTTTCATACAAATTTTATTGGGTCAATTACGTTTATATATTCTTTAAAATTTGACCTGCATATTTATTTGGCTTATAAATTTTCTTTAAATTTAAAATAATAAACGATATAGACGTCAGATAAAAAGTAAGCTTTGAATCTTTATTTTAATGTGATTTTTTATTTGTGTTAATTTCATTTGTTAAAAAGAAAAAAAAAAAAAAATCTTTGTCTCCCTCCCTTTCCACTTCCCCATACAATAGGACTCTAGATCTTGGTCGAGGATTTTAAAAAATCTAACTTATGTATAATATATATGATTTACAATAATTCATAGCTTAACTCATCTATTTTTAAATTATAATATAATTTTGAAAAATGTAAGTTATATCAAAATAATGAAAACAAAAACTTTGATTATATTCCATAATCTCACATGAGTATAGAGGACTATATTATCAAATTCAATCAAAGCTATAGTTAGGCTTGATTTTAATTAGTAACATATATAGTTTTGACTTTTGACTTTGGAGATGTGATGAATTTTATGGATATAAATTGTGTAATGTATATCTTATTTTTATGAATTAAATTAATCTTCTTTTAATTATTATGACTAAATTAACACTCCATTAAATTATATAGATTAACCAAGTTTTAATATTTTTTCTAAGAAATATTTTTCTTTCAACAATTACTCTACCATAGTTGAATTAGTAATGAGATTATATATTTTTTAAAAATAATGAGATTATATAAATATATTTAAAATAACTATTCCAATTCCAGATTGAAACATGCATAAGACAGATATAAATTTGCCTTTTAATATATATATATAAATATTGAATTGGACGTGTGGGGATCCGTTTTAATTAACTAACAAAATGAAACCGCCGAACCTACCCCAACCAACACATTATTATCTCTCCAGTTAAGCTAAGCCTTGATTTAAACATTAAAAAATTAAATTAGTCTAATTAATCAGGCATCTAAGTTTGATAAGATATAAAATGTGGAAGCCCACGTGCGTGAGAAGCGCGTGGATTCAAGTTGTCAATCATTCGGTGATTTGTTGGACGTAGGCTTTTATTTAATGTTATTGATTAACAACAATAAGTAGAATAAACAAATATTGTCGGAGGACAACTGAAAAGGGCTTAGTTCATGCCGTCCGTACCTTGTCATCACGTGCGGGGGGCCACGTCAGTCTTTGTCCAGATTTGATTGAGTGTGTTGGGAATGGCCTCACACGTGCTTTGCGCTTGCCTCCACGTGCCTCGCCTCCCATTTTCATTTCTATAATCCCGTTTTTTGCTTATAAATTAATCATGTTACTTCTCAAAAGTGTGCTTTTTTTTTATTACTTATATTCGGGTTATTTTAAACAATAATGTTATTTTTAAAAAAAATTCGAAAAATAGGGTGCTTTAGAAACTAATGACAAAAGTAGGGTGGTTTGGAAAATAATTTGTAAATTGGGGTGGTGAAATTGTGTACCGGGTACACGATTTCAATAAATTTTTTTCGTGGTCAGTCTCATGTAAGTAAGTCGTGCGGTCCACGAGTGTTGACCAAACTCGTGGACCCGGTCCACGATTTCGGACAAACTCGTGGACCCGGTCCACGATTTCGCCCATACTCGTGGACCCGGTCCACGAGTGTTGACCAAACTCGTGGACCGGGTCCACGATTTATGCCCCATAAAAATATCATAATCACACCAATTATCATGCTATAATCGCGGGGAAGGAGGAACGAGCAGTTTACGCTTTAGTAGCTACCGTTTCAGCTCTAGTATTCACAGGCTTTCAAGGAATGGAATATTATCAAGCACCCTTCACTATTTCAGATAGTATTTATGGTTCGAGTTTTGATCAAAAAGACTTCTTACCCCCGTTCTTTTCTCATGATACGTCCAAAAACGTCCGGTTTTTTTCCATGATAAATAAGTTAATTAATTAATTACCCACTTAAATGAAATTTTGCTTATTACTTGTGTTCATCAATTATTGTTTAGTTTCATTGATTCTTAATTTTTAAAAATGTAATGGAAAATCATTAATTCATTTAGTTAAAGATAAAAAGTTAATACAAATCAGAAA
Source organism: Citrullus mucosospermus (assembly GCA_030954485.1). Classification (NCBI taxonomy): domain Eukaryota; kingdom Viridiplantae; phylum Streptophyta; class Magnoliopsida; order Cucurbitales; family Cucurbitaceae; genus Citrullus; species Citrullus mucosospermus. The sequence continues at coordinate 28,097,920 of CM062060.1, forward strand.
ATTTAAAATACAAATCAAGTGCCACATGGTGGTCTTCTTCGCGCACGTTGTCCACGACGAGGCACAGGCACTTCAATTTGTTGTTGCTGGTGGATTACATCGTCGATATCCTGTTGGGTGACGACAGATGGAAATTCATGGTGTCCATAATATTCCTGTTGATGGCCAGAACCGGATGCAATGTCTGGTTGTAATATGGGAGGTTCCTGGTCATCGGGTTGCTCTGGAACACCTTCGTCACGTTGTCTCTGTCGTCTACGACGAATACGTTTTCGATCAGTATCAGCAACATTGAGCCTCCTTGTATGTTGAATGATTTCTTCAACATTTACCATGTTTTGCTCACACATTGAACTCAACTCTGGTAAATTGTGTTCTAAGGAGTAATTGTGCACATCGTGGACAAAATTATTCTGCACGATAAAAAAAAAATATAAGTATAAAAGAATATTCTTAGCATGTAATTGAAAAACACTACATAATAAGATGCTTACCATGCAGTAATAGTAGGCACCGTCAGGTGTAATAAATCTTCTTGTGATAGAGTCGTACCAGGACAAATAATCATTAGACACATCCGACTCGTTTATTATTTCTCCTTGTGCACAGCGGCCATGACGTGCACGCCAAAATGATATATACTCTGCATGAATTTGACGCCAGTTTTGGTCGTGTTTACCTCTTAAATCAATTTGGTGTAGTTGAGGGAGTGTATTACACAATGTCGGTACTGTTTGCCGCATACCGAATTGTCTCAACACTCGATCTGGTTGATGCCACTCTACGATGTGAAAGCATATAAGTGGGCTGACCGTCAACCAAATGTCTTGTCCATCATGACAGTAATCAGGCAACAACGACATAACGTGTGGTGTATATGGCGTCCAATTAATCTGAAACCATGTACAAGAATAATTAGAACCTAAAAACATATGTAATATTCAGTTATATGCAACATATTTATTATTACCTGATTTTTCATCAAACGGTCAAAAATTGAGCGATATACCAGCAACATGTTTGCTGATTGTTCAGATGCAGCTAATACACCGCTCCATCTATCACATGGATATAAAACAATTAAATACTTTGCTAATTGTATTAACAAAGAAATTAATATATACAGAAAGTAATACCTGGCACTGAGTGGACGTCCTATGAAATGTTCGGGAGGTTGTAGTTGGACTTGTGGTGCAACAATGCTAAATCGATCGTAGGCCCATACTTGAAGTAGTATCAGTGGGCCTGCTATATCCAAAGCTTGTGCATGACTGGCTCGACATAATTCTCTGTATAGCCATGCAAGACAAGCACCACCCCACGAATAATTACCAGCTTGCTCAAAACTGGCCAGTAGTGGGAGGAACATTAAGTGCACCAACGTGTTGGACTTGTCAGCAAACAGAAAGCCTCCGATAAGCTGCATAATATATGTGATGCCAGTTCGAACTTCAAAACTTTGTGTTTCCCTGTCAACTGACGTCACTGTATGTGCAGTTGCTCGTTTCTCCCACCTTTTAAGCTTTCTCATGGCATATTCTGTGTACGTGTCCCCACGATCAAGTGCTTCACTTATTTCTTGTCTACGACGTTCAAAGTATAAGATTGTCCGATAAAATGTTAACCTAACAATCGATGTGATCGGTAACATTCTAGCTCCTTTAAATACCCCATTCAAACATTCAGCTGCATTGGTTGTCATCCACCCAAAGCGATACCCATTATCGTGTGATTGCGTCCATTTATTCAAATCTATATCAGAAAAATATTCAAGACACTCAGGGTTTCAATTTCTTTAACTCTTTCATGTTTCGAATGAACTTACGTCTTTGGTGTTGATTTCCAGCCCTAAACACCAAATCTTTAAGTTGCTTTGATTTGTATTTGGAATTGAAATTACTCGCAACATGACGTAAACAATAACGATGACATGCTTTAGGTTCAGCCCAACCAATTTCCTCGTTGTTAATTGCTGCAATGATCCCTCTGTGTCTATCCGAAATTAAGCAAATCCCTTCTCGGTCAGTAACATACTCGCGCAATGCCCACAAAAACCATGACCAACTAGATGTATTTTCCCCTTCAACAATAGCAAATGCAAGAGGAAATATATGCCCATTCGAGTCAATAGACAAAGCAGTGAGCAATTTCCCTTTATACTTGCCGTAAAGATGGGTTCCATCTATTTGAATTAAAGGCCTACAGTACTTAAACCCTTCAATTGCAGGACCGAATGCCCAAAAAACACGACCAAATATAGTTTTACCAGGCACATCAGAAGGGAGAAAATGCCAATCTACTCGTGTACCAGGATTGTAGTGCACAGCAGCACTCAACCAGTACGGAAGTTCTGAATACGATTTCTCCCAATCACCGAAGACTGCAACCAAAGCTTTTTTCTTAGCTTCCCACACACGTCTGTATTTGACGTTATATCCGTACTGTTTTTTAAGTGCTTCTTGTAGTACCGCCACAGGCACACTAGGATCAGCTCTAACTAAATTTTGAATTTCAATGCTCATGAAATTAGAATCAAGTTGTGCATTATCTTGTGCCAATTCTGTGTATAAACAACTATGGTTCTCTCCAAGTTTAGTAATTTCAAACATCCCATGGATTTTACGCCGACATGCACGCAACCTCCACCTACAACCTTCATCCCATTGCTTGCATCGCACATACCAAATATCTTGGTTCGATTCTACCACAGATATTTGGTAGTGTTCAGTCACACAATATTTTTTTACTGCCATTTGTAGGTCTTCTTTCGTATCAAATAACATTCCTTTTTGTATTATACTAGAGTTATCTGTACATTTTTCCCTTTCCTCCAAGGTTGATCCTTGTTCACAAACTGAATCAGTAATTTCCCATTCTATCTGTGTAAATATCTCCGACTGAACCAACTCATTTTCATTTTCTATATTTCCTTCTTCTCCAAACAATTCATCAATTTCTACATCAATGTCACTATCCGCACAATTTCCAGCTTCAATAATAACTAAATCTTCTGGACGAAACGACATATTTAAATTCGTTTACAACTGTAAAGGTTAAAAAGAAAAATTAGTCCAAATCTACCCAAAATTATAAACTCGTGGACCCGGTCCACGAGTTTACTACCCAATATAACTAATTTTCCACCATATTATTTACCAATAATTATTCTTATAACAATAAACGCAGAATAATAATCAATACTAAAACCTTAATTTTTTAAATTTATTCATGCATGCAAAAGGGGTATTTTAAAGAATAATGTTATTCTAAAAAAAAAATTCGAAAAATAGGGTATACATATTTAAATTTGTTCATTCATGCAAAACAAAACGTATACATATACAAATTTATTCATTCATGCAAAACAAAACGTATATAACTATTGCATATTTATAAGATAATTAGAAAGGAAAATGTATATGCATACGTATATGGCGGCGGCGGCGGTAGCAACGGTGGTACTGGCGGCGGCGGCAGTGGAGGCGGCGGCGGCGGCGGAACGAAAAGAAGAAGAAAATTGACAGCGACAATGACAAACGAGAACTGAAATAAGAGAAAGGAGAGAAAGGAGGAAAGAAATGAAGAGTGAAAGGAGAGATATGAGGAGAGAAATGAAGAATGAAAAGAGAGAAATGAAGATGGTGGAAATGAGAGAAATGGAAAATGGGAGCTGCCGGTCGGAAATTTAAAGAGTGGAACTCGTGGACCCGGTCCACGATTACCGAAATCGTGGACCCCGTCCACGAGTTCGGTCAATGCATGCCTCTGCATGCCTCTGCATGCAGACTGCCGGTGTCAGCGTACCCTGGAAATCGTGGACCCGGTCCACGATTTCACAAAATCGTGGACCGGGTCCACGATTTCACAACCCCATTCTTCAAAATTCTTTCTCCCCCACCCTATTTTTCCAAATCCTTTCTCCCCCACCCTATTTTTCGAATTCTTTTTTAAAAAACCATTATTTTAAAAAAAAATTCCTTATATTCATTTCTTGCCACCACCAAAGTAAGCATTTGAAATTCACGCGGGGGGGAGTCCATAGAATATATGAATAATAAATAAATAAATTGTTTAATAACATGTCAGATAATGAATGAAAATGGTAGATACTATGTTAATACTATATATTTTTCCTTCGAATACGGACATTAAAGACACGTGGGTAATGAGGTGGAGGGTTGAAATCACACACTATAATTAAATGTCCACTCAAGACAAACAAACAACTATGTTTTGTTAAATAAATCCAAAACTAACTCTTTATGCCAATTCGGTTTTAGAACTACAATATTTATTTACTTAACTCCAATTTCTTCTCCAACCAACCTTTTTTTTTAAAAAAAAAAAGAAATAGCAAATGTCCTTCTCTTTATTAATAAAGAAGACCAAGATGCAAAATTACATATATCTATCTAGGATAAAGAATAAAGTTGGAGGCAAAAAGAATAAAGTCATAAAATATAAGAGTTAAAATGGGAAGCATAGTCAACCAAACAATGAGCAATAGAGTTACGAGTTTTGGAGAATGAAATAATAACAAGGAAGAAAACTCGTTTAGAGAAGCTAAATCATCATTCAATTCAAGATACTAGTTTCATTTATAAACTAACTTTTGGTTTGGAGAACCTAATTATCACCTAGATTTATCATTAGTTTTTAACTTCAACTTTAAATCAATAATTTGTTTAACTACATTATTAAAATTATTTTTTTCACCACTATACTATATTTGTCATTTTTTAACTACATTATTGTTGAAATTACCCTTATATGAAATTTGGAGTGTGGCAAATTTAAAGGGGTCAAACTGAAAAATAGCAATAAAAACAAAAGGTTGGATTTATAGCAAATGCACATAAGCATGATATGTGCAACACTTCTTATTTTATCGAATCCCAAAAAAATATGGTACGGATGAGTTAAAATATCATTATTTTATCTTTATTCAATCGTTCATGGAAAGATAGCATAAAAAACGATGGGATTGTGCGATTGTTTGTGGGAAGGGTCTATTACCATATAGTACTATGGTTTTTATATTACCTCTATTTTGTTTATCATATAAAGAACTTTTAAGAGTTATGTAGGTCTACGTAATAAATTATTTAATAAATTAATTGATTACTTAATAACATGTCAAATAATCAATGGAATTAGTATTTAATACCGTAGCACTAGAAATTTTCTTATTACGAGTAAATTTCTCTATCCAGCTGGACTTACCTAACATGGAAAATTTCCTATACTACGGTAGTATGGAAAATTATCTATACTACCTTCATTTATTGTGTGTCACGTCAACGTGTTTTTATAAATATGATGAGACTCATTGATATCATTATGGAGTCATTCATGTTAAAGAAAGAAAATTCGTAGCGTGAACAAAGAAAATATAGTACCAACATTACTATAAATTTTTCCCATCTACTACACTCTTTTGCTTGGTTAGGGTTCATGAAGAACCAACGAAAAAATTATTTGGATTTTTTGTTTTCTTCTTGGAATTTTTTTCCGGGAAGTGTTATTCATTTTAAAATTTATTTCCTTTTTAAGAAAGATTACCCTTTTTTTATTTCTTTCAAATTAAAATGATTGAGATTTCACATCTAGTGGCAATAGTATTTTGTGGCTTTGTCTTTCATTAATTCCGTTTTTCTTGAAACAATTGTTATGCCATTTTTCAAAAGTTTTAGACATTTTACAATCTTTCAAAATCCACCTTCAAAAGTTGCTATTTATCTTATTATCCGTCATATTTATTATTTTTATTGTAGATTTATATTTAATTGGAAATCCACGTACACACAATATTTTAAAAGGCAATTAGGCAGCAATTAAAAAAAAAAGTATTATTGAGGGATCTAATATTAAATTTTTACATGATAACCAAATATTTGATATGTTTAGAAGCGATTTTAAAATGGTAAAATTATAATTTTCTTTTTTTCAAAATCATTATAAAAATATATTTTTAATCCTTCAAAATTAATTATGATGATATAAAATTCTATTTAAAAGTGTAAAATTTAATATTAAACTAATTTTAGTGATTAAAAGAATTACTAAATAGTTTGTTCCTAGATAGTTGGATTGAAGACTGGAATTTTTATCTTTTTACATTTGGTAGCAAGCTTACACGACCATATAAAAGGATCTTAGAAGACATTAAGAATGGACCCATCAAACCAAATTGTGTAAAAAAAGTAGTCAATTCTAATTGGCTCCGTACTAAGCTAAGAAGGATCGCCTTTGATAGCTCGATGCTCGGCTAAGTGCTCCGTTCTGTTCTCTTTTCTTTACAGAAATGAATTAGACATTAAAAGTTGCTTAAACAAAGTGTAAACGCACAATCAACGGAAGATTTCCTTAAAACCAACCAGCTTTCCTTCGTTCACTCCTGACATGAAAGAAGCTATGAAACCATCTATAGTGTATTTGGATTACATTTTCAAGTGTTTAATTTTTCCTTTTTTTTTTTTTTTAAAAAAAGGTCATTTTGAAAAAAATTGGAGTGTTTGACAACCATCTATCAAATAAAAATTCATTTTTTGAAAAATACTTTTTTTCAAGTCAATCCAAACGGGTTCTAAGATTTATAAAATTTGAGGCGATATTTCTACTTTGCCAAACTTAAATTGACCGTCCAATCCCTAATATGAACATGGGCCAGGCTTTGTAAAAGTAAGTTCATGGGTGGCTTGGGATTTAGAGATTTAAACTTGTTCAATCAAGCCATGCTGGCTAAACTGAGTTGGCATATAGTTAGAAATTTGAATAGCCTCATGACAAAAATGGTGAAGGGAAAATATTTTGAGAATGGTGATTTTCTTGATGCCCCGCTTGGGAGCAATCCTTCTCTCACCTGGAGAAGTATTATTTGGGGGAGGGGGTAGGCAATGGCAAACAAATTGTTATTGATGAGGACACATGGTTGAATAGGATTGGCTGATCAATAATGATAGTCTTAAAAGGGAGGTATGTGTGATGTTTGATGGATGAAAGGGGTTTCTGGAATGAGGACCTGATTAAGAGATAATTTGGATGTTTTGGATGCTGAGATTGTTTTTAGCTTTCCTTGTAGGCCCCTTTGATAGCACGATTAGATTATTTGGAATGTTTGATCCTTGAGAGGTGTTCTCTGTTAAGAGCGTCTACAACTTGGCGATTAGTTTTAATGCGTGTATTGGAGCTTTCTCGTCAGGTTTGTCTGATTATTCTTCTCGTTAGAAGCATTTTTGGAAGATTGTCAACGAGGTCATCCCTTCTAAAGTTAATATTTTACGTCGTGGTGTGATCACTAACCCCTTTTGTCTGTTTTGCAAAAATCATGTTGCGTTGGTGGTCCATGTTTTCTGGAAATGTAAGCTTCTCGAGTGCTTGTGGGTGGAGACCTTCCCCCTGTGAGGACTATCATCGGGCAAAGCTTGGATTGGTGGCGAGCATCGGATGTCTGGGATGGGCTGTTGGATGTGTTATGCTAATCCTATCATCCATTTGGGAATACTGAAATGAATTGAACCATTCAGGAACTAAAGCATCTTTTAAGGTAATAATGAGGCTGTCTGATAGGACTCATGTCTCTGATTGAATGGAAAGTTTCTTTCTGTCTTGCAGGAGGAGAGTCATGTGATTCATTGCATTTGGGTCCCCCTCCTCCTTATGCGTGGAAGTTAAATGTTGATGCCGTTTGGAGTGATTCACTCAATGTGGGAAGGGATGGGTTGTTCGTGATTCAGTTGTGTCTCCTCTGGGTGTTGGCTTCAAATGCATTTAAGTGTATCAGCCTATTAAGGTCCTTAAGGCTCAAGCTACTAAGGAAGGGATTCGTCTTTGCTCCTCGCGGATGATTCTTCAAGTTGGTTTGCTCGTGGTTGAATCAGATGCTTTGGATGTAGTGAAGATTTTGAATCGTGAGTGTGTTGACTTGACAGAGATCACTCTTGTTATTGATAAGATTATTTTTTTGGCTCAATGCTTTGAGCATGTTAGTTTCTCTTTTTGTAAGAGTGCTAGGAACTCTATTGCGCACAGGTTAGCCTGGGTTGTTGTCGGGTTAGAGGGGGTTGTCGAGTTGTGTGGGTCAATGTGATGTGTTGGTTTGAAGACTTCCCGGGGTGGTTATCCTTTGCGTTGACCGAGTGCATTCCTTGAGCTTGGTTCATCTTGTTGAGTTCCTTGGTTCTTGCTCTTTTTATCCAAAAACAAACAAACAAACATGTGACCTCTCTCAAGTAAATTAGATTTTATTGATTTTATGTACTTTATTTATATTTTACTTTATAGTATTTTTTTCCCCTTTTTTGTTGAATCGGTTGGTGTCTATTTAATCTTTTGTTTATCTTTATAAAATCAAGCCGATTATTCAATATATTCTGATTAGATTGATTTTTCAATAATATACACAAAACAACATGCTATAATGGTCATTCCTAGGGTTTTGTCTTATTCTACATTAACCGCTATGGTTTCTATTCGATCTCAAGGCAGATCCAAGCATAGATTTGCCGTCTAGATCCGTTTTTGGCCTACAATCCATCTCTGTTTTTGCTCTATCGTACACAAATCTAAAGCCCTCGTGCTTACGCATTAATCATAGCCTAAATTTGGTCCAATTTATCTGATTTGGTTCATATTATGTTTTTAGATCTTTTAGTATCTCTTTTATGTTTTCATATTTGTGTTTGTAGGTTTATGTTCTGTGTTCAAATCGATCATTCGCAAGTTCTGTTTTAGATCTCTACGTAAATTTTTGTTTATGATCCAAAATTTTCTTTTGTAATTCTCTTTTTTTTTTTTTTTTTTTTTTTTTGTTTATGGTCCAGAATTTTATTTTGTAATTGTCTATTTCTAACCTAGATATGCGGTGGATTCAACTACTACCTTAAATTTCATAATTAAAATAAAATCTAATTTACTTCTAACACTTTTTATAGAGCAACCAATTTGAATTTGTGAAACTACATGAATATAACAAACTCGCGAAGCATTTAGTGATACACCTGGAGTTTTTTCTCCCAATTGCTGAGAGTTTAAAAGAGCTGAAAAATCCTCTACTACTAAAATAAAAAGATCGGGGAGGGAGGATCGCCTTGTCTAAATATACACAAAACAACAACCTCAAAAGAATCTCGACTGAAACTAAGATGTCCACCAATTCTCTTTCATCCCAATCTGCCACATGTTCTTCCTCTCTATAATATCTTCATATCATTTAAGTTGATGTTGACCCAATATTTTTAAATCATTTTTTGTTGTCTGTTTTTAATTTTCATAAATAAAATAAAATTATATAGAGTAATTGTTTTATTGTTAATATTACTGTTTTTTCTTTTACAATAATTAACATTATAGTTATTATTGAAAAAGAAACACAAAGTTTAATGATCTTATTTGTACTTCTTATCTTAATATTTAAATGAAATGTAAAGAAATTATAGGTAAAGTAGCCTTCAATATTAAATATTCGAATTTATTTTTAAATATCTACGATAAATTTATTATCTTGTCTCTTATGTATTAGGAAGTTGAAATATTTGTGATTCGAATTGCACTCTATTAGACTAAAAAAGAATTTTATGTTAATATTTGCAATAATTTATTTATTTATTTTGTTAAAAAGTTAAAAAAAGAATACAATTTTAGAGTTTAGAATTGTTAAAAGAGAGTATCATGAAAATAAAGGGTTTTGAATCTATTTTGTTCATTTTTAGTCAATTGTTTTTAATTTCAATTCCTATCATTTTCAATAAATCTTACATTTAGTTTTACATATTCAATTTTATGTAAAAAAATTATTTTAAATGCTAAAACTGTTAAAAATATTTTCAAATATAGCAAAATATCACTACAATGACAATAATAGATGATACTAATCTTATATTTATAAATACATTAGTTCATTTTTTTTTTAAATAAAATTGTATCATATTATCAAGCCTCAAAAGGCATAGACGGATTACATTCTTTAATAGCAATTTGAAGAAAGGGGAACGGAAAATCGTTTACCCAGACAACAGTATCCTTTTCTTTTCTTGCAAACCTTGCTACTGCATCAGCTAAGGAATTACAACTTCTGGGAGTGCAAACGAAGGAACAAGAATTGAAACTATCTTCCGCATCCAACTGTGTGAGACCTCTGATCAAATTTATCACTTGGAGGCAGTCAGTTTCAACAATGATGTTTCTAAATTCTAATGATAAAGCCAACATTAATCCTTCTTTAATTGGCAAAGCTTCCGCTAAAGGGCAGTCAAAGCCAGAATGAAAACTTTTGGCAGAGATGACTTTAATAGCCCCCGAACTATCTTTGATGACAATGCCCAGGCCCACTGAAGGGGAAAGGAGGCTCCAAGAGGCATGGAGGAGGGAGCCACGATGAGTTCATACCACAAGGATTGGCTAACAAAGCGGCACCAATAAGCTTGGAGTGGGATGAATCCCAGAATGTCTCGCAATATCTAATAATCCATGAGGCTTTGAGATTTGGGGGGAGGATGGACTTGCCATTTACTAGGTTATTTCGATCATTCCAAAAAGCCCAGAAAGACGTGGCTAGAAGCTCAATTTTGCTTGCCTCACAAGCGGTCACCAAATTATGCCATCTATCAATGGAGCTGCCATTGAAGTTTGAATTTGTAACGTCCTCACCCAAAAGTTTCTTCAAGATTGATTTTGCTCTTTCACAAGAGAAAAGAGCATGATTGACAGTTTTCTGATGCTGACCATAGATAGGGCAAATAGGTACAATTTCAATCCTTTTTTTTTTTTTGTAAGTTTGTCCTAGTAGGAAGTATATTCTTTAGGGCTCGCCAGATAAAATGTCTGATCTTTAGAGGGACTTTTAGCTTCCATAACTTTGACCATAGGACTTCCGATAAGCTCTCACTGGAAGAACTAGAGCAGAATCTCGATCTTTGAAACCATTTATACCTTAACTTTACTGAGTACTTCCCATACTTGTCATAGTGCCAAATTAGCTTATCTTCTATCCTCAGGTTAAGTGGGATTTTTTTTATAACAGCAGTATCTTCCAGTGAGGTAGTAATAGTTAGCAAGCCAGTGTTCCAAGCACCCTCTAGAGTTATAAAATCAGCTACTTTCGCCTCAAAGAAATCCATATTTATACATCTTGGTTTGAAAGTGCATTCTTTTGGTAACCATGAATCTTTGAACATTCTGATAGAAGCTCCATATGCCACTCTAAAACGCAGACCTTCCTTGAGAAAAGTACTTCCCCAGTGTAAGCTTTTCCACATATGTGATGTACTACTACCCATATCAGCATTCAAAATATCACAATGACTAAAATAAAGACTTTTGAGCACCTTTGAAACTAGAAGATCTCGGTTCTGATGAATTCGCCACACTTGTTTTGTAATCAATGCTCTATTAAAACCTTCTAAATTTTTGAAGTTTAAATCCCCGAGAGCTTTTGGGAGGCACAAATCCGGCCACTTGATCCAGTGGATCTTTCTCTTCTTTTCTATTGAACCCCACCAGAATCTTGAGAAAATCCTGGTAATTTCCGAATATAGCTGTTTAGGGAGTTTAAAAATGCTCATTCCATAAGTTGGGATGACTTGACCAACACTTTTGATAAATATTTCTTTCCCTCCAGTAAAAAAAAAGTTTCTTTGCCACCCTTAAAGAGACTTCCAAATGTAGTCTAGCAGGAATTGAAAATCCTTGCTTTTGCTCCTTGACAAGAAAGAGGGAAGGCCTAGATAATGGTCCAACTCTTTAACCTTTAGGATGCCCAAGATGCTGCACAAAAATAGACCTCTGTCCTCATTAACATTCGGAGATATTAAGATAGCTGACTTTGCTTGATTAATCCTAGCTCCCAAAGCAGCTTCAAAACTGCTTAGTTGGTTCTTCAAAACAAAGAAGTCATATTCGTTTGCCCTGTAGAAAATTAAACTACCATCTACGAATAGAAGGTGAGAAATACATGGGCAATGAGCATTTAGTGATACACCTGGAGTTTTCCCTCCAGATTACTGAGAGTTTAAGAGAGCTGAAAGGCCCTCTACCACTAAAGAAAAAGATCAAGGGAGAGAGGATCGCCTTGTCTCAGCCCTCTGCTAGGTTGAAAGGATTTGCTAGGATCACCATTAACAAGAACAACAAAATTAGTGGAAGAAATGCAATTGTAAATAAGTGAGGAGACTCTTTGGTCAAAACCTAATCGAGTCATTATAGCTATGAGAAAAGACCATTCAATTCTATCATATGCTTTGCTTAGATCTAGTTTAACAGCAGCTAGACCCTCTTTTCTTTTTTTCTTATTTTGAATGAAGTTTAAAAATTCATGGTCAATCATAACATTATCGGTAATTGCCCTCCCTGGTACAAAAGTTGATTGGTTGTCTAAAATAATATTATTAAGGATAGGTTTTAGACGGTTAGCTATTGTTTTTTATACAATTTCATAACTCACATTGCATAGACTAATAGGCCTAAAATCACCTACTAACTTTGGATTATTTATTTTAGTTCATTTTGCTCTATTTAAAAACAGACAATTGTGTATACATTTTTATTAAAAATGTATAGTGGAAAATAATAATAGATGATAAAACAAAGAGTAAAGATAACGAATAATGAAAATAAATCCAATTGAAGAAGATGATGAAGATATTGATAACTTATTTAAATACATTAGCTGAGTCAGACTCTCCAAGAATAATGGATAAAATCAACTCCACAACTTTCCCAAAAGGGTAAAACCAAATAAAAGCCAATAAAAAAAGTTAAACAAACAATAAGCCAAATTAGGGAAAACGTCAAGAAAAATGATGATAGGAAGTGCCAACGGTGGCCCACGTAGCAAACCAATGCATTGCGTGGCCTCATTTGTTGGGAGAAGTAAGAACAACAAATATGAGATCTTCTTCTACAACACGGAAATGATTCGCATTCTGCTCCTACGAACAACCATAACCAGAAAAATTACCCACCGCCGGAGATGGAAGTTTTTGGGTTTATGCCAAACAAATGGATTGCAACCGCCCTTGGAATTTGGATTCAATGTATCTGCGGTGCTTCCTACACCTTCAGCATCTATTCTTCCGCTCTCAAGTCCTCCCAGGCCTACGATCAATCCACCCTCGACATCGTTTCCGTTTTCAAAGACATCGGCGCCAACGCCGGCATCATTTCTGGTTTTCTTTACTCCGCCGTCACTCCCCCAGCCCCCCGCTGGGCCTTTGCCGGGCCATGGGTGGTTCACGCCGCCGGAGCGATTCAGTGCTTCCTCGGATATATATTCATATGGGCCGCTATCTCTGGAGTGATCGATCGGCCGCCGGTGCCGGCGATGTGCTTCTTCATGTTTCTGGCTGCACATGCGCAAACGTTTTTCAATACGGCGAATGTGGTAACTGGCGTGCACAATTTTGCGCACTATAGCGGGACGATTGTGGGAATCATGAAGGTACCAACAAAAACCCTTGCTTATCTTCTTTATCATTATGCAGATTGTTAGGGCTTTGGATTTTACCTTTGATTTCTTCCCTTTTCTGAACCCTTATTGTATTTTTCTCTCTGGAAGGTTTGGTTATGGTGAGTACTATTTAGATACTGTAAAGAATTCATGTACTCTAAAATTAAATCTATGTCCTGGAGATGAACTTTGTTTAGCTGGCCTCATTCTTTACAATAGATTTATCTTGAAGCATAGAAATGGAAGAAGACGGTGGAGTCACCAAACCAATTTATTTTTCCTTCATGCTCTGTTCTTCTCTGCCATAATCTATCTTTGATCAAGGTGGTACCCAGATCAAAACTCCAAGTTATTGTCTCACGGGGGTCCTGGAATATGAGACTACACGTAAATGTAAACATAACCATAAAAATCAATCGTTTGATTATCAAACGAGTTCTAATTTATCAGAAAGCCTCGTGTTTAAGCCTAGTGTTATTTACTTTTTTCAATTAATGTTGATAATTACTTGTAAGTATTAGTTTTGTGCTAATCTCTAAACCCAGAAAGTGGTAGTGTTAAAACTATATATAGATTAAATATGTGTGGGACTATTAATTTAAAGGAAAAAACTTTGGTGCATCCTAATTGCACCTATCTTTGTACATTCCACCAAATTTGTCACATGGCAAATTCTTTTTACTTTTTTGAAATATTTTAATCATTTTTTATGCAGATGAGATTGGGATGCACAGGCATCTTGAAATACACCCAATATTGCTCTTAACTTAATAGGAGTTTAACAGTAACTTTTAGTGACTACATCTGATTCTCATTTATTCCGTGGAAAAGAAGGGATCACTATACGAATAGTTTCAAGGTTTTTTATTTGACAAAGTGGGGATTACTATTGCTTTTCTTTGGTGCGAAACTAAGCACCATTTGTCTCACTTCAACTTATCTTTTTTATTATAATCACTTTTTGGTTTCCCTATATTTCTTTCATTAATGAAATGTTTCTAATAAAAAAAATCAATAATAAATAAAGGGTTTTATTTGACAAAGTTGTAGTCGCCTTGTTGAATCTGAGAGCCGATTCTGAGGATCTTCCCCAAATTTTGTGTTGTCTTGAATGTGCTATTTATGAATTCATATCTTGTGTCTCCTTTTTGTTGGATAGGGATATCTTGGTCTCAGTGGAGCACTGCTAATCCAAGTTTATAATACGACTTGCAATGGAGATCCAAGCAATTTTCTCCTCATGCTGGCAGTTTTGCCCACACTTCTTTCCATCATGTTCATGTGGTTTGTTAGAATTGACAAAACAAAGTCTAGTAATGAGATGAAGCATTTGAATTCATTGTCTGCACTTGCTGTGATAGTTGCTTTTTACCTAATGGTTGTAATCATCTTGAACAACACTTTCTCCCTTTCATCATGGACTCGTTTCTTTACATTCTCCATACTCTTGATTCTCCTTGCTGCTCCTCTTGCAATCGCCATTAATGCTCAGAGGGAAGACTTTAGAGAGTCATCTCCATCATTCCTCACTGAAAAAAGTCATGTTGTTAACAAACTCAAGTCAATGGATGCAGAGGATTCTGTTGAATATCATGAGTTGCCCAGGGATGAGAGCCAGACAGTGGCTGTTTCCAACTCTAGAATTCCTCAAGCCATGAATGTCTTGGAAGCTATACGCACTATAAACTTCTGGCTGTTGTTTCTTGCCATGGTGTGTGGAATGGGTTCTGGATTGGCCACAATAAACAACATGAGCCAACTTGGCCAGTCTCTTGGTTACACAGCAACAGAGACGAAGACATTTGTTTCGTTATGGAGTATATGGAACTTTCTTGGACGTTTTGGAGCTGGTTACACCTCTGATTTTCTTCTCCACTCATATGGGTGGGCAAGGCCATTGTTAATGGCAATTACTCTAATGATAATGAGTGGCGGCCACATCGTGATCGCCTCCGGTTTCTCTGGAAATCTGTATGTGGGTTCAATTCTTATTGGCATATGCTATGGCTCACAATGGTCATTGATGCCTACAATCACTTCAGAGATATTTGGTTTAGAGCATATGGGTACTATTTTCAACACCATAGCCATCGCCAGCCCTTTGGGGTCTTACATTTTTTCTGTTCGAGTAATCGGTTACATTTACGACAGAGAAGCTGCCGGAGAACATGGCTCCTGCTCTGGTACACACTGTTTGTTGATATCTTTTCTTGTCATGGCCGTCGTGGCTTTCTTGGGATCTCTTGTTGTTGCTGCACTCTTCTTCCGAACCAGGAGATTTTACCGACTGGCGTTGCAAAGAAGAGTGGAATGTCTCTAAGTTAGAGGTGCAAGAGAGAAAATTAGGATAAGTAAAGATGATTGCTTATAGTTTTTATAATATCCTTGAAGGATTTTGCTGAGTGTAAAGAAATTTGTTGTCTTGCTTCATTGAAGTTTTATACTTTTAAACAGAAAATCAGAGTGAGATCGAGTTTTATTTTTAATTTAAACGTTGTACCGTACTGTATGTATCGTAGGTTGATCAAGAGACCCGTCATTTTTCGTACATTCTTTTTTAATGAAATTATATCAGTTATTTTGAAGGGAAATTATTTTAAATGTGAATTTTACTTTTATTATTTTTTTTTTTTTTAAGATTTCAAAGACGTGGGAAAATAAATTGGAAAAATGATACCAATGATGAAATAATTGTATAGAGAACTCTTTTATCAGGGTCGAAAGGACTCTTTTATTAGGGTCCAAATGAAAAATGAAAACCTGTTAATCCAAATGCATCCTTCTTCTCTTTTGTATTGCAGATTTTTTTTCTTCCTTTTCTTTTTTATTTTTCCTGCATCTCTTCTTCCCTCTTTTCTTTCTGACTTATTTTTCTTCTTTAGTTGTTCTTTGTGTTTCTTTATTTTTTTTTTATTTTTTTCGCGTTTCTTTGCATCAAGCATAGAGCATTGAATATCGAGAATTGAGTGAACTTCTAAATCAAGCATAGAGTGCAGAGCATCAAGTAGCAGCATATAACATCGAGCATCGTGCATTGAACATCAAACATCAAGTGACGTTCTCAGTTGCAAGCACACTAGTGGTTATCAGGGTCGAATCAGTAAATTCACAAATTGTTGATGCAAGCAGAATGCCACTTCTCATATGCAAGCATACTGGTGAATTACTAATACAATCCACGAACATGACCAATGGACTAAGGGGTGAATGTGTATATGGTTCTTTCCTCTTGCCTCTCGCTTCTTTGATTTTTTTTCTCATCAAACCTGTTTCACGCTTCCCTTTGGATTCTTCCTCTCATGGCTTGATTCTTCTTGAACTCGCTTCTTGGTCTCGCTCTCGCCCTCTCTTCTTGATCTTGTTCTTTGGTCTTGAGTTAATTCATGTTCCAACTTCCATTTTTTTTATTTTAGAGAGAGCAAGAGGAGGGAGAAGAGAGCGACAAAAAGAACGCAGACGTAGAATAAAAAAAAAAAAAGAGCGAGAAGAAGCGAAAAAGAAATGAGCAGGAGAGAAATAATTGAGGTGATTTTAATAATTTCACAAGAGGCTTCACAAAGGAATAACATAAGGTAAAAGCAATGAAGCCTTTGTTTTCAAAACTTAGATCAAATTTCATTTAGTCCTCTATTTTGGACTATCCATACCATTTTCTCAAATTTTGAAACATTTTAATAAAAGAGTAAAAACAATATTATAACTTCAGAAAGTAATTTAATCTTTGTTGCTCTCCTTCCAAACAACATTTAGTAACCAAGTGCAATAACCACAAAACCCATACGAGAAGCAAAATCAACCTATTAAATATTTAGATGCAATTTAGGCGGTACTTAAGCCTACGCTCTTCCTTTTTCTATATACATAAAAAAAAAAATATATATATATATATATATATATATATATATATATATTTTAATTTAAAAAAACAAATTATTACATGGCAGCTTTATTTGGGTCCAACCAAAATTTTTCCTTCTTTTTATTATATAGTATATGTAATTGGCAATCCACTTACATACAATATCTTAATATTTTAATAGGTAGTAAGACAACAATTTTTTTTTTTTTTTAAAAAAGGATAATGTTATTTAATACTAAATTTCCATATTATAACTCAAATGCTTCTCACAAGTTTGATTTTTTTTATTTCAATTAAGCGAAAAATATCTTCTTGTCACTAAGTCTTGGGTGTAATTTTCATTTAATCCCTTGGTTTCTAAATATTATATATTTAGTTCTTAAGCTTTGAGTTTTATTTCAATTTAGTTCCAAAATTTCAAAATGTGTAATTTTATTCTTGAGTTTTGAGTATTATTTCAATTTAGTTTTTAAGTTTCAAAATTTTACACTTTTATCCTCAATTTTTCATTAAATACTCACTTCCGGATATTGATATCAATATTAAATCAATTATGAAGTAAAAATTTAAATTTAATTTTATGTTAAAATAACATTTTGGTCTTTATTGTCGATTTTTTTAAAAACCTTTTATTATCTATGAGCATCTTTACTCTAAATTTTGAAAACAAATTCATATTTCTTAGCATGAAATCTATCATTGTTATAAAACCATTGTCGGTAAAAATTAAATTTAAGTGATCAAATTTAAGATTTATTGAAATTAAATGGACTAAAATTGGACAATTGAAAATATAAGAATTAAAATTGAACAAATTTCAAATTATAAAGATTAAACTGGAACCTTAATTTTAATAGTAATGAAAAATAGTGAGACTCAATTAATTAACAACTACTTGAAAAATAAAATATACTCAAATGTTCGTAACAACCACTAGAAAAATAAAATATATGAAAAATAAATATAAAAAAATAAAATATACGAAAAATAAATATTTAAATTTAAAAACCAAATTGAAACAAAATCTAAAAGTTAAATTCGTAACAAATTTAAAATAATAAATTAAAACTAGACTCAAAACTTAAAAAGTAACCTTTTGAAAGGATTGTTTTCAAATATAGAAGTTTATCATAGTCTATCTCTGAAATTTTTCTATATTTGTAAATAATTTGATTGTTTTTCTATTTATAATAATTTATCATTTTGAAACCTAGAAATCAAATCAAAATAAACCAACCAAAAATCTATTTTTCCTTCCTTCAATTTAGGGTTTTCTATAGGACTCCTCTCAAATATAAAAAAAGAACCAAAATATTATAAGTATAACAAAATTTTAGTGTCACCGTAAACACATGAATCTTGCTATTTGTAACGACCCGACTTACTAGGACTTGAACTAGGTCGTCACTATATGCATGCATATATTTAAAAAGACTCATTTTCAAAATTTTACAAAAAAGATCAAAATAAATTTTTGATTAAAATAAATATCTTTCGGAAAATTCAAATAACTGAAAATCTTTGATCGGGTAACTCTGATACAATTTTAATAAAATAGGAAACTCACATAAATCATATAACTGTGAAAATTTTAAAAGAAAAAGAAAACATGAAATCTCTAGCAAGAAGTTCTTAAATCCAAACTTTTAAATCTCCCAAAATAAATTCAAATCCAAATCTTTTATCCTGAAATCGAATTATTTTCTCAACATAATCCAATTAAAAGCTTCAAAATTAAATAATTTAAGATAATTAATTTTTTTAAAAAAACAAATTAATTTAAAATTTGGGATAGTTGTAAAGAGTTTATCATTCTAAGATAATTTCCCTTTTTTTCTCTGATATAGTCCACGTGGCTGTTTATTTTATTCATAAATGAAATCCACTTTGTTTGTTTTCAATAACTAGAAAAATAAAAAATGGGAGATAAAGGAGATGGGAATTAGGACTTTGCAGTACCAAAGAATTCAGAGCTGAGAGATGGAAGCTCCTCCGATTCCGAGCAACAGATGGATGGCTACCGTTGCCAGCATTTGGATCCAGTGCATCTGCGGTCCATCCTACACCTTCAGCATCTACTCCGCCGCCCTCAAATCCACTCAAAACTACGATCAATCCACTCTCGACACTGTTTCCGTCGTCAAAGATATCGGCGCCACCGCCGGGGTTCTCTCCGGCCTCCTCTACTCCGCCGTCGTCTCCACAGACCACCCCCGTCGCCCATGGATCGTCCTCACCGTCGGAGCTATTCAATGTTTCCTTGGATACATTTTCATGTGGGCCGCCGTCTCCGGCTTAATCCCTCGACCGCCGGTGCCGACAATGTGTCTGTTCATGTTCTTAGCCGTCCATGCCCAAGTTTTCTTCAACACGGCTAATGTTGTCACTGGCGTTCATAATTTCCAGCTCTACAGCGGCACCATTGTCGGCATTCTAAAGGTATTTTTTACTTCTTTCGAAAATTCCCCTATTCATGCTTTTCAATTTCAGAATCTGAAGATTTAATTTGTTTCTTTGGACAGGGATTTTTGGGTCTTAGTGCAGCAGTACTGATCCAATTCTCCAACGCATTGTTCAACGGAGACCCTGTAAATTATCTTTTGATGCTGGCGATTTTGCCGGCGGTTACGACTCTGTTGCTCATGAGATTCGTCTTAATCGACAATAAAACAGAGACCGGAAATGAATTGACCCATTTGAATTCCCTCTCGACAATTGCTCTAACAATCTGCGGATATCTCATGATTCTAATCATTTTAGACAACGTTCTCAATCTAGCGACATGGGTTCGCATCTTCACCTTCATTCTCCTCCTCGCCTTTCTTGTTTCCCCTGTCGGAATCGCAATCAGAGCAAAAACAGAAGACTCTGTTTTCAAAACGAAGCTTCAAATTACCGAGAATCCCGTTGAATATCATCGCATTCCCAGCGAGGAGAAGATCAATGATGAGCTGGTGATTGTTAAAGACGGAGAAATGAATATAATCGAGGCAATTGGCACAATGAATTTCTGGCTATTGTTTTTCGCGATGATGTGCGGAATGGGTTCTGGGTTAGCCACCATAAACAACATGAACCAACTGTGCCGGTCCTTGGGATACAGAACAGTCGAAATCAATACATTCGTTTCACTTTGGAGCATTTGGAATTTCCTTGGGCGTTTGGGATCTGGCTATGCCTCTGATCTTCTCCTCTGGAAATTAGGGTGGGCGAGGCCATTGTTAATGGCCATTGCCTTGCTAACAATGAGCATCGGCCATATCATCGTAGCTTTAGGATTTCGTGGGAATTTGTACTTGGGATCGGTGATTATCGGGATTTGTTACGGGTCTCAATGGTCGTTAATGCCGGCAATTACGTCGGAGATATTTGGAGTAAAGCATATGGGTACGATTTACAATACCATTGCTGTGGCTAGTCCGATTGGATCTTATGTTTTTGTCTGTTAGAGTTATTGGGTATATTTACGACAAAGAAGCCTCCGCCGGAGATAACTCTTGCTCCGGTGGACACTTTTATGACGTCTTTTCTGATCATGGCGGCGGTGGCTTTCTTTGGGTTTGTGGTTGTTGTTGCTCTGTTTTTCCGGACCAGAAGATTCTATCAACTTCTTGTACGGAGAAGGCTCAAAGATTAGATGAATTTGCGGCTTGAGAAAGACGAACTTTGAGACGAACTTTGATTGTGTTTATAAATTTTTATTTTTATTAATTATTCGTTGGATTTAATATTTTCTATTGAGGAATGCTTGGGTGAATACTTAGATGAGACCTAACTCAAATGCTCTTTACTTTTTAACCACAACAAAAAGTTAATTATTATTTAAAAAAATATGTGAACACATATCAACATTTAGTTGCAGAGCTGCATAAAAGATGGGACTGCACCTAAGTTTTTTCCTTTTCTATTGAACGTTTTTTTCTTCTAATGAAAGAATTTTAATTCTCAAATTGTAAAATTTTGTTTTGTTTGTATCATTTATATAATCATAAAATTTTAAATTCATTTCTCAAATTTATTTAAGTGTTAACTAAAAAATTTATTATAAATAGAAAAAATATCAAATTATTTATAAATATATAAAAAATTTACTGGGGAACCACCAAGAATTTTATATATATTCTGCATTTGAAAAAAGCCTTAACTAAAATATGGGGCAGTGATTTTATATTTGTAAACCAAATTTTAGTAAATAAAGTCAAAGGGGTCACCATAAACTTTGTGTGGCTAATTTTGTAGTAAAAAAAAAGTTTAAAGAAGAAATATGTGAGAGATTTTAAATAAAACTAGTAATAATACAGATGCATCACATGTGGCCAAAAATATTTTGTACATCTATGTTACTGGTGAAATTTCAAATACCAAATAAATTTAAATTTTATTAAGTTTAAAAATTAAATATCTTACCTTAGAATTAAAAAAATAATAATAATAAAAAGCTAAAACGGTATAGTACTTATACTATCAACCTCAAATTTAGGGGTTCAACATATAAATTTTCAACCAATATACTTTTCCCGAGAGTTTACATTGCATGAAAATAAGAAGTAATGAAAAAACAATATAGATCATCAACTAACTCGTGAAAAATATATTTGATGCTTATTGATTTTGCAAGATCTAATCGAAAAAAATAATTAAAATGAAATTAATTCTCCTACTCATCAGAATTTAAATTTAAAAATAACATAAAGATTTGTTAGTTTCGAAAACAAATATACTAATAAATAATTAATCAAAATTTAAACTTCAAAATACTACGAATATATATATATTTTAATATATCTACTAATGAATAGTAATGAATTCAGAATTAAATTTGAAGATAACAATCAAACCCTTTCGTTAGAAAATAAGTTTATGGATTCAAATGTTTTCTCCACAAAGAACGAAAGGTCATATTATCATTTTAAAATACTTTCTATCATGTAACATTATGAAAATGGAGATGGGGCCAAAGAAAAACATAAAAGTTTGTAAGAGGATTTCCTGAAGGCAAAAAAAAAAAAAAAAGTGATATCTTTTTTTGTTGGAGATTGTACGATTATGAAAACAAATATAGTGAAGATGAAACTAAATTTCCTATATAATCTCCAAAGAAAAACATAAAAAGTTTGTAAGAAGATTTCATCAAAGTCGGAAATATGTGATATATTTTTTTTGGAGGTGTACGTATATGAAAACAAATCTACTCAATATGAAATTTAATTCCTACATAATCAAATTTTAAATTTGAAACAATACAAATATTTGTTAGCGTCGAAAACAAATCTACTAATCAACAATGAACCAAATTTTAAATATACTACAAATATCTATGTTTTTCAAATATATCTACTAATTAATACTAATGAATCAAAAATTAAAATTTGGAGATAACAATCATACATTTGTTGAAGAAAATAAGTTTATAGGTTATCACAATTTTATTCTGGCATGATCCAACATTTTCTTTACGAAGAATGGAAACTTCTATCATCATTCCTAAATGTTAATGGAGATGAGGCAAAGAAATACCGAAAAGTTTGTTGTTTTTTTTTAAAAAAAGTTTAGTTATTATGTGAAGAGATGTGTTTTACTGGTAAATGGCGTGTCAAAGAGGATTTCATGGAAGGGTGAAAAGGTGAGATATTTTTTTTAAAAAATTATTTTATTATTATTATTATTATTTTGTTGGAGTTGTATGTTGAAGTGAGGGCAAACACGAATAGGAATATGTGTATGGAAAGGTTGTGTGGGTAAAATGGGAATTATGAAAAGATTCAAGGGCAAAAGGTATGTAAAAATTCTTCCTTATTGTCCCATTTAATATAGTATAGATTATTTAATTTTTTTCATTGTTAAGGGTTTAATTTTTACATTTGAAAGTTTAGAGGTACAATTTTTACCATTTTAAAAATTTAAGGATTTAATTTTAATTATTGAAAGTTTATGGTGTAATTTTTACTATCATTTTACTTTAGGGTGATTTTTGCAATTGGCCCAAAATTATATTATCAATTTTAGAGACTTTTTTTTTTCAAACAATATTTGGACTTATAATTTTTTAAATGATCAAAATTGAAATGTTTTCTTAAAATTTAATATTAAAATTGCAACCCTTATTTAAAATTTGAGGAGACAATTGTACCGTTGGCCAAAAAATTGAATTTACCCCTTTTTAAAACTTAATTTTTGGGGCTTTCACTTGCTTTATCAATGGCAAAAATCAGCGGGACGATCTTATTTGTCCAAATGTTTTGGAGCTTCAACTCTCATTTTTGCTCTTTGCTCCTATTACTCTTATTTGTGGCTCATTTGCTTTTAATCTTGTAATTTTTGTTACTTACTTTTTTTTTTAATAAAAATAGTGAGAGCAAAGAGCTAGAGCCAAAAATAAATGAAGAGAGCGAGAAAAATTTATAAGAGAATATAGAAAAAATGAGAGAGTAGAAAATCTAAATCTCAAAGAACAAGAGTAGCAAGAGCAAGATCCAACCTACATCCATAATGTTTTTATGTTGATAATTTCATGCTGATATCACATTAGAGCTGAGCCTTTTAAAATGGGTTATATGTACGGAAAATTTAAATTTGAGGCGGAATTAAAATTTTAAATTGATAGACCTTCCAAAATTTTTGTACAAATTGTTATTCGGTAAAAAGATTTTAAATTGATACAACTTTTATTCCACGGCTTGAAATGACGTTTCTCTGTTCCGTTTGACAGAGTAATTCGCGGGAAATTACGATAGACCCCGCACCGGATCGAATCGGAAAATTCCCAATCCACTGGGAAGATGCCGCTTAGTAAATTCTGAAGACAAGTGTCAGCAAGGGCGAAGATGATCCAGGCAGAATTTGAGAGATTGATAAGCCTCACGCGACAAACAGAGACGGGTAAGAGGAAGAGGAAGAGGAAGAGGAAGAGGGCAAAGCAAGTTCAATTCAATGGAATTGAAATCGGAGACTTCCAGTTTTAGCAACAAATGGGTATCAACAGTTGCTAGCGTATGGATTCAATGCACTAGCGGATCTCTTTACACTTTCTCCATATACTCCCAAACCCTCAAATCAACTCAGGGATACGATCAATCCACTTTGGATATTGTTTCTGTTTTCAAAGACATCGGTGTCAATTGTGGCGTCCTTGCGGGCTTTCTCTATTACTATTCCACCGCTGATGGTCGTCGTCCTGGGCCGTGGATTGTTCACTTGGCCGGTGCAATTCAGTGCTTCTTGGGGTATTTCTTTATCTGGGCTGCCGTTTCTGGGGTCTTTCCTCGGCCGGCGGTTCCCGTTATGTGCCTTTTCATGTTGGTGGCTGCTCATGCTCAGAGTTTCTTCAACACGGCTAACGTTGTCACTGGCGTTCGGAATTTCCCCAGTTATAGTGGGACGATTGTTGGAATCATGAAGGTAAATCTTCCCGAGTTTGAAATCCGTTTAACATGATCAGGGGTTTCGATAAATGTAGACATGATTTAATTTATTTATCTTGAATATGTAATTATGGCGTTCAGCCCTGATTTATCGAGTTCATGTCTTCTACAAATCATTGTGAAGAAGTTCAATTGTATGGAAATTTAGGACCATGTTTGCTCAAGAAAAATATTATGGGTTGTGATGACCAGATCACAGCTTCCCCTTTATATTCATCACATGCACTCCTCCGACCTCAAATTCTCATTCTTTGTACTACAAAAAAAAAAAAAAATAGAATCGTTATTTGAGCACATGTATTTGGTTACTAGTGTGTTGATCTTCAAATCTTTTATTAGACCTCCCAAGAAGAAGAGGTGTATCATTGAGGTGACGTTCGCAATATTTTTAGCGAATGTTTTTTTTCTCTACTTGTTCTTTTGAAATATTGCATTTGAAGTCAAACTCACATTTGAGAGAGGTTTTATCTGGTGTGGTATTTGATTTTTGGGGATCTCACCCGACAATGGTTTGGATTTTATGTTGAACACTCAATATTGTTCATTTTGACGCCAGGGGTTTCTTGGTTTGAGTGGAGCAATATTGATTCAAGTATACGAGACAATATTTAATGGGCAACCTACTTCGTTTCTTCTGATGTTGGCGCTGCTTCCAGCCCTTAATTCCTTATTGTGTATGTGGTTCGTGAGAATCCACCATGCAGATAATGGGATTGAAAAAGAGCATCTGAATACCCTATCCATAATTACTCTGCTCGTTGCTACTTACCTTATGATCAAGATAGTTCTAGAGCATATTTTCACCTTCCAATTCCCTTTACATGTTGCTACATTTGTTCTACTTTTGATGTTGCTTGCATCTCCTCTATATATTGCAATTAGAGCCCAACAGAGAGAGTCCAGAAGTATTTTGCACCCTTCTTTTACTGAGAGCGACCGGCTGATTGGTCGCTCCAATCAAGAGACTTCGGATTTTGACTATGAACGGAGAAGGGAATCTGAAGAAAGCCTGAACCTCTTTCAAGCTTTGTACACAATAGACTTCTGGATATTGTTTTTTGCGACTGCTTGTGGCATGGGAACAGGGTTAGCTACAGTGAATAATATCAGCCAGATAGGATTATCTCTCGGTTATACAAGCTTGGAGATAAATACTTTGGTTTCGTTGTGGAGTATTTGGAACTTTTTTGGTCGTTTTGGAGCTGGGTATGTGTCAGATTATTTTCTGCATGTCAAAGGATGGGCTAGGCCGTTGTTCATGTTCATCACTCTGACAACCATGGGCATTGGACATGTAGTGATTGCTTCTGGCCTGCCTGGTGCTCTTTTTGCTGGTTCGGTAGTAGTGGGTGTTTGTTATGGGTCTCAGTGGTCACTAATGCCAACAATTGCTTCTGAAATATTTGGTGTTGTACACATGGGTACTATATTCAATGCCGTAACAGTAGCAAGCCCTGTTGGATCTTATTTATTTTCAGTTAGAGTTGTTGGGTATATATATGACAAGGAAGCATCAGGTGAAGGAGATACTTGTACTGGAACTTACTGCTTCATGTTATCATTTCTGATTATGGCTTTTGCCACTCTCTTGGGCTCTTTAGCAGCCCTTGGCTTATTTTTCTGGAGAAGAAGTTTCTACGATCAAGTTGTTATCAGAAGGCTGCAACACTCATGAAATGTGGAGGTTTTTCCTGGTTGCTGCTAGTAAGGTAATTGCTGATATGCCATTATTTTTCCTTTTTTAGATTGTTGTAGGTCGATTTATTAGGTTTGGACAAACAATATCATGTGTTAGCATATATGTGCACATTCATCTATATTGAAGTGTTTAGTACAACTAAGAAACACAAATTATTTAACATTCTGAAAGGAGGAAATGATTGAATTAGAGTTCCTCTTGTGGTTTGATTTGTTTGGCTTAGAGATGAAAGCGTTATTACATTACATCTCATTGATGGTAGAAAATGAGAATAACAGGAAAGCGCGCACACACACATGTTCAAGTGCATCTTGAAAGAGAATAGGGTTCAAGAAATGAGAAAGTAATTCTATCTTGGAATCGGTTTTGAATTTTATCTCTTAATCCATTAATGGATGTGTTAAATTTTATTTTCGGGGGAAATTGATGGAAGTGTTAGACTATGCTTACAGACAATTGGGGTCGGGATAATGTAGAATCTGAAAGGATAGGATTTGGCTTATGAGGGCTGCTTTGTTTGATTTAGGTGGTTGATTTCCTCTTTCCACCTTACCTCGGTATAAATAACTTTTTAATGCATTGGGAAAGATAGAAACAATAGAGTTTTCAAAGATGTCTACAAAGGGGATACTCAAGATTTTGAGATGGTTGTTTCTAGTAAGACTTCTGAGTGGAAAGTTTTGCCACTATTCCTTGTGGAAAACTTTCATATGCATGCCGTGGAGCAATGAGTTTATTTAAACACCAAATGTGAGTTATTGGTTTATATGTATATATGTATATCGTATTATTGGTTCTTTTTCTTTTCTTTAAAAAGAATATATTGGTTTGGTTAATATAACCACATATATATGTTGCCCCTTACCTGCCTGCATCAGAATCCCTCTCTGAAGTTTGAGTTTTCACGTTACTTCTCTCCGCTTGATGAATTCTATTCTTTTGCCTCTTGGGGGTTTATTTCATGTAAGATGTTCATATGTTTCTCTTTTCCTTCCCTTCTCCCTTAAGAAACAGAAAAGTACCCTGCACTGGGTCATCTAGTATAACCAATTCTTTGTCCTTGATAGGCCTCTACGTGCTTTGAAATTGAATTAAACCTTAATATGTATCATTTGTGCTGGTCTAAATAAAAATAGAAGGAAAAAGGGGAGGGGTGGGGGTTCTGAAGAAGGATCCAGTTGTTGGAAAAGTTGAGCAAATCATGATTTTGTTTGATACTAGAGAGCTTTCCAGTTCCAAATTTCTTAGTCGCCTGTTGCTGGAAGCTGGATAGAGTTCAGGTGTGTATATTCTTGGTGTACTTAAGGTATCTTGGAGATTTCCAAGAGTTTCAATTTGCTTCTACCTGTTTGGCTCCCTTTTATAGTTTGCCTTTTCTGACTGAGAAAGAGGTGATTGACCCATTGTTCTGTTGGTAAAATTATGGCATAATGCGTTATAGATTCTATGGTTTTTTGTTTTGGTATTCTGAAATGTCGATTACTTTAGTGCAGGATAGTGTTGTCCTTGAATCTTCTTCAGATATATATAGCCATATTTTATCTTTCTAGACCCATTCATTTTGGCTAATAAGAACGTAGCTTTTAACAAGTTTGAAAATATCCTAAATTTATAGAACGATTCAAGAAAATGAAAGTTTGATTATATAACCTTCTTAGGCATCTTGGTCTTGTTCTTGAGGTTTGCAAGAGTTACATCTTTACTCCAATCTGGTTGCCTCCTAAAACTCTATATTTTAGTTTGTCAATTCTTGGGAAAGAGGCGGATAAGCTGTTGATCCTCTGGTAAACTTATGGAATGATTTATTTTATTTTCTATGGATTTCTCATGTCTGTTTTGAGATTCTCTTGCCGTTCACTCTATCATATGTCAAATTTACAACATCTACCGTTCTTTTAGTTATTTGTCGTAGTATAGCTGTGAACATTAATACCTGTGCTAAGTTCATATTGAATTTATAATCAATTGCTTTACTACATATTACGGTGGCTAGACATGCATAATTATGCTTTAGGCATATCATTCAATTACTCATTCACTTTTCTAAATAGAGCAGTGTTGAAATAAATTAAATATGTTGTTCGTGTATGCCATGCCATTGCCAGGTAGTTCAATTCTTTTGTGCGGAGTAGTATAAAGGAAAACTTTTGCTGTTGGGGCTCACATTTGAGCACACCTTTGACACTTTGATCGGCCCCATGTAAGGCAGCTTCATTCAGGAATATGCCTAGTTATACATAAACTCCCTCATTAGTTCTTCAAAGACCTCGTGATCTTCTTCCATCTATTGTTTATACATAAACTCCCCCATTAGTTTCTTCTTCCTCTTGTAAGTTCCTTTTCCCCTTTCGTTTTGTCAGCGAGTATCATTTTTTTCTTCATTATGTTTGTTTCTTCAGCAACTTTATAAATAAGAAAGTTTATAATCGGATTGTTTATATGGTTAAAAGCTACTTTTTGCAGAATATTATTTGACATTTTGTAGTCTATGTTGCATTCCAAATCTCACATGAGCATAGCCTAGCTGCCTGTGCTTTGCACCTTAAAAACACGTTGTATAGAATGTTTTCTTGAATGTAATTCATTTAACATGACCCAAGCAAGAACCATTTAACCAATTATGTTCCCACCTTTTGGATGAAGTCAGCGTAGTTGAATCTCCAGTTCTATGTTCCAGCTCTGATTTTAGGTTCCGGCCTCTGTCCAAAGTGAGAATATGATTCCTATTTTGAAAGCAAAATCAAAATCTTAACCAAAATCTTCTCTGCCAACGTCTGCAGTGCCTGTCCAGCCTACAACATATGCTGTCGTGAAGCAAGAATCAGCCAGAATGGATGACTCTTACATGGCTCTGTGGAGGACATGAAAGCCCCTAGTTCACTTGATGGAGAACGGAGTTCAGGGTTGGTCTAGTGCAAGAGACAGGAGATTCATACTTTCAACGCACAAATTAAAATGTATACAGGGTATTCTTCTGGGATTCTAGCCAAAATCTCACATCGTCCAGCTCGTCCAAGTCACTTTGCTTCCGTAGTTGGAAGCCCTTTTACCTTTACCATTTCATTGAGTTGAAAAGAAGAAAAGAAGCTGTTAAGCTATGGCAGTAGCAGTAATCTAAAGGGAAGGAAAAAATCGATGCAGATCTTGTTCGCTACTGGGGTCGCTGCTTCTCTCTTCTCCCTCCCTCCGATTTACTGTCCAGTGTATATTGTTGGCTCTTATATTGCTTGATAGTGTGAAGAATTTGGCGTTAGAAAAGTATGTTTATAATGTATATGAATACAAGGCCAACAATTTTAAAAGTTGCTCAACCAAATTCCATTTGTTTTCTACGGAAGAGTTACATTCAGATCATACATTATGCACAAACAGACAAATGAAAAGAGTGAATGATTGACTGCCATAATAACTCTGAGCCACAAAAAATAATGGAAAAAAGAGAGAGAGACTAATAATAAAAGAGCTATCAACAAATGCAAATATGTAAAAGTGAGAAACTTTGATTGCAGGATCAATTGTTCGAACCAAATTTCATAGCCATTGATTGATTGAATTGAAGCCAACAGCAATTGATCCTAAAAATGGCTTTTCATACACTTTGCATAATCCTTTTGGAGTATACCTCTCCTTAACATCTTTTATGGGTATGAAAGCAAAACAAAATTAATTATTTAGACCTTTAAACTTATAATGGTTGTAGAAATTAAATCCTTGAACTTATAAAATTGTTACAATTTCTACTATTATGTATGTTTGAGGGTCCGATTTTAATAGAGTTTGAAGGCTCAATCCTATTTTAAAGGTAAATTTTACAATTTGTCCTAATTATGTTGAAAGTATAGCTTGATTTAAACATGATTATGATGGATTTTGAAAGCTGATTTTCAAGTTGTGGGTATTGGGCTTTCATTGCTCTTCTTAAAATTGTTTGGTGACATCCCAAAATGATTGCAAATTTAGAAAAAGCAAAAATCTGACTGCTACACAGAACCTCCTATATTCAAGCAAATATAATTCCAACATAAAAGGAAGATTCTTCAAAGCAGCTATATATTAAATTGCTATTGCTTAAGTAAATCCAGATCCCATTTTATTTAATAAACTACATCCAGAATTTAGCAGAAAGTTGACTCATTTAATCACTGGTTCTTTGCTTAGAAGGGTTTATTAAGCACCTGAACTCCTTAATTAGCACTGTTAAGTCAACTTAATACTTCAAGGGAAAAAAAATCCACAAAAAGTAGAAGGTAAATATAGAAAAACCCAAAGCCATATTGACCATTGAAATTGCAAATGATATTCAGTGATCTCTGAGAAAAAAAATAAAAAAAGGGTTTCAATTCAATTCTTTTAAAAAAAAAAAAAGAAAAGAAAAAAGAAAAGCAAAGCCAAAGTCTTTAACTTTGTTGGATGAACAAGTTTCATGGGTGAAGAAAGGACATTCAAACAGTAACCCACCAATGGAATCATAAGACAGCAGGGTGAGGGGGAGAAAAACCCTAAAATTATATTATTTCCTTCTTCTTTTACGTCCTTAAACATAAATTGTTGGGTGAACATAAAAATTCGATCTTTATGATAGATTTTATGAAAGGGGTTTGTTTGAAACACTGATTAAGGAAAAGGAAAAGAAATTTACTGAAAGGTTAAAAAAGAATGAATTCAAAGGCTCTCAATCCAATTTCCAGGTAGTGTGTCCTTTGGCTTTGGCCCTTCCATTTTTCTTCTCCTCCCATCTTCCTCCATTTCTGTTTCTTCTTTCTACTTTCTGTTTCTTCTCTTGTAAAAATTCCCCCAATTTGTAGCTTAGTATAAAGTGGGGGGAAAAAGGGAAAGGAAGAAGAAAATAAATACGTTTAGCATAGAAATACAAAAACCTAAAAACTCTTTTCTTTTCTTTTTTTTCTTTTTTTTTTTTTTTTCTCTCTTGAATGATGGTTTGGACCTTTGGTCCTCCATCTTCTTCTTCTTCGTATTTGCTTTCCTGGGTTCTCAGTTAACAAATAAAACTAACCCTTTTTGTTGTTACTAATTCATTCCTCTTTCAAATGCAAATATACCCAACTGGGGATCTTTTACATGTAATCTTCTTGCTTTAACTTGCTTTGTTGTTCGTGATCTCGCCGACTATGTCGCAAGATTCTTCTTCTTCTCCTCCTCCGATCCCCTGTGACCGATCCTCCCCTGAGCCGCTTTCCCACATCGAAAACCCCAACCCCAATACGGCAACCGACGACCTTATTGCTGAGAACGAACCCACGACCACAACAACAACGACTAACACTGAACAGCCAACCACCAGAAGGAACCGACCCTCTCGGGCTTGTACTATTCGTGCTGCCGAGCGGCTCTTGGCGGCTCAGTCAGTGGTCGAGCGGAAGCCGAAGCCTAAAAAGGAGCAGCAGGAGGAAGAGTCCCCACAGCAGCAGCAATGCAGCAAGATCGTGACCCCGCTGGTTGAGGAGCCTTCGCCCTCACAGTTGCCGCGTTGGAGCCTTCGGTCCAAGTGGGAACTGGCGTCTGTACTTAATTTCTTGCATGTAAGCTTTGGTGGAGTTAGGTCTTCCTGACCAAAATTTGCGTCTTGCTGTGTTTGAGACTTGAATTTTTTCTTTTGCGAGCTGCAGGTCTTTAGGCCATTATTGAATATTCATAATGAATTCACAGTGGAGGAGTTTGAGACGGCCTTGATTACACCCAACGACACTTTGAGTGACATACACATTCCATTACTAAAGGTTGGAACTTGAATTTGAACTGCAAAGTTTGTGTTGAGTTTGTGGTTTTGTGTCACTTCTTTGATTGAGAAAAGCAATGGGTTTGTAAATAATGTGGTTCCATATCCACATTTTGTTAGTCGTTTTTTTGCTTTGGTTGCTCATCATTGTAGCTTAACTTACTTTTCAGTTGCTCTACTCATCGTTATTTGAATGCTCTCTTTTTATCTGACCATATCATCTTAAAGTTCTGATAGTCTAACCATCGAAAAAAAATCAAAAGTTCTGATAAATTTGAGATTTGGTGTGACTTAAGTGTTAGTTTCTCAAGTTGTTTATTCTGGCTGAACACTACCATATCAATTGTTTATTTAAAAGAAGTTAACTGAATTTATTTGTTTCTCATCTAAGAGCTCTGCATCGAGTTTAGATTTGTAGATCAAGAAGTTGCATGGTTCTGTCATCAATAGTTAGTTATTCAATGGCAAGTTCTCCTCTGGTAGAAGAATTTGTGTGTTAGTTGATTTGTCTTTGAACTATTCATGATGAAAATTAGTCTTTTGCAAATGTAATTGTTTTTAGATTGTTGGATTTTCTTATTAAGATTTTCACATTTTTCTTTTGAATGATCAATGTTTTGCTTTTATGTTATTGAATAGGCTTGTTTCGTAAAATGTTCTCATGTGTCTGCTAAATCTTTTAAACTTTCAAACTGTTGGGTGGATATGTATTGTAGATGACCAGCTATCCCATTTTTTGTTGCTAGCTTTCTGATATTTCGGAGAATTAGAGCTTCTCCAAGTTTTTGGAGATTGAGAAATTGGACCTTCAGATGGAATTATGCACCTTTTATTTGTGTGTATTTTTGTCTGATTGTTTAATGATTTTCTTCCATGAGTGGATAGTGTGGTTTTTCCCTCCATAAAATAAATAAAGAAAGGAAATCCACTGGGTGGTAAACAATGTCAATTAATAACTTGCTCACAGCGGTTTTAATTTGAGAGGTGAATTGAACTTTTCCTCTCTTGTTGGCTTGTAAATGATATATCAAATTTTAGCTTCTGTTCCTATAAAGTTTAGTAAGCTGTCCTTTGTTCCATTTCTAGGTTTTAGAAATGAGCTATAGTTGTTGAAGTCGAGTAGTCTTCATGGCTCTTTAGCGTGCATGCTTAAAACTGTTCCCTCAGATCATGTGTTCAAGTCCCCCATCATCAAAAGGAATAAACTATACTTGTCTTGACTTTTATTATATAGTAGAGGTTGCTTTATAATTCATTCTCATCGATTTTCTTCAAACAATTAAATCAGTCAATTTATGGAAGTTATGACCTCCTTGAGTGCTAAATATTTTCTTTGCTAAGTATCCCATTACTTCCATCTGAAAATTATACTTGTTCCATTTTTGCAATTTGGTTTCTGTGGAAACCAATCCTTAGACCAAGTTGCCACTGCTCATCTCTGTTGGCTTGTATGAAAACTTCTAATGCAGACTTAAATATGTTGCTAGTTTATTTGTATGCCCTTGCATTTTTTTCATTTTTTTTTCTCAATGACACTTTGGTTATTCATTTAATGGTATATATTTACTGTAATAAGCTCCCTATAACTTTTGTTCTATGTGTTTTTCAGGCGATTCCTCCTATTACAAGAATGGCCCTTACTCGGGGTACTTGGGTGACTGTATTGTGCAGGAAATTGCGAGACTGGTGGCACTGGGTATCTACCCTATTTTTCATATTTAGCCTTAAATTCCTGTATCGTGACTGTGGTAGAATCCTATATTTCCAGCTCCAATCTCCAATCTAAAGCACAGTCCTTGGTTTCTTATGCAGGTTGCTGAAGGGGATCTGCCTATTGTTGCTTCACATGGGTGAGTACCTACAGATTTCCTGTCCCATATTAAAAAGATGTTCTTCATTCTCATGTATCTAATCATTGTGAGTTTTCAGAGTCGAAATTGAAGTTTATAAGACTCTTGATCCTGGGATGCGTGTGGTCATCTTGAAAGCACTATGTGACATCCGAGTTGAGGTACTGTCTTCTTAATAAAAACCATATGTCCTGGTCAATATACATTTGGCTTTGTGAATTTAAATTGGTTTATAAGTGTTGGTTTAGAGTTATTTTATGTTTGTTGCACTGCCAGGAGGTAACATCCTACTGGAAACAAGTTAGTTCCAGAGTGTGAGCTCTCTTGAGAACCATGCCAATTTCTTTTTCCAGTCCTTCCAGAGTAATTTTAGTTATGTAGCAAGGTTCTTCAACTTTTCTTATAAAACAGGGCAGCAAATAACATCGAGTTTTAATGCAGTTCTTTGCCCTTTTCTCTAAACCTTCGAGTAATCAGGGTTTGAAGCATTTTTGTTCATTTTTTTTTGCTCTTTTGACTATTTATCACACATTGTTTGTTTATCCTGTAGCTGGTTATATGTTTTTATTTTAGCACTGTTGAAGTTTGATGATTCGGAAGTTTGTCCTCCACCTGCCCTTTTGTGAGAAGGGTCGTTTTCTTTGGCTTCCCGGGGGGGGTATGTCAGATCTTCAGGGTGAGTGGAATAATCGAGTGTGAGGGTTGGAAAGGAATCCTAGTTGGTCCCTTGTTAGATTTCTTATTTTCCTACCGGCTTCGATTTTGAAAACTTTTGTGATTACTTTGTAACTTATATTTTGTATAGTGGGAGACCCTTCTTTTAGTTGGTCTCCCCTTTCATGGACTTGACTTTTTGTACACCCCTGTAATATTTTCATTTTTAATCGGTGAAAGCTGTTGTTTTAATAAAAATAAAAATACATGTTGTTTGTTGCAGCAAGAAGATATCCGGAGCTACATTGAAAATTCACTAAAACATGGAGTTCAACTTTCAGCATTTCGCAAAGAACGAATTGGTGGAGACTCCCACGGAACTTATTTCTGGTAACATAGTTTTCTTTTAAGTTTTAACCTCTTCATGTTGTGGCATTATTGTCAATGGTATAAAAGATCCAGACTTTTTAAATGCATTTATTTTGTGTGCTGA
Organism: Citrullus mucosospermus; assembly: GCA_030954485.1. Classification (NCBI taxonomy): domain Eukaryota; kingdom Viridiplantae; phylum Streptophyta; class Magnoliopsida; order Cucurbitales; family Cucurbitaceae; genus Citrullus; species Citrullus mucosospermus. Next base: position 28,133,077 of record CM062060.1, read on the forward strand.
CCATGTGGGCAATTGTTATTGCAGGTATGAGGATGATCCCATAATTGGTCATCGTTTGTACCGTGAGATTAGGAAAGTTGAGTTGAAAAAAGCCAAGGCCAAAGGTTCACAGGTCCTTCCTTGTACAACATATCAGTGGGAAACAGTTGCAACCAATTTTGATGAATTTCAAGATGTATCAGTGAGTCGCTAAACTTTCATCCTAGCACATGCATCCCATGAAAAACATTTCAACCCCCTCACTTCCACCGAGGAAAAAGATTTGTTTTCTGTGGTTTCTGTCTTTTAACTGTCTATTCATAATTGAGACAAAGTAGAATTTCTTGGATGTAAATAGTTATATGGCGGGAATTTATTTATAGAAGATTCTCCGAAATGCAATCCAATTAGTTAAATATACCTATATATTGATCAAAATCATATTTCTGAATGTGTATCCTTGCCTTCTAGTTTACTTGCTTGAATGATTCAACCCTCTGGTACGAAGATGTTATCAAGAGGGAGACTTTTATCACTTGATGCTAATATGTTTTCATTTTTTCTCTGCTTTAAAGCAACTAAGATCACAACTTTATGTTGAAGAATATGTCTTAATGCTCTAGCTCTAGCTCTAGCTGAAAGAAAACACTAGTTCACAGGTTGGTTTTGTTATTGTTTTGTCCTCGTACAATGTTTTTGGATTGTGGCCCCTGTGGGATATGGATCACTGGCAAAGGTATGCAGAATTGGATATTTAGGATCTTTTGGGCAATAGTTTGAAAGAACGGAATTGAAGACTTAGAAATTCTCGAGCAGGTTCCTGTTTCCTTTGGCTACATTTAAGCTGATGTTTGAATTATATTTCATATACTACTACTTCACTGCTACTTTGATTAGTTACAAGTTCAAATTGGTGATTAGTAGTCTCTGAAGAAAAAGAAGCTTGGAATAATGTAATGATGGAAGGAGAGGGTAGAAAATTGTAAAATAATTGGAGAATATGTGCTTCTAAACTTCTTTTGAATTGATAATCACAAGTTGATGATGTGATTATCCATTACTAACTTCTTGTTCTTTTTCCATTTTTTATTGGAAGAGCTTTGTTCCTTACCTTTTTTTGGTTCTTGTTAATACCATTTAGTGATTGTTTAGTTGTAATAAACACCTTGATAGTCTTCGAGTTTGGGTGCCTTTAGCTGCAAAAGTTAACTTGATATAGATGGGTCCTGAAGAGGGGTGGATCCTTGTTCATTACAATTTAAATTGTTAGGTAACTTATACAAATGGTGGGATGTGTATGAAAATTTTCTGCGGCCTTCGTTTTTTTTATTTATTTTTAACAAAAAAAAGATTATGTGCATGACTTTCCATTTTCTTTTGTTTCTCTCTCTCTATCTCTCTATCTTTTCCTGGGTAATTTTGCAATTTTCTGGCCACTGCTTCATAATGGATCATTGAACGCTGTGATCCAATCCCTTTTTTGAACTCTGTGATCCAATTCTCCGGGGATTATTGATTTACCTTTTTTGCTCTCTTTTGTTGTAAACAAGGACATCACCTCAAAGTACATAGTTTAATCTCTCTTGTTGCACTTTGATTGCACCATTGTACTCCCTGTGAAAGGACCTTCATTTGTATCTCTTTGTATATTTCATTCATCATTCAAATTCTTTCTTATCCCAAAAAAAAAAAAAAAAATTCAAAATAAAAAAATAAAAAAAATCCCTTGTTAAAACTTCTTTCTGTGATGCTGCAGGAAAAACTTTTTAACAGTAAAAATCGATCAGAGGCCTCACTTGGGAAAAAGTTGAAGATGGACATGCTTCCTGAGATCGAGAAGGTTCACAAGGTACTCAGTTTGTCTGTTATGTGATGACTTATGAGGATTTCTGGTCTTCCTGTAAAAGGAGGATAAATTGAAAAATATGGAATTCGAGTCTGGCGTTGATTTTATTCTCAGACCCTTGCTAAAGCGCTGCCCTTTAGGCCCATTATTGCATATAACGAACATCCTTGCTTAAGTGCTGTCCTCTAGGCCCATTATTGCATTAACGAACATCCTTGCTTAAGTGCTGCATTAATTTCTTTTAACAGAGAAAAGAAAGGTTGCTGAAAAAACAGCACAGACAAGCTCTTCTCTTGGATAATTTTGCACTTGTAGATGGGCTTGGTCCAGGACGCTCACTTCGTGACAGAAAGCCTGTCACTTATACTTTTGGTATGTAGATTTCAGTTTGGTCTTGCTCTTTTGTTTTCTTGAAGCTATTATTTTCGTGTGAAGTTTTAACCATTTTAGTCGCCTTTTTTTATTTTCAACTAAAAATAAACTTTATTGGTGTGCATTGTCAGCATTCAGTTTCAAAGAACTGACGAAGCAATATCCAGTTTGATAATATTTTTTTAAAAATTCCAGTTTGAGAACGGCTTCCCTGCGGCTGCTTTTCATTTCTATTTTTTTTGAATGAGAAATAATTTCGTTCATAAATGAAATGGAGAGTAAAAACTCAACCACCTAAAGGTCAATTACCAAAAAAACTCTCCCATTCGAGATTAAATGAGAAAAGCTATAATGAGTAAAAGGATATGCTTATTCTTGCACCCAAAAAAAATTATAGTAGAAAGTGCTAGTTCCTCTAAAATGATCAAAACTGTAGGAGAGCTCTTTGAAGAGACAACTTTGCCTAGCACTTCAAAGAGTTTAGAGAAAAGGCCTCTTTGAAGAGACCACCATTCCTAGCACTCTGAAGAATTTAGAAAAGAGCATGACCGAGGGCAAGTCAAAGAACCTTCTTAAAACCATGAAAATGATGAGCCACCAAAATAGAAGCAGGGAGTTGCAGTTGCAGGAAGTTTGGGAAGGTCAAAGACCAACTAAAAACCTCCAAAAACCATTTTCTTTTACTAATGACTTATCATTTGAATGTATGAGATTACTCACCATGAGTGGCCTTTTTTGTCAGAAACTTCTACCATGAGTTCTTTATTCACCTTTAATGCACAAATTTGCAACTATTGTCGACATTAGCATATCTTAGTGGTTAAGGCATCTCCATTTATTCTAAGAAGTCGTGGGTTTGAAACACCCTACCCCATTTGATGCAATATTCTCATTATTCTGTAACCATTTTTCTTTAGAATATATAATTTCTGCACTCTCTTTGTGGGAAATGATCAACCTTGCTGATGCTAATATCCCTGTATCATTTTGTAGATGATTATGACCGATCGATAAATGAGGCTATCAAAACAACCAAGTATGTATTTAGTATCTAGATGATTATTTTTCTCCTTTACTATGAGAGCGTCATCATCTTCTCTCTAGGCCTTATAATATCGTTTTCTTGCATTACCTTACACCTACTCTTATGTCAGGCGTAAGCCTCCATCTCCAGAACCTAATCATAGAAGAGAAGCTTCTGTAAAGCTTGAACCTTCTGCGAACGGAAAATGGAGTGGTCCATCATATCCTTCTCCAAATGCCAATTTCAGTGCACTTTCTCCCAAGTCACCTGATTATGACGATGCCGACGAAGATGACCATATGTCCGAACAGTTGGATCGCAGGTATAGAAAATGGGAACTATATGTTTCTGTTACCCTAAAGTATTACCAGATTCTTATTTGTTGATTTAACATTTAGCAATAGACGAAGGCAAAGGCCACAACGGTATTCAGAAAAGGATTATGTGGAAGCATTATCAGATAATGATGCAGATTTTGACAGTGATGACGATATAGTTGGTGAAGCTGTATATGATGAGGAATATCTACGAAAACGCAAGCAGAGGAGGAAAACATCCAGCAGTTCCGAAGGTGATGAGGAGTATCACTATGAAGAAGAAAATGAGGAGGAGGAGGAGGAGGAAGAAGAAGAAGAATCCTTGAGCATAAGTGAAGATAGTGACCAACCACGAAAAGTAAAAAAATTACCAGGACGTACGCGGAGGGAAACAAAGTTAAGGTCTGTTGGTGAGATTCAGTCGGGTCTCAGACGTAGTAAAAGGGCTACTCGAAGCAGAATAAATTATGGACAGTATGATCTATCAGAATCTGAACCAGAGAATAATAAAGTTAAAAAGACCAATGCTGCATCTGATGAGCACACAGATGCTAGTGAGAATGGGGATTATTCAGTTGAAAGTCAAGGGTCTGACAATGAGGATGACGAAGAAGAGGAGGATCAAGAAATGAAAGTTGATCAACCTGATGAAGTTTATGTGGAGAATGTGGAGGAGCAAAATCCTCCTCCTGAAAAATTGAATAGCCCAGATCAAGATGAAACCGACGGTGCAAGAAAAACACGGTTTCTTGATCTAAATGAGCTTGCTCCTGGCTCTGGTTTTGACGATGCCCCAACTTCAGAAATGAAAGACGATACAGATGATTTCTAGTATCGTTTATTTTGCTTGCTTAATAGCAATCGCTATAATTTTCTCGTCAAATCGGAGTGTACGATAGTAAACTATAAATTTTGTGGTAAGCCTGCCGAAGATATTAGCGTCGGAGTTCTTCCCCAGGCTAATTCGAGCTGTGTATCTTGGTGCAGTTACTGCAGCAAGGAGCAAAAGGATGATGATGAGTTGATAGATTAGGGAGTCCATTTTTTTTAGCAATGTCCACATTCAATGAAAACCCAACAATAGATGGAAGGGGAATTTGTTTGGTGTTTCTATAGTTTTACCCATCAGTGTACAATAACCTTTTGACTAATATTGTAACCGAAAGAGTTGGCTTTTAGATGTATAAGCTCTATCTATTATGATACTGACTTTAAATCTCCCCTTTAGATATAATGGGTTGGATGGGTCTGTTTTAATTACTTGCAGATATTGTTCTCTTTTGTAATGCAGCCATCCTCCCTCAAATGATTAGCTAACTTTTATCACTTCTGCATTTGTCTTTCTAATGTTGCCTAAGATGCAATGCTTGTATATTGTTCTATATGGTTAATCTATTTCAACGACGAGGAAAGAAAATATTTGAATGATCAGTGGTCAATAATGCCATTTAAATGATACAAGAACTGATAATCTAAAATTCAAAACAGATGGAAAATGACACGGTTGCCAAGTAAAGTTGATTTCCATTGGAAAATTGTTAGAAGTAACTCTCAAAATGTTTTCATCTTTCTCAATGAACACCTTCATTGAAATAGTTTTTTCTGTCCTTCCTAATTGAGATCAAGCCGGCGAGTTTTGAATAAAAAAAAAATCAAGTTTTTCATCTTATACTCCATTCTTTTGGGCTTTTCTCGGTGAAATCTCGCCCAGGATAAACTGAGATTCTGCCTAATTTTTTCAAATATTTTATAATCTACCAAATCTTACATCTTTTAAAATCTTCTCCAGATTCTCTAATCTTTCCCACTTGGACAAAATATATATTAAAGAATCAGTACATTAGCCCGCAGTTTCGCATTTGGATTTAGCTTAACTATGCTTGCAACTGCATGCTTCTGTAGTTGTAATTTTGAAAGGTTTTCAGTTTTGAACTTCTTCAACAAGTTGTAAGTTTTTTTTGACTTAAAATAATCACTCTTTCAAACTTGTGATCATAAAAAAAAGAACTAAAGAGAAGTTCATTTCCTTTGACATGACTGAGTATTAAATATGAGGAATTAAAAGAATGCTTAACCGAATAGCTCACCGGATTCGAACCTGACCGAAATGTTCTTGAAGCCAAGCATGTGAATATGGTTGGGAGAGCCAAAAAGACACAGAAAGGTCATTATTTCTAACTTCTTCTTAGACTGTGTTGTTAATGCAGATGATGTCACATATCATGCTAATATAGTTTAATGTGAGAAGGTCCATGCTTTTCTTGCTTCACACTTATCATACCTCCTAAACAATATCATTTCCTCCTCCTATTCCCTTTAAAGAAGGTTTTCAAGTAAAAAAAGATTCATTTCCTCAATCCAAAGTTCATCTCTTGATTTCATCTTCTCACTAGTTTTCTTTTCGTGTTTACATTTCCCGACGTGTTGCGAAACAAACGGATAAAATATGGTCAGAATTCCTTCCTGTGACAAGTTAAACCTCAAAAGGGGTCTTTGGACTGCAGAGGAAGATGCTAAAGTACTCGCACATGTATCGAAGCACGGGACGAGTAACTGGACCTCTGCTCCAAAGAAAGCAGGTTAAAAGCTTGAACTTCTGATGATTTTGGTTGATTTTTATACATAGAGCTATTTGGAGTCTGCATTGATGCTTATGAATCTACTCTCCTTTGAAATTGAATGTTGTGTTTGAGATGTTTCACAGGATTAAGGAGATGTGGGAAGAGCTGCAGACTTAGACGGACTAATTACTTAAGGCCTGATCTTAAGCATCACAACTTCACATCTCAAGAAGAAGAATTGATTATTAGGCTTCATGCAGCAATTGGTAGCAGGTACATTTTCCTGCAGCTTCCCATGATTTTCAACATATCATCAAGAAGTTGTTTCTTGGTTTTGTTTCAATGTTCATCGAAGGTTTCCTATCGTCTCGGTTTTTGGTTTGAGACTAATGACTGTTCTCACTGTTTTCTGTTATTCTTGTTCATGAGTGCAGATGGGCTATAATAGCTCAGCAGCTTCCTGGAAGAACAGATAATGATGTGAAGAACTACTGGAACACGAAACTGCGAAGAAAGCTTTCCGAAATGGGAATTGATCCGGTTACTCATAAACCATTCTCCCAGATCTTAGCTGATTATGGAAATATTAGTGGCCTCCCAAGATCCACCAAGAGAATTGGATCTCTCAGTAGAGACCTGAAAACTTCAGCCTATATGAAACCAGAACACTACTCAAATTCTGCTCAAGGACTCTTCAAAGGCATCGACGTAGATTTGTCGACGCCATCGTTGTTGTTGCCAGAAACTGAGCCTGTCATGAACAAGTTCATGAATGGCAATGTCCACCAATTAAACAACAACAATTCTTTGAATCTTTTGGCTCAGCTGCAAGCAATGCAGCTGGTGACAGAAGCTTCATATTGTACTGTTAATGAACAAATTCAACCCAATTTCTATGCTCAAGGCTATTTACCATCTTCTTCATCATCTTCTTCTTCCTCTACTACTACTGCTACTTATAGACATTCTTCCTCAGCCTTTAGCTGGCAGGATTTTCTTCTCGAAGACGCGTTTTTACCTTCCGAGCTGCCTCGAGAACACGAAAACGTAGCTGAGTTTCCAGTAAATCAAACTGCTTGCCAAGCAGAAAATGGGATATCAAAAGAAGAGATGAACAAAGAGATATCTGACTACCAATACAACAGATTTGAAGCAATGCATTGCTTGGCTGAGAACAATGATATTGAAACTTCATCATCTGCTGAAAACACATTCATAGAAACTTTGTTACATCAGGAGGATAAGATTTTAGTTGACTTCCTCAATCTTTTAGAGGAACCACTTTACTACTAATTCCCAATTTTTAGTTTCTGTTTTCCCCTTGATCTCTATGATGATGCTGGTAATAATCATGTTCCAATCAGAAATTTGAAAAAAAAAAAAAAAATGGTTGCCACCATTTATTTGAGTTCTTTTTTATTATCATTATTATTACCACTTCTAAGTTTTGTGAGTGAGGGTTCAATATGAAAGAATCTTCCAAGTTCTAACAACTTCTAAGTGATTGTTTCAACATTTTCATTTTCTAAAATGACCATTTATTTTAGTTCTTAAAAATAAATACAATATATTGATTTAACTCTCAAGACTACATACATGAGAGTTCAAACTTTTTCCAAAAAATAAATAAAGGAAGAAGAGGCTTTAAGAATAGATGAAAAATTATAAGTGGATGTTACATGAGTGTGACCAAATTTATTAGGAAGTGATTAGTAGATTGACAAGCTAAAAATATGTAGTACATATGATGTTTTGTACAAACAAATTAATGGGTCATTTTTGCAAAGGAATGTCAACTCTAAAAAATGAACATTATGTGTTTTTTTTTTCCAAAAAGGAAAAGTTTTACGTGACATGAAAATAAGTTTTGTATAATATGCTAAATATACAACAATTAATTTTAAACTTGTAATCACCCAAATGATTACAGAACTTTCGTAAATATGTCCAATTTATTTTTGAAATAATTGATTAAAAGGCTCATTTTCAAGCCTAAAATGAGTTTTGTCCTAGATGTTAAAACTTAAGATTTTCTACTTCTCGCTTACATAATTTTCAAGCCATTTTACAAAATTATCCCCACTTTTTCTTTCTCTCTTCTTTCATCTTCTGACTCTTCTTTCTTCTTTTTCTTCCTTCATTTTTTTCTTCTTCTTTGACTGGCAACTAGCTCCAAGGAGCTTCTTTTTTCTTCTTTCCTTTTTTATTCTCCTCCTTCTCCGACTAGCTCCAATGAGTCTACGTGAGTAGTTCCGGTCAACTTTTTCTTCTCTCTCTCATTTCAGTTTGTAATGCAAAACGAGACCAAATACGAAAAGCAAGAGAGCTAGACATCGAGAGAGTGAGTATGTGAGAAACAGAAGAAATCGCCAGAAAGAGGAGGTTGAGAGAGTGAAGAACGAGGAGCGAAGAACGAATAGCGAGAGCAAAGGTCAATATGCGTGTATGAGATTCCATTTTGGTAATTTCATCAGAATGTGACGTCAACAAAAGGTCAAAAATCCTCAAATTCAAAAAGTGAGATAATTCTCATTATCCCCCATTTTTTGGTCATCCATCCGTAGAATCCTTCATTTTTTTTCTTTTGCACTCTACAACACAAAAGATTTGATTGTAAAACATATACCAAATTTAGTTCAATTACATGTTGGACTCCAAGTTTTCAAATGTGTCAAAATTATTGTTAAAGGTTTGGGGGAAAATATTTAATAATTCTTAAACCTTTAAGATTTTTTGTATCTTTCGTAATCTTAAAATTTGTTTAATAATTTTTTTAACTTAATAAAAATGAGTCAAGTCATACATCCTTCCCTTAAGATTTGAAAATTCAAATCTCCATGTCTCTCTTTATCGTGCTATAAATAAATAAATAAATAAAATGTATGAATAATTCAATTTTTCTCTTTATCGTACTAAAAATAAATAAATAAATAAATAAAATATACGAATAATTCAATTTTTATATTGTTGCGCCAATTTTTATCTTTTTAATCTTAAAAAAAATCCACAATGTTACTTTTTGAAATAAATTTGAAAATTCAGAGTAGAAATGAAATGTTTTATATTTAGGAAGATAATTAAAATCTAACTCAACTTCAAAAGTATTTTATATACTTTTTTTATTAAAAAAAATGTACAAGAGTAAAATATAAACCCAAACGATAATAACGGATCCTAAAAATTCAAAGAAAATTGTGGGTCGCTGCCACAGGGATTCTTTTTTCTTTTTCTTTTTTTCTTTTTTGGATAAAAGGGTTTCACTTATTTATGACTTTTGTTTACTGAAAATTTGGAAATTTATGAAATCGGAGGGAGGTCGTAAACGAGATCCGACATCGAGCAACAGAGCTCGAGAAGAATCCATGGTGGCGATTTCCCTTTACAGAGGGAACCTCCACAGGGTCCCCGATGTTCCTCGTCGATGGCTTATGCCGACCCACAATATCTCTATCAAAGACTTCAAATCCCTTCTCCAACGTCGTTCGAAAGCCCTCTCTCGTCTCCGCGCCACCACCTCTTCTTCTCCGGCTAAACTTTCTACTTCCCCTAACCCTAACCCTAATTCCAATTCTTCAATTAAACCAGACGGTGATAGACCCACAAATAATGGGTCTGTGCCCGAGGTTCCATTGGAAACTCAAAGGGTTAGTGTTGGTGGTGAAAGACCTGCGCTTGTCAAGGAGAGGAAAAAGTCGGACATTGGTGATAATTGTATGGGAAAATCGGCTGATGGGTTTGATTCTCTGAGTGGCCCGAGACCTTGTTTTACCGAGCAGGGTTCTAATCCAGTGGAAAATGGTGGCGCGCATGTAAAAGATGAAAATCCTGCTGTATTAGAAAACCCTAACAAAGAGGTATGGGCTCTGACCAGCTCTATTAATTTTCAAACTTTTTTTTTCATTTCATTTTGTATATGTTTGAAATTTCATTGATCTTGCCTGAGTTCCAAATTTTAATGGTCGTGTGAGAGTTTATTTGGCGCAGTTGTGATGAAGTTTTCTTTTACTTGAAGAGTTAGTTTTGTTACATCTACAACTGTCAACTTTTTAAAGAATTGTACAAGGATGGAAATAGAATGGTTACTATTTAACGAGGCTTTCAGCATTTGGGAATGTTTTGAGGCCACTATTGCAAATTGTATGGGAAGGTTGTAAATTTTGTTGAGCCTTCTTGTTGGTAGAAGAAAGATAAATCAATGGAAGTAATAAAGAATGTCGATGTGGTATGCTGAGAAGGGGTTCTTGTTTTCTTTAACTGTGGCATTGAAGGTTGAGCTTTCGAGCTTGTTGTCAATATACATCATGTCATGCCACAACACCAGCCTCGCATATTTTCCTTCTAATTTCTTTTTCTCCATTTCTTTCTTTTTACCTTCTTCATTAATTTGTGCTGCTGTGTCAGGCAAACAAAGAGGAGGATTTGTTAGATGATAAGGAGAACAGGAAAAGGGAAGTTGAAGAGAAATTAAAAGTTTTGAATGAAAAAAAACATAACCTTGTGCAAGTGTTAAAACAGGTATGTTCCTGATCCTCCTACCTTACCCCCGCCCTTCCGCACTAAAATTCCCATAACCACTTATGGGATTGATAAGTGAACTAGGTCATTTTCTTGGTGTTGGTGGACAGATCTTGCATGTGGAAGAGGAATTAAAAAGGCGTAGTAGTGTGCAAGGGACGGCAATTCGCCCTTCTGCTCCTCTTCAAGTGGATGCCTCAGTTGATACAGGTTCAATGACCAGACAACTTGCTCCTAGGGTAGGTACAGAAGTGAATGCTAGTGGAGACACTGAAGGTGGAGAAGCTGATGATCTTTTGAACCAGAATGTTCTTGCTCGTCAAATGCTTCGGAATAGCAGTATGTCACCTTCTTCAGAGTCCCCTCTTAGAAGGCCTGCCCACATCCAACCCAATATGGTAATTCGTGTTGCTATGACTTATGTGGATTTGATTATAGCTTTATATGAGTTCATGATCAATGTCCTTGTTATGTTGACTTTTTGTGGGTGATTTTACGTCTCGAGCATAGGGATGATTTTGATGGATATTTTAGTCGTTTGAATCATGGAATTTTTTCCTCATACAATACAATATTTTTTTTTTCCTTTCTGTGTATGTGTGTGTTTTGGGAAGGGGGAGGGGGGATTTAAGTCCAACATGACCATTTCACTCTTACGTAGGGCTCGACAAGTGAATTTCCATGCAGTTTTGTTGAGCATTTGGATTGAGAGAATAATAGAAACTTTAAGAGAGGTTGGGTGAGGAAGATTGGTGTTCACTAGGCTTTTTTAAATTATAAACTTGGTCTTGTTCTTTTGGATTTGAGTCCTCTTTTTGTAGTTAGTGTGTGTGTGTTTTTTTTCTTTCTTTTTCTTTTGAACTTTTTTATGCCCAGTATATTCTTTCATTTCTCTGGTTGAAATCTTGGGTTCTCACCCAAAAAAACAATAAAAAAATAAAACTCAACATTTTCATTACTTTATTTGTGATGTGATGAGCGAGACATCAATAACATTTTAAAGTGCCTTTAGAATTCATTATGAAAACTTGTCTATGAAACCTCTTTTCACATTCCTATCAAAATTATAAGTTTTTTACATTAAACTGTCAGTTTTCAGAGTTCTTGGCAATTCTTTGGCGGGTTGCTTATGGACTCAGTCCGGATGTCTGCTGAGAAAATGTATCACTCATGACTCGAGTTTAAATAATACCATCTCTTCTTGTTTATGCCTGATGTGAACATCAAGCATACATTCATCTGTTTTTATCATTTTTTCTAGTGAAGTGAGTGAGACAAACAAAATAACATTATATGTGCAGGGTTCACATCCATCCCGAGCAAATTTTAGTGTTACCGGGAGTCCATCGTGCCTCCCTCCAGCTGGGCAAGCAGGACTTCCTCCAAGCCTACCCACGGTATCTGTATCTGGAACCAACTACATTGCATCCTCACCTTCTCCTGCAGCATCTGGGGGCACTTCAGTTCTAAGAGATGCTCGGCAACCTAGCCCATGGAATTAGAGGTCATCTCTGTAATTTCCATTGATGAGTTCGTTTTGATTCTCAAATTCCTGGTTCAGCAGAGCAAAGTGAATTCTACGACTAGTTTCGTGATGTATAGTTATACTCTTGTGAAAATTAGGTTTGATGATCTACCCACCTGGGATAACTCGTAACATCGTCCAACCGATGTTTTTGTATTTTTGTTCAGTATATCACTTGTGCAAAATTGGAAAAAAAAGAATGATAAAAGAGTTGACTTTGTATACACGAGGAATTTCAATGGGACTGGATCATCTTAGTCTGAAACACACTTCTTCATCTTCAGTTTAGATCGAAGCTTTAGCCATGCATTGTTGTTTCTTGGTAATCTCTTAAGGAGCTGTTTTCATCATTCATTTGTTAGAAAATGTTTAAGCATAGCTAGAAACTAAGAGGTGACTCACCTTCATTAAATCCTTAATATAGAAACTTTCACTTTTTACATGAATTTAATAATTAAAAAATTAATTTAATATTTGATTTTAAAGTGTGGTCATAGCTATATCTTAATTCTAATTCTACTAGATTAAGATGTTCTTACCGTCATAAACTGGAAACTTTTAACTTGGGTTTGTGGGTTTTGATTGGTACGATGGAATTAAAGAAACAAAAAATTCAAAAGTGAAAAAACTAAAATAAAAACCATTTAAACTAAGAATAAAAAAGGAAAACGAAAAGAAGAATAAATTCAGTGGTCAATTCAATAAAGGCCTGTGTCTGCAGAATCAGCTTGAGTTAAGATTAGATTGACCATCAACAGTTCCATATCTCACCCACTCCACTTATCCACCCACCACTAGCTCTCACTCGCACAAATCCATGGCTTCTAATAATACAACTTCCTCACCCAAATCCATGGAACTCCACCGTAGAAATCAACCCACCGCCGCCGTCGTCACTCCCGCCGTTGTCTCTTCCCACCCAACATCACCAAAACTAGATCCCACAACCCCTTTGTCCGGCTTAGACAACTTGTCGAAATCACACCCACCTTCACCAAAAGTGGATTCTATTTCTCTTCACCCACACCCCAAAATGGTCGGCCCCAGAACAGGGCAAAAGGTTGCCAAAAAACCCAACGAAGCCCCTCAAGAACACTCCACTACAGAGAAATTCAATGATTCTGAAGAGAGATTCGAACGCATGATCAACTGTATCACCGCCAAAGAAAGGGAAATGAAACAACTCCTAAAAGAACACGAACATCTCACTCGCAAACTCTCTGTTTCTCTTTCTTCATCACGTAGTGGAAGAAGAAGATCAATCTGTGGCTCACAGATTCAATTAGCAGATGTGTTTGCTAACAATGGAGTCAAAGTGGTTTCGGCCGATATGCCGCCGTTTATGCAGATACACGCCGTCGATTGCGCTAGAAAAGCCCATGATAGTATGGAAAAGTTCACTTCCAAATCCCTTGCGCTGACTCTCAAGAAGGTACATACAAATCAATTAGTTCTTATTTTGGTTTTCTTCTTCAGAATGGTGAATTGGGTTAGCTGATTTTGACAGGAATTCGATGGGGTTTACGGTCCGGCATGGCATTGTATTGTAGGGAAGAGTTTTGGGTCATTTGTGACACATTCAGTGGGTGGATTTCTGTATTTTTCCATGGCTCAGAAGCTTTACATTCTGCTCTTCAAAACCACTGTACAAAGAGCCAATTAGAAATAATACTTGATAACTACTCTGTTTTTTGTTCAAACAGAACAAAACTCTCTCTAATCTCCATCTTCTTTTCTTCTGTTTAGTTATAATATCGCCATTGATGTTCACAATTGAGCTTATTTGGTCTAATAACTGAAGGTGATGGCTATGGCGATAATGGTGGGGAGTGATAGCTGCAGTAAATGTAGATTGAGAACTGGAGATTCATTTAGAGATGATGATGATGATAACTACTCTGCTTTTTGTTCAAACAGAACAGAGCTCTCTCTAATCTTCATCTTCTTTTCTTCTGTTTAGTTGTAATTTCGCCGTCGATGTTCATAATTGAGCTTAATTTGGTCTAGCACTGAAGGTGATGGCTATGGCGGTAATGGTGGGGAGTGGTAGCTGCAGTAAATGCAGATTGAGAATGGGAGATTCATTTTAGAGATGATGATAATGATTGCAGAGGCGAAGGCCCACATCATTAATTTTGGGATTTGGATTTATATTCTCTTCTTCCATATTCGGACCCAAGGATGTGCAGATGATAAGATTTTCCTTTTTCTCTTTTTTGGGTGTAATTGCTCGTTTAGATCTTCAAAAACGAGTTTGGAATTTGGAATTTGGAATTTGGGTTGTTTTTAAAGATAAAGCAATTATTTTTTCAATTTGAAAAAATAATATAATATAATAAGAAGTATTATTTTAGTCTCGCTAATTTTCCTTTCACTTTTATGTAAGACTATCTTTAATCTGAAAGTTGTTGTGAAATATAGGAAAATAAATCAAAATGTTTATAAATATAGCAAATGATAAATTGCAATAATATACAGATAGACTATGATATTTTGTTATTATTTGTAAATATTTTTAATAATTTTATCATTTAAAATAATTTAAATTTATTAAAAATATTAAGTTTAAAATTGAATAATCGAAAATATATGAACTAGGAAATAGACTAAATTAATGTTTAAAAGGAATAGCAAAGGGTAAACATAACATAATTATCAAAATGTATGTTTATATATGTATATATATTCTAAAAATATTGTCCATTTTTAAGTTCTAACAATTACAATAGTAAAGATCGATTACTTACTATAGTAATCGTGAAATGTAACTGTGGCTATAATTACTATGTTATATTTGTAATCAATAATATATTACTAATTTAATTTTATATAGTCAAAGGGACATAGTTTAATTATAATTGACAGTCTAATCATTTCTAAGTTTGGGAAATTTATTTTTTCCAAGATATATGAATCTTTTTACTTTAAACTATCAACTTGGGAAGACCAAACACATCTGGAAGGAAAAGATATAGATAAAATACAATTTTTTAGTTTATGAATTTTCATACAATAACAATTTAATTTAACTTTAGTTCGTAATTATTTAGTTTTGAATTTTGATAAATATCAATTTAGTTATTGCAGTTTACAATTTTTAATAATTTAATTCATATCATAAAAAAAATTAAAGAGTATCCATGTAGATTAATAAAATACTTAAGGGTTAAGTTTGTTTATAAACTATAAAAACTAAATTTAGGCCTTGTTTGGTATTCATTTTGTTTTTTTGTTTTTGTTTTTAAAAGTTAAGTTTATAGACACTACTTCCACTTCCAAATTTCTTCTTTTTTATCTAATTTTTATTAATTATTTAAAAACACAAGTTAAATTTTGAAAACTAAAAAAAAATAGTTTTTAAAAACTTGTTTTTGTTTTTAAAATTTGGCTAAGAATTTAACAATTGTACTTAAGAAACATCAAATCATTGGAAGAAATGTGGAGAAAATAGGCTTTATTTTCAAAAATCAAAAACTAAAAATAAAATAGTTATAAAACGAAACCTAGACCTACATAATCAAAATTGACAAAGAACTTTGTGAGGTTTTTTATGTAATGAACTAAATTGTAACATATTAAGATTCAAGAACTAAACTACTACAATTTTAGAAGTACAACCAAATCATTACAAATTGAAATTCAAAACCTAAAGTATTTTTACAAAAGTTCACGATGAAAAAGTAATTTTTAACCAAAAATCTAAAATATGGAAACTAAAAAGCAAAATGAATATTTAAAAATTAAGAAAAATTAAAGTCAATAAAATAAGATAAATTATCTTTAATGTCAAAATTACTGAAAATATTTATCATTATAGCAAAATATAGAGTCTAATGTAGTTAAATAATAAAATTTTGTTATATTTGAAAATAATGTTTAAAAATAATGTTAGACAATAAACTTTTGTTATATTTGAAAATATTTAGATTATTTTTACTATATTAAAAAAGAGATAGCCTAATATAATCATACAAGTTGAAAGAAAAAGATGAAGGTAATCGGTAAATAATGTGTGTTTAAAGAAGATTCCAAATTAACAGTTAATGATACTGACAAAGAAGAGAGTGACCCTACCTACCTATGGCTGTGGGAATAGTAACTTATGAGTTTTCTTTTTGACAGTTCTTATTCATAGACCTAACTTAGGGTACCTTCTAATTATTCACCCCTCTCTTATTTATGCCCACTGCCACTTCAAGGACTCTGACTCATCATCCCTTACCTTTTTACCCCTCAATTGTCACTAGATCCACTACTCCCCAAACTTAACCCATTCACAAATTACATCATACAATTAGGAGTCCTTTTTTTTTTTTTCTTTTTTAAGTTGAAATGTAATAGAATTATTAAAAATTAGATAAGTATTAAAATACGTGAGAAATCGAGGACAATGAAATTGTGAAGCATAAAAATGGTGAAAAATAAGGTTGGGTTAAAATCTATCAAAAGGAAATGAGTTTTGTATTACAAATCGAGTCCAAAATGCTCAATCCAAACATTGATTTAATTAACATCCGGTCTTCAAACATTTTCACTTCAATATATTAAAATCTTGACTTATTTTAAATTTAAAATACTATTTTGATTATTTTGATTATTTTGATTATTTTTTATCGAATTAAAAAATAATGACAATTTTTTTTAGAACATGGAGAATAGAAGATTCGAATTACAGACCTCTTGATAGATATCACGCATATGTGTGTCAAATGAATTATGCTTGCTTTGGCATGTTATCTATATTTGGAATTTATAAAATGAATGCTAATATAGTCTTCTTTTTTTTTTTTAATAAAAAAATTAAGAGTAGATTTAAGATATATTGAAAATACATTGCCTAAATATACATGGAACAAAATAATATAATAGTTTAAACTTTTGTTTTTTATATAACTTTTACATTTTCAAACTTATTTTATATTGGTGTTGTACTTTTATTGTGTCTTATTTTATCTATTATAATTTGATCGTTTAGTATTTACCTCAATCAACTTATGTGACACCAGATGTGTCACACATTGGCAATTTAGTACACATGCTTATAATTATATTTTTTACAAATATAAAAATTAAAATAGAACCAACTAAGATTTAGGACTAATTTTATTACAATTTCATTATTAATATTCCATTTTTTTAATTTATATTTATTTTCTCACACTTAATTTACAATAATTTACGACTTAGATAATAAAACAAATAAAGTCATAGGTGTGCTTACTGTTACCAAATGAAATATTATAGTAATCAAAATTGTATTTAAACCTTGAAAATCTTTTTTATTTTAAAAAATTTTAATTTAACTATATTTTTACTTAACGCATATGTTTTTTTTTTTAAATTATTAGAAAAATTACAAAATTGTTTTTCAAAAAGCCTATATAAAGATAAAGTCCGTTGTTTCTGACTCGTCGCATTTAATCTAAATTTTCAAAGAAATAATTAAAAGGAAAAGAAAAAAACTGAAATTGGGCTGGGCTTTTCAGTCACCACTGAGCAATACGATGGTGAACTTCAACCCAATTTCAAAGTCAAGTTGGGCCGAACTATGGGCTTGGGCCATAATATTTAAACTCGGCCGAAACAATGGGGAATGAAGGAGATTAGGGTTGGGAATAAGAATATTCTAAGATGAAAATAGAGTGACAAGTAGCAGACAACACAAGTTGGATTGGGAAAGATCACTAATGAATGAAAAGCTTGCATTTTTATAACATCAAATTGGAAGTTTCTAAATGGAAAACAAGTGCAAAACCAACTTTCTTACTTTGGTCTAAATTTTAAAGCCTACTATTATCATATTTGGAATGAAAATGATCTTTGCTTTATTTAGCAACTTTACCTAAATTTGAACTTTTACACTTTTACTTAAAGCCTCCATAAAGCCACTTTCAATATCAACACCCTTCACTTGCATTACTATTTTCACAACCCTACCAAATAGTTTGATTTCAATTTGATTAAGCCACTTGCCAATTTGTACAAATATATTGAGTATAAAGTATAAAGGTATTTTCTTTGTTTATTCTCAATAACTCTGAATATGATAAAAATGATTTTAACTATTTTAAAATTACTCCCGAACATGTTTTAAAATGATAGATAGATCTTAGGTACTAAGAAAATATTATTAAGTTAACGAGAAGATTTTTTTTTTTTTTTTTTTTTTTTGACATATTTTACCAAGGATTGAGAAAAGAGAGAAATTGGTCACTTTCAAGATGAAAAGAGAAGGCAAATGAAACTGAAAAAGGGAAGTGGGGGCAAGAAACCATGTAAGGAATGCTGAAAAGACCCTTTTTAGGGTATCAATTACTTCTGTATGGCTCAATATTCATTTTTGTGCTAACCAAGTTAGGCATTGATAGATAGTTCATTTTCATTTTCTCAACTACTAGACAGATAGGGTTAGGCCATTGATAGATAGTTCTCAAGTTGAAAGCTATCACAACACGAATATAGGGAGGACAAAAGTCTCGTCCTTGCAACACTTGACTTGAATAAGATAGATATGATCACTAATTTAAGTCCAAGACGAAAGTCTTACTTCCTTTCAAATTATAGAAAAACTAAATTATAAGGTTGGACATAAATTTTTGTGTTCAACGTATTTTTAAATTTTTAAATTTTTAAATTTTGTATTAATAAATTTGTGAACCTTTTTTCTTTTAAAATGGAAGTTCATATCAATTATCGCTAAACTAAGTTCAACTTGGTCTTTTAATTTATTTTGTTGAATAAATTTATTATTTTAAATAATACCTAATATAATAAAGAAATAAAATAAAAATTTTATATACCCATTAACACAATAACTTTCAGACCTATTTTAGAAAAAATATTAAAAGTTTGAAGCATATTAAACATGGCTAGAAAAGTTATAAATTTACCTAAAAATATTTTTGTTAAATTTTATAAATCCAACCCTAAATCTTTTAATATATATATATATATATATATATAAAAGAGGTATGAGTGATTGAGAATAAGACATCTTTAACCTCATTAGGTTGCATATGAAAGATTATTGTAACTCTACATTTTGAGTGAGACTATACACTAATATGTCTAATAGACATTTTTTTTCTTTTTTTTTGGGTTATCAACTATAAAGATTGACCACTTATAAGGTAATTAGGCTTATTAATGTGTAGTTTATTTTTATTGAAATTCAATATATTTATATGAAAATATGTCATCAAAATGAATTATTTTAAAATAAATCTTGAAATGAATTCATGTGGCAGAATATGGTCGCGAGTACAAGACTTTGTATAAGAATGCAAATGGGTTGCTATCAAGATCTTAAGCCCAAAATCACGGGGCTTTAGCATTCTCATTAATTCTGATTTCAGACAGCAAATTTTATTATGATTAGATTTTTAGTAATCTTGATTCCATTACATCGATCCAAATATCTCATGAATTTATTCATAAATTCAAACATATCACGTATAAAGAATTGGGTCGAGTCTTCTTTACCCTGACTCGCGTGCCAATTCTGCCGTGCATTCTACTTGTCTTCTACTAAGTACTTCGAACTAACATCTTTTTATCATTTATTTTCCTAAAAATAGCTCAAATCTCTCTGTATTTTTTTTTTAATGTGTAGGTGAAAACTTAAAAGTTAGAACAACTAGACTCATAGCTTAGTTGATAGGTGTGATTTCATTGTTATTTAAAGAAATTGATGCATGTGATTCACGACTAAATTTAATCAAAATTTTTTGTAGTACTAAGGTACCATGAAAATTTATCAACCCATTACCCAAATGTTTCTCTACTACTTTCTTCTCGATCTGCTCTAGATTACTTCCTTTAAAGAGTCATGGAATTGTACAAATTCAAATTTTCGTTATATATACATACAATATAATATTAGAACAGTTTTAATCCTAGATTTTTATTGAAGTAACAATTAAGTTCTTGTATTTTATTCAATTTAAACTTTAAATTTATAAAATTCAGTTCATAAACTTAAGTATGTGAAAACTAAAGGGTAATTTTTACTGTATAATAACTACAACTTACAAGTATATATAGCTCCTATACAAAATCTATATAGATGTTAAATAACCGAATTTTATATATATATATAATATATATATATATAAACTTAAATTATTGGACACTAGCGTGTAACTAAATTGTTACAAATTTAAACATCAAACTACATTATAAACTCATAAAATTTAGAGTCTTTATGATCATGTGAATGAAAGTGTGAGAATCAAAACGGTAAACTACCTTTTTTTTTTTTTTTTTAGTGCATTTTCCTTGAGTTACTTTCAAATTGAATTATTATTATTATTATTATTTTTTTTTAAGTTAGATAAGAACTTTACCCCTTATTAAAAAACACCCACTTTCAAAATTTGCGATATTACTCTTGAAATTTCATAAATATTTCTAAACGATTCTTGAAGTAGAAATACTTTAGAATTTAGGATGGAAATTTCAACTTGGAATGATATAGTCGTGATCTAGGATAGAAGTTTGAATTGCCAAAATTTCTTTCGAAGTGCTGAAATGTCATGAATCTCTAGAACTCTAATCCTACTAGCGTCTTTGACTATGTAATTTGATATTTTCTCTCTAATAATAAATTGCTCTCTCCCTCGGTCGGTGAATATATCTTATCCACTGTTAATAAATTACATAAATCTTCGTATCAATTTTCTACTGTTTACGTTTTTTCTATTTGTCTTTGATGGTTGATTTTTCAAATATAATCAAATATTAAAAGTATTTATTTTTATTTTTATTGAGAGGTAAAATGTGAAAGAGTTGTCTATTAGTTTTTAGTGATATTGGGTAGTCAGCCTCGTGTCCATTTTCATGCATTTCCTGTGGAAAAAAAATATATATATATTGAAAAAATTCAATATATTTAAAAATAAAAAAAAAAATTTAAAAAAAAAGTTAAAATTTTTAACATAAGACAACTTTGATTCATATTTTTGTAGTCTTCGGCCTCATAAAGCTTCTATCTTTTCACTCTTCCTTTGTAAAATTTACAAGCGAGTGAGAGAGAGAGACAGGAGAGGGAGCACACAGCACAGTGTGCGCCACTGCTGCCTAAAAGATCACAGCCTCTCTCTCCCTTTCTCGTCGCATAGCAAAGCAAAGGAATCCATTTCTCTCGGACCCCATCTCAAAAGCCAATCCCTTCCTTCCTTTCCCACAAGCTACTTCATAAATAACTTCTCCACTACCTTCACTTTCACTCCAATTCCAAATCTCCATCTTCAAATACATACACCAAATCTCTTCCATTTCTCTCTGGTACTCCGACATTGACATCTGATTTTGATCCCTTGCGAATTACTGCTTCTGGGTCATTTGGATCAGCGGATATGGATCCTCCCCTTGTTAATGAATCCTCCTTCTCCGCTGCGAATCCTTCTGCTTACAGCTTAGCCTCGATTTGGCCTTTTGGGGGAGAGCAAGGTGGGAGCGCATTGGGGCTTCGTATGGCTAATTTGGTTCAGAATCTTGGTGGGTTTCCTGAGAGCTCCACGAATCGCGACGGATCAATGGAAGAATCGACAGTGACGGAGCAGAGTGGCTGTGGGAGGAAGAGGAAGGATGTGAGCTCCGAGGATGAATCTTCGAGAATGGTTTCAACTAGTAGTGCTAATCAATTGGTTAGTTCTCTTGGTTTCTTCCTCATTACCCTTTTGCTCTCAATTTAGCTACGTTGACCCAGTTTTGGACAAAAATGAAATTAGTCAAATTTTACACTGTTAGTTCGGTCTTTCACTTTTAAAAGGTGAAACTCCTTTTGCTTTCTTTTTTGAAGGGGGAGGGAGCTCCCAATGAAGAGAAAACAGCTAATAATCTTAATAAAAATCATTATTGTTGTTCCTCTGTGCCAAGATTACCAAGAAACTTGCCGAATGATGTGTGCAGATATTTAAAATTGGACGGCTGATCATATATCTCGACACTGGCTAACTACATTAAAAGCACGTTGTATTTAATTTTTTTTAATAAATTGTCCTGTTATTGACTTATTAATCAAGGTAGTAATCGCCACTTTATTTTGTACGTTCCATTTCATACAGAGTAACTCAAATGGTAAACGGATGAAAGTAGTGGAATCCAGAGATGAAAATGGTGGTATAAAAGCTGAAGTAGAACCTAGCTCAACAGATGGCAAGAAGCTGGCTGAGCAAAGCCAGAAACCTGAACCACCAAAGGATTACATCCATGTCAGAGCAAGAAGGGGCCAAGCTACTGATAGCCATAGTTTAGCAGAAAGAGTAATGTACTTTTCTTAGTTGTTTGGGATTTGAATATATTAATCATTTATCAGACAGTTCTTAGCATTCTGTCTAACAGCTTTAAGCTTCTGATGGAGATTTGGAACTTTTATCTACCATTATGCCTTCCTTCCAAAATTTTGCCTGTTTGTCTTACGATACCCAGTGCAGGCAAGAAGAGAGAAGATTAGTGAGAGAATGAAAATTTTGCAGGATTTGGTTCCAGGTTGTAACAAGGTAGTCTTTATTTGTTACTTTGTGTGCACGTAGCCATTGGGGGAAAATTTCAAAAACAACCCTGAACTGTTAGAGTAGGTACAATTTAGATTTCTGACTTCTAACTTGATCAATTTTCAAGCCAAACAAATTACTGCAATGTAATTCCTGCCATTTCAAGTCTTAAAGACCTGGAAATTTATTGGAGGAGCTTGTGTGAGAAGAGGACTTCTCTCTCCCCTAAATGCTAAATTTTATTGATCTAAGATGTAAAAGAGAGAGAGTGAAGGGATTGATCAATTTTACTCCTAAACATGAGCCATAGTTGCAACATTGCCACCACCACCACCATCATATCCAATAAGCTTTCCTTCAAATCCATTGCATCCTTCATTCTTTCTATATCTGTAAAGTCCGAGAGAGAAACTATGTAAGAAGAGGAGAAAGCAGAAAATTTGGGAGTTAAAGAGAAGGAAAGAAATGAGAACAACAGCATGAGATGAAGTCACTGAGAAGAATAACTATAGAGAAAGAAAAACTGGAGAGTGGTTTCAGTTGGAGTGGTCTAAGAAAATTAAGAGAAGAGCACTAGAACAAAGATCTCTGTCTATGAGTTCTCATTCATTTTAACTTTTACCCCAGGAAAAAGGCCAATGTTAATGCAAAAGTTGATGGATGTTAGTGGGACATGCTCCATTGTGACACTAACAATTTGTCATGTGTAAGGACAAGAGTGATCAAATTAGAAATCTGGAGATTAAATTGTCTTTATTCTAGCAGTTCAGGGGCGGATTTTCCTAAGAGTGGGGGGAATATTAATTTTGAGGTTTGGTTGTAGTCGTATTGAAAATCAAACTCAAATTATAATTTTTCTTTATTGGTATTTTCCATTCATATGCATGTATATTCTTCCTACCTGTTAGGTTATTGGAAAAGCACTTGTCCTTGATGAGATAATAAATTATATCCAATCACTGCAACGTCAGGTCGAGGTACTTATTCTAATCCTGGGTTTTTCATTTTATTTCAAAACTTTTTCTTATTTAATCTGAGCTTTGAATGTTTTGCTTAAATTTGTAGTTCCTCTCCATGAAGCTTGAAGCTGTGAATTCCAGGATGAACATAAACCCTGGCATAGAAGGTTTTACTGTAAAAAATGTAAGTCTGATTCTCATTTCATGCATCAAGAGAAAAACAATACAAAAAGTAGTCGCTTAGCTGTTGCTGATTGACAATCTTATCTAGATGAAAAGTATTTAATATGGCATACCTATATGGCGGTCGGCTATACTAGAACTACAACCCCTCTTAAACCTCTAATCTGAAAATAGCCTAGGAAACAGGTTTAGTTTTGTTATCGTTCTCAGTTTTGATTGCAACTTTTCACCAGAACATCCACAAATTTAAACTTGGTTGATTGTTTATCTGGTAGCCTCTATGTTTATAATTTCTTTCACCAAAGGTGTCTGCTTGTGTGCATTAAGGTAGCTGGCGCTGGTTCCGGTGGTATAGTTTCATGATGGCATTGTGGTAGTCTTTCAACAGTTTTTTAGTGGAAAGGTTTCATATCTTAGTTAAAATGGCTTCATTCAAAACCTTAAGGATAACACCTCCCCACCCCCCACCGAGATGAATTCATGCTTTCTTGTTCTTGGCACTCCATCTGATACTTGTCACTTTCTAGGACAACTTTCATTTGTAGAAATATGTTTCGATTGACGATCTTACTTAAACAGGACCTGCCAACTATATCCTTGACTTCTAAAAAATATATTTTGATTGTATTATTTCCTAACTCTCTTTTCTGATGTTTCAGATCGTTAATCAATCATATGATGCAGCTGGAATATTATATGGTTCACAAGCAAGAGATTATAACCAAGGTGGACAACCTGAATGGTTACATATGCAGATTGGTGGAAGTTTTGAAAGAACGTCTTAGATCTCCATAGGCATCTTATAATCGAATGTCAAAATTGATTTGGCTTCCTCGTTTAGTTCAGTAGATATATTATATATATGTTCGATCATTTAGTATCAAATACTTGTATTATCACCCTTCGGGGACATTCGATATAATTGGAACGATCAAATACTTTGTATTATCTGCAGAAACTGAACCTACTTCCAATTTGTAACTCACTGACTGATAATCTGAACTGCAGTTGTACTGGAGAAAAAAGTACTAAGCTTCCCTTACGGCTCTTAAATTTGTTTGCTCCCTGAATAGACTTGATGAATCCAAGTTTGTATTCTCTCTACCTCATTTTTTTTCTTTCGATGAAAACAATTTTCTTAAAATTTTTTTTTTTTAAAAAAAAAAAAAAAAAAAAAAAAAAAAAAAAAAAAAAAAAAATCCTAGCATACAAACAAACAAACCCACAGAAAAGGTCCCTCCCTTCACTAGAAGGGACTCCAACTATGTGAGATAATGCCTATAAAATAGTTGCAAAAAGTCTTTAAAATCGAAATCCATAAAGAAACAAACATGAAAGATATCTCTAGGATCTCTTTCAATCTCCTAAACACCCTACTATTCCACTTACCCCATAGAAACTATAAGATCTCAAACCCTTCAAAAGGTAGATTGAGGAGGAACTCTTCAATCATAGCACTAACATCTCTGTGACGAGCATACATCATACCAAACATCTAGAGAAAAGAATCCGAAAATGTCTGTAGTTTGTACAAATTGATAGGCTGGTGGTGGTTTAACGCCTTACACTTTCTTCCATTCTTTAGAATATGATGCAAAAAATAACTATAAGAATGAAATGAATAAAAGAATTGGTTTATTTGTTTATTTTACATAGGGTTCTATTATCTTGACGTTTTAAGGAGCAACAGAAAGAAGTGCAATATCAAGAACAAGTGAATTTATACAAAGTATTAACATAGGACTGCCTTCTAAGCAGTAAAATTAATTCATTCATATTCAGAACTATGAATGTGATTATTGTGCAAGCACACGACTAGTGGCAGAAAAGTACCAAAATATTCAATAAAATGGACAAACTGAGACTAAAACTAAGCAGCAAACTCAGACTTTATGGTGTTGATAATACCATCATCAACTAGTAAGGCTTTAGACAGAATTTTAACAGGGATCGGAGGATTTGAAGCAAACAAATTTCCGGCGACAAGCACGCCTCCTGGCAACTGACTGTTGAAACCTGCAAGCACAATAGCTTTCCTATGTCCAACATTATACTGGAAATGAACAAGCGCTCTAGGAACAATGAACACCTGCCCCACAGTCAAAATCTTATGATAATACTTATTATCTACTGTCATAAACCCAACAAGAACCTTCCCTTTAATGACGATAACGATTTCAGAGGCACGAGGATGCAAGTGAGGTGGATTCATTCCTCCCGGAGCAAGGTCGATACGGTTCATGGATAGGCCAAGTGTATTGAGTCCTGGCAATGCAAAAACATTTCCTGGTGTGAGGCCAAAACCAAAAGGATTGTCTGTGTTGCCTTCTTTACTCAATCCATCAAAGAAGAAATCATCTGCAGTAACTTCTGAAGCTGGCTTGCAAGGAAAACCACTAAGAGAAACAGTTGCATTTAAATCAGCTACACAGAAGTCCTGTAACGGATCGGGGTCGGTGGACGAAGAAGGATAAGGAAGAAGCAAGAGTATAATAATTATGAAGGAAGCAAGCATTTTTAGAGGTGAGCTTTTCAAAGTAATCATTGTTTGGAGAAAGAAAAGATAGTTAGGTGAAGGGTTGTTAAGTGAGGTAGTTTAAAACCGTTATTGTAGAGTTGACTTAAATAGTGTTCTAAATAATTGGCTGCCGCCTTCGAATCTTTTTTCTCAAGTAAGATCTCTATGGAAAAATTTTATGAAGTGAGGATCCTAATCTCTTGGCGACCCTTCCTAAGCCGACGTTACAAATAATAAAAGGTAAGAACTAATATTGACCAAGTTTTATTTCTGAAAATTTGTGAGGGCTAGTTGGATCTCGACCATAAAGCCAAGATTTTCATTTTTTTTTTCTTTGGTTGTGGAGAAGGAAACTGTATGGCATTTGGGACGCTAGGTAGAGTTGGATGGATAGTTACTCAGTTTGGGGTACAAGAGTGAAATTTGGAGCGGTGTTTGACCCATCGACTTTTATAAGTTAGTATTAAATAACTCGACTTCATCAACTTTAACAATGTTTACTATCGAAGTTTGCATATTTATCCAAGAATTCTATCCTCCACTTTTTCTCTCTTTTGCACATTTATCAAAGAAGTCCAACTAAGCAACTTTGCACTTCAAAGACAAGCTTCATAACTCAACTCAACGCCTCAAATACTCTTGAGAAGTTGTGAAGTTTATTAAAAAATTACAATACTAACAAATATGATTTTGAATTTGTGAAGTTTATATACGTTGTTTTTATCCTAGACATAGGATCATCAAAATGAAATTATATGTTTAGGCTTTTCTTTCAATGTTGTTTTTATGAAAACTGTGAATTATCCAACTATTTTGATTATCATGTTCTAACATAATATGTGAACTTAAATGGCTAGTTTAGATTAATAATAAACATTAAATTAATAAAAGCAAATGAAATTATAGGTTGAGCAAGTAAGTATAATACTTTTATTCATTCCTTAGGGTATCCACATATTTGAATTCCCAAAAAAGGTTAGCTCATAATTGATGAAAAGGAAAGAAGTAATACAATAGAATGTAAATGACATGAAAAGTATAAACTAAGGGAAAAAATATAGAAGGAAAGACTAAAAAAATCTCTCTAGAGTTTCCCTTTATCTAGTTTGATTCGATATTTTTCGAGATGAATCCAACCTTTACACTTATTCTTTCAATACGAGTATTCAAATAAGGCTCAACAAGATAATAGAGAGAGGTGTAGCAACAATTCTTCGAGGGTCAAACAAAAGTTAAAATATGGAATTGATAGTTTTTCAAAATAAAAAAAAAAAAAAAAAAAAAAAAAAAAAAAAAGAAAAAACAAATGATCGAAGGGATTGAAGCTTGATGAACTGGACAGCTTTTGCACCAAAACACAAAAATTTGTCAAAACATTCAAAACTCTTAGACTCTTTTTATACTAGAACGCCTCTATTTGATAAATCGAGGTTAAAACACATGTTTTATTTGTTTTTATTATAATTTTTGTCAATAAACATATAAATTCATAATTTTTTTTTGTGACAATATATGGAGTGGGAGAATAGAATATCTTACTTCGAGAGTACTATGCTCATTTTGACATAAGTTTATAACCTTACATTTTTTAGGTAAATAACTTTCATAATTGAGAGTTATGCATGAATTTAATCTAAGGTGATTAAATTTCAGGAATGCTACCATCAAGCTTTGAATAACAAGTTGCCCGCTTTCAATCCAATATTGTTGGCATAATTACAAAGTTTTCACTTTTTTTTTTTTATTTTTTTTATTTTACAAACTCTCGACAATGTCAAATTTCAAAATCAATTTCATTTTATTTTTTCATCAACCGGAAACTATTAATTATCAGCTACTCAATTGAAATTAAAGAATTATAAATAGTAAGGTGAGAATTACTTTACATAGCTTAAAATAATTTGTAACGCTCAAATTCAGGAGGTACATGAATGAGCCAAGATCAAATACAAATGATAGAAGTCCTGAGATATGAAATGTATAGTTACTATCTATAACAACAAGGTGCGCCTTTCTTTTAGTGGCCCAATCTTAGAAACTCTAAAGTTCAACATGAGCAATTTTATGTTAGGTGACCCCTAAAAATTTTTCTAGAAAAATATGTGAATGAGAACAAAACATCATGAAAATATTCGTATTGATATGTGGGAATAATCTTCACTCTTAAAGCAGTTTTAAGACAATGATGATGTTACCAAATTGCAGGGAATGGCTATCAAGTACAGAATCCTAATTTGAATCAGGGTCTAGGACATTACATAACCTCCTTTTTCTTTTTTTTTTTCTTTTTCTTTTTTTTCGTTTTTAAAAAAATCATTACAATCAATCTTATTTTTCATTTTGTCAAAGAATTTATGGAAAAAGAAAGTTTATTTTTGGAATATAGACATTTAACACATTATTTCTTAAATGAAAAAGGAAAAAAGAAATCAAATGCAATATATATAGATAGTTGTATTATATGCAAAAACTGAAGCTACTTCCAATTTGTACTTCAGTTGTACTGGAGAAAACATAACTAAGCTTCCCTTACAGCTCTTAATTTTATTTGCTGTCATGAAAAGACTTGATGAATCCTAGGCTGAACTCTCTCTGACTATTTGATTCAAAGGAGGGTCCAGAAGATTTTCTTGTAGTTTGTGAAAAATACAGATCATAAAGATGAAGGGCTAGGGTTTTGACACCTTGCACCATTCCTTATAATATGATACATATGACAAAAAAGAAGTATAATAATGAAATGAAACAAGTAAATTTTGGTTTATTTGTTTATGTAACACATTGTTTCATTATCTTGACATTTCAAGGAAGAACAGAAAGAAGAACAAGTATCAATTACAAATGAATTATATAAAATATTCTAACATGACTACTTTCCAAGCTGTAAGGTTAATTCATTCACATTCAGGACTATGAATGAGATTATTGTGCAGAAAAGTAAAAATATTCAATGAAATTGACAAGCTGAGAGTAACATCAAGCAAACTTGGACTTTATGCTGTTGATAACACCAGCATCAACTTGGAAGGTCTTGGTCAAAATTTCGACAGGGATCGGAGGATTTGAAGCGAACAAAGTTCTGGAGACAATCACGGCCCCTGGCAACTGACTGTTGAAAGCTGTGAGTAGAATTGCTTTGCCATGTCCAACATTATACTGGAAATGAACAAGTCCTCTGGGAACTATGAACATCTGCCCTACAGTCAAAACCTTAGTATAGTACACATTGCTTGTTGACACAAAACCAACAAGAACCTTCCCTTTAATAACAACGATGCTTTCGGAGGCACGAGGATGCGAGTGAGGTGCGTTTATTCCTCCCCGAGCAAGGTCGACACGGTTCATGGATAGCCCAAGTGTATTAAGTCCTGGAAATGCAAGAACATTTCCTTGTGTGACCCCAAAACCAAAAGGATTATCTGTGTTGCCTTCTTTGCTTAATCCATCAAAGAAGAAATCATCTGCAGTAACTTTTGAAACTGGCTTGCAAGGGAAGCCATTAAGGGAAACAGTAGCATTTAAATCTGCAACACAAAAGTCCTGCAGCGGATCGGGGTCGGCTGACAAAGAAGGATAAGGAAGAAGGAACAATATAATGAAGCAACCAAGCATGTTTAAAGGTGAGCTTCTCAACGCAAGCATGATTGTAAACTTCAAGCTTGCTAGTGGAGGTATAATTAAGAGCGTTACAGAACCCTCTTAAATACTTTTCATGGATCAGTTGCCTTCTTCAAATCTCATTTCTCAAACAACACATCAAAGGATAAATTATTATGATATGGACATACTAATCTGTTGAGGAGCCTTTCTATGCTGACCTTACAAATAATAAAAGGTTAAAACTAAGATTACAAAGTCTTAATCCAGAAAAATAGTGAGGGTTAGTTGGGTTTGGACAAGGATAAAGCGACATAAAGCCAAGTTTTTCATATACTTTTTTGGGAGAAAGAAACTAAATCTTAAAGAATTAGGTGGGGGGATTGGATTTAGTCTCATATTCAAGAACCTTGAAAACTTGACTTGGTTAGATCCTAACTTTTTTACTTCTCATTCTCCAATTTTCTACTAAAAAATAAACCACTTTTCTTCCTTTCCTTTTTTCTAATCCAATAGCCCAACCACTCTTAATGAAATGACAAGGTCATAGCTTAACATTAGCGATTACAAAGAAAGGGTTGATTTTGCTAAGCAACGTCATAGGAAAGGCCAGGTCAAGCTTTAAATTAGTAGTTGACAATTTCTGAACTTGCTGACATAATTAATTGGATCACCAATTCGAAAAATCAATCTTGTCATATGGGGTAAAATCTCCATATAATAATCATGACAAATCATGATAAACTTATAAACAAACATTCAAAGGACATTACAAATTTGGAATTAACTTCCACATTTAACCAGTCAATTTTGTAGCAATGATATTGATTTTAGCAATACAAAAATTTAACAATCTTCCCTTTGGATTGGTCTTCTAAGTCCTTGAAAAACTATTTCTAAGTGTTAAATAAATTATATATATATATTGTTAAGCATTTAGAAAGTCAAACCATACCAACTATAAATTTAGTTACAAAGGTATTATATGTTCATGCACAAAAGATATCTATGATGCAATATTCTCAAATAAAAAATGCATGCACGATATTTAATCAAAATTGTTTTCCTACCTAAGGAGCTCTTCTGCAAACCCCTTGCAGTTCTAAAAACATTATAGAGTTACAAGTTAGATTTGGAAAAATTATTTTAAATGACAAAACTATTGAAAATATTTACAAATAGTAGCAAAATATCACAGTCTATCTGTGATAGACCGCGCTAGACTACTATTTGTGTAGATAGACACAGATAGTACTCTATTACGGTCTATCGTGGATAGACAATGAAATTTTGCTATATTTGTAAATATTTTATTTCATTTTCCTAGATTTGAAAATAACCCTTAAATTTGTGAATAATTAAGAAGTAAAGAACTATACTTTAAAATTCTTTTTTTTCCTTCAAAAAGATGATTAAGATGTAAAAACTGTTTTTTTTCAAACTAAAAACTTCCAAAAAAACCAAATATCATAAGGAGATTTAAATTTAAAAAAGGACAATCAAAAACATATACGCTATTAGAAGAGTATTAAAATGACCATTTTCCTGGTGTGTATCTTCAAACAAACACCCAAAAAAAAATTATAAATAAATAATAATAGTAGTGGTAATAATAAATTTTGACAAAAAAGAAGTTTCTCTTATTAAGCTCACTTGAAGATTTGAACATGTGAACTTTAAATAGATACTATTATAGACCAGAAATCACAAGCCTTGGCCAACAAAACCGCCCAACCATGAACGCTAAGAAGCGCAAATGCGAATTTGTGACACAAATACGACATGACATAGGCACGGTGACACGACATTTTTTTAACAATCTAGGACACACGGTAAGAACACATTTATTAAAATATACATTTTTTAAAATTTATATCGTTTTTATACCAAAAGTAAATCTCAAGTAAATGTGTCGATGCATTTATATGCTTAAAAAATTTAGTTTGATGTATTCCACACTCAAAATTTATTATTATTGTCACATATGTTTATTTTAGTCTACACAAGTGTTCTATGCATGTCTAACACATTCGTTGCAAGTGTCCAATACATGTCGAAATGTCTGTTCGACACGTATTGGACATGGCCACGCAAACCAAATTAAAACGTCCTTGGTTCTTAGCATGAAAGTTTGTTATATATACAGTACAGTAGTATACCAACCAATGCATTCCTAAGTAAATTTAAACTTACATATCAAATATCAAACATAAACTCCTTGTCGCTCTTGGATTACAAAAAGTGATTCAAAACCACTCTGAAAGTTCTTCCACTGAAGTCACCGATCTAACTCTTTAGCACCATACAGAAAAATGGGCAAGGATTGATAAGCTAGTGGAGCGCATTACTAACTCTAAAGCTAAAAGTCAACATAAAGAATTTTAAACATAACCCCAAAAATCCTTATGTCTACTTCAAATGACCGGGTCTTAGATAAAGTGCCCCTTCATTTACGGAAAACAAGCCATACGTTTATTCTAGATGATGGAAATGTTTGCAGATTATCAATTGTTAGTTAGAAAAGAACCAAGGCTTTCTTTTCTTAATAATACGCCATAGATTTCTCCATGCTGCCTAAAGCATGCTTATACAATTAACAAATTGCATGTCATTCAGAGTAGTACCGCATTTGGAAGCTACTCTTCCAATGGCTAAGAAGAAAGCAATGGCTGAGGAAACATAACTTCCTCATGATGGCATATCTAAAATAGGTGCCATTCGAAAAGAGAGGGGAAAAGCGTACATAACTTAACAGCTTTGAGATTTTTCAAGCTCCAGATTTTCAAGGATTTCATCAAAGAAGGCAGTGTTAGAGATTGATCTCTGAGTCCAGTGTCATACTTTCATTCTGCGAGGACATGACAAGTAGGAAGTAAGAAATCAAAGAAAAAATTGAAATGACAAGCGGTTAGACTTCTCAGATGAAAGAAATTACTTGTCCAATCCAGCTGAGCTGATGGGAATCACACCAGATGGTGATACAAGAACATCGACTAAAACGTCGTTTGGAGTGAGTGGTATAATTCCTTCATCCATTATCTGCACCGAATAGGACAGTGCAACTGCAAATCATGCCAATTGGGTCAAGTGAAGTTGCAGGGAAACGAGGTGAGGTGAAAGAAACTAAGGTGAGGTTCTACAAGAAAGGAGAGAGCTTACACACATACCGAGGAGAGGCTGCTTCCAATTCCGTGCCTTAGCAAGTTCTTGGTAGTTTTTTAGGAAGGTATCATAATAACTGTTTCCACAACAATTATAGAATAAGATCAATTTGGAGTGTATGATGTAAAAGATTACACAGATTGAATGTGAGCCAAAATCTAAACAAGCAAAGAAAAAAACACAAGAGGAGACATTTTACTATCATGAGTTGGGAGTCAGTGTACTAGTTTCAACTTCACAAATCAGCTCCAAATGCGTTATAAGTTAAGTAATAACAGCAGCATATGGAAACCTCAGAAAGACTAAATGCAAATCCGTACCCTCCACCTCGGCCTAGGCGTCTTCCTGATTTATCAAATGCTAGTCCTGGTAGCAATCATCATCAACATATTAAGTGATTTCACGTTGGCTTCTAACCTAATAAATAATCCCTAAACAACCAACAAATAGATATCAATATCTCACCTGGTAAGAGGAATAAATCAATGGGGTCTTTTGTCAGCATAACTGCAAAACATAAATGTTTAAATATCAACAGTTTTACATTCAAGATGCAGAGATGGAATATGTTAAATCTTTTTTTTTCTTTTTTTCTTTTTTTTTTTCTTTTTTTGAGAACAGATAAAAAGAACAAAAAACAAAACCATGTGGAAAACAGTAATATGTTTAGTTGATATCAATTATCATTTTATCACCATAAGAGTTCTGTTGTAATATATGCCAAAGCAGACTCATGGCTAAGCACTCCCCACCCTGGAGGGAAAATGCCAAAAAACCAATAATATTGGTAATGTTATGAAGATAAATGGCTTAAAAAGTTATTCTATCCTGGTGCTATATATGAGATAAGTGCATCACTATACTAGTGCAGTACATAGTATATCGTAAATTAATCACAACAATCACAAGTACGACCGTTGAGCCGGAAACTGACAATAGAAAATAAAAGGAGAGAGATGGGGTGGAGTATTCAGTTACCATCTTCACGTTCATTTCCATCACCATCCACTGGAGCTGGTTCTAAGATGTTCATCGAATTTGCAATAAGATCATCCATACGTGAAATATTGAACATCCGCATGTGACTATTCTTGTCCTCCACACGCGGGACATAAATCTTCTTCGAATAACCATCTTCAGACAAAAAGAAAAATGTCAAACATTTACAAAGCTCACTCGAATCATACTATGATCAATAACTTCCCGGACTGAAACAGAGCATTATCTCAGTATCGAGTTACCAACATCAAGTTCAAAAAACAACTTATCCATATCATGAGCAACAATTCTTCCGATATGTACTCTGTATTCAGATCCACTACGTCGAACAGTCTCTCCGTTTGAAGTTGAAACCATTTCCAAGCGACGATTATATTCTCCGACACTAATTATTAAACTGTTCTGAAAAATCTGATTGAATTAATAACTAATTGTGTTTCTTTTATTTGATATAAAATCTTTCATCGAGCTTTACTGACATTATTGCATCAATGTTGCCAAATGAATCCTTGAAAATTCGGATATATCATCCGCATGAATTAGTAAGTGGCTAAATAAGTTTAAGAACACACCTTTCGGTGGATGTTGAAGAGTCTCTGATAATATTCTCGATGTATCGACTTCCCTTAACGCACTGCAACTCACATAAGCACATAATCTCTGACTAGATTTAAACCACGGAGCTTCCAAAACGATACTCTGAATTGCACTGTCTGAAAAAACAAGTACAGATCCCAATGAAAGAGGGCAAATAGAAAATCGCATTCTATCAATCGAGAAACATATTAAAACGATATCCAGTCAACTATGCTATTACATGGACAAACATTTTCAGCAGAGGCGAAGTTAAACGATGAAGATAAGTAGGTAACTGGTACCTTCCTGGGATCTGAGGGAGGGGTCCATAGCTTTGAGGGCTTTTCGAACGCTGGATCGAAGAACCCGTTTCTGATCAAATATGGCATTCAATTGGTCTTCATTTTCTGGTTTGACACTCTCGTTGCTCGCCATTATTGGGGACCCAGATGAAGGACGCGATAATGGAGGAAGGCGTTGGAAAGCTGAAGGTGGGAGGCGATTGAACAGTGAATTGGCTGCAATGGGTAGCAATGATTTATAGTTTCGGAGCATTGGGGCTTCGGAAATTGCCCAGTTTCTGGCTTTTGGGCTCCGACCCAAGTGCACTACGGCTGGACTTCGCTTGTTCGTCAATCTAAAAGCAGTGGACGAATTTTGAAATCCATTTATGGTTAAATTTGTGTTATTTCCTTGGAGGAACCGAGATTTAATCATCAAAACCAAAATGCTCCAATCTCGATTGAGTTGAATGATGGTCTTGTAATAACATAGTTTTGATGGGTTGTGGTGCGTAGGATTGTCTTTTTAAAAAATAAAAATTAAAAAAATAAATAAATAAATAAATAAATTCCCACAACAACTTGATTCCAATTCCAGGATTTTTCTTTTTTTCATTTCAATCCATTCCAGGATTTGGAATTGCAGATATGGTCTAAGATTTAGATTGTGTTGAATAAATGTTAAAGGAATAAGATTTCTTTTTAAGTGAACATAACTCAACTAAAACTAACACTCACCTCAAAAATAGTTGAGGCAACACACGTACCAAAAAAATTCAACCAACCATTAGGAAAAAAGCGAAGTTCTCGAAATCACAAACAAATTTTGGATAGATTGTGTCGGAGCACCAAACAACTAACCCAGAAAATCTCCTTAGTAAAACTAGCTAACTTTGAAATATCACCCCACCTCGGATGACATTTACAAGATCAATACAATCATCCACCAAACTCCACGAACCTTGACTTGGCTGGCTTTTCTACCTCGGCACAAAGGGGCAAACATACACCCCACCAAGTTCCTCATAACATAAATCTTGTGACAAAGAAAGCCCTCATATGAAATTGTTTGTCAAGATGTTGCTTCGTTTTATGAATAGCAACATAATCATTATCGGTAAAAATTTTCTTTTTAATTTTCTTATTCAAACTTCAATGACAAGGATGGATATACCTGAAGCACTTGACAAAAAAATGTGGTACGATTCAACTAAACCACTATCTAATGTTGATAGTTGCTTCAGATGTAGATATAGACTAGGCTTACACTTTCACTGAGCCTAACAAGGCTCAGGTGCGGAGCCTTCCACTGTGGATT
The DNA here is from genome assembly GCA_030954485.1 of Citrullus mucosospermus. NCBI lineage: Eukaryota > Viridiplantae > Streptophyta > Magnoliopsida > Cucurbitales > Cucurbitaceae > Citrullus > Citrullus mucosospermus. Next base: position 28,169,305 of record CM062060.1, read on the forward strand.
GAGACGTTGTTATTTGCTTCAATCTTTGGCTTTGAATTTTCTATTCTCTCAACTATCTTTTTAATGATCAATCCATGCTACCTATTTAAGTGTTTTAGATACAAGGGGGAGACAAGAACTACGTTGTTATACCTTAATTTCTCTCAACTATCTTTTTAGTGATCATCCATGCTACCTATTTTAGTGTTTTAGATACGAGAGAGAGACAAGAAATACATTGTTATACCTTAATTTAACTCAATACTTGCACTTCCCTGGGATCTTTCTCCCCTTTTTGTGATTGTGAAGAATCAATCAAATTTTAAAAGATTGTGACAACCATTAGCTTTAATGGATTGTGATAATTCCAAATTTACCAGACGATAATGGTAGCTACATCCCGAAAATGCACTCCAACATACTATCACAACAATTAGTGACACTCCATTCGACTTTCCTTTTTCCTTTCTTATGTCAAAATAAGAATTTAAAGCTTATGAAACAAAGTTAATGACTCCAATTTAACATCACGCCTCTGCAATTTCATTTGATAGCAAAATCTGACCTTGTAAACAAAATTTATATTATACCTTCTCATATATGTAATCATTTAAGATGCGTTGATGGCAACATCTAGCCAAAAAAACTCACGTCAAAATTTAGTTTTAAATAGGCCAAATGAGACTTGTTAGCACAAGTGTTTCATCAAAATTCACTAAACATATTAATAATTCAATAATAACTTGACTGATTAAAATATTAATAAAAACAAATATTTTATTTTGAAAAAACAAAACATATATTTGAATTATTGATGGCCACGAAATTAAAAGTTTATGAATATATTATACACATTTTAAAATTTATTTTAAGTTGAAGTACCAAGTAGACATGAAAATATTGGTTCTACCCTTGTTGGTAAACTTTAACTAGATAATCAATTTGACATTTCTACTGTCTATCTAGTTTTCACAATGTTCCTTTTATATGTACTAATCAAAAAATGCACGTGGTCAAAAATTGTTATAATTTAAAATTTTATAGTGAATTTTGAATATTGAATGAATATATATTTCATTTAATTTGAATAAAGAGTATTTAACATAAATTTAGTAATGAATAAAAATAGTTGCTAAAGGTTAATTTACCATGAAAATAAAATAAAATAGACATAGTTTGATAAATATACGCTTCATTAAGTTAAATTATTAATATATTTGACCTTAAATTTTAAATAGCGAAAGAGATAGCAATTTTTTTTTTCAAAAAATTGATGAATAAACTAAAATAGATATGATTTAATTTACATACAAGTTATAGAACTAAAATGTTGAATTAAAGAATTTTCAAATAAAAAATAGCTTAAATAGACATTAATTTTTTAAATTATTTGAGTTTGTGTTGGGTAGTTATTTTAATGCTAATGGTACAAAATGATAAAAATTTACTTGTTTTAAAAAAAACTATTTATTATCATTTTATTTTATGCAAAGCTAGTCCTATTTTCTTAAAATGGTATTATTTGTTATTCATAAATAACTGTAAATAATTATATATTCATAAAATAAAAAAATATAAAATAAAAAAATAATGGTTTGGATATATAATCTTGTTTCAATTGAATATATATATATATATATATATATATATTTGAGCATTCGTGAAAACGTATGTCTACTAAACCCTACTTTTGAAAAAAAACTCCAAATAGTTTTGAAATTTTATTTAGCTGGATTTCCAAATAAGTTATCCAATTATCTTCCTCAAAAACAAAATCAGTAAAATCTTCAAAAATAAATTAAAGATAAGACACACAAAATACAAAATAAAATAAAATAACACAAAATATGTATATCAAAATAAACAATAAGTCGAGTTTGTAAAATAGATGAGAAGCAATACTAAAAAAAAGAAAAGAAAAAATAGAAAAAAAAATGATGATACCTTATTTCATAATAAATACATTTCAAATCGGAAAAAAAAAATTAGTGATTAACAAACGTAATAACTACTTATTCTTAATCAAATAATTTTCTCACTCATTTTGAACAAAATCTCAACTAATTGCTTGTTCTTTTTTTCTTTTTTGTAATCTTTTTTTTTTTTTTCAAATAACTTCCTCACTGTTTTTCAACAAAATTTTATTCATCAAACTTGGGCTACATAACATTCCAATTCCAATATTGAAAAAGAAAATTGAATAAAAATAGATGTATATCAAAATAAAATGAAATTCTTAAATAAATAAACTTGTGTAGTTATAAAATCTTAACAAACAAACTCAACTAAATCTCTCTAATTTGGATTCAATATTTAAAAATAAAACTTAACTAAGAATATCCTCTCGAACTTGATCAGTCTTCTCTATTATTCTCCTCACAAAAATGGAGCATCTAACTTTCCATGCTTTTCAATTGAAAACTTTGTTACCATATGATCATGGTTGGGCCACCATAAATATATGCTTTTGGGGGACTGGTCAAATAGAGAGCATATTGATTTTGTACTTAATTAATTGGTGCTATATTTGAAATTCAAGTGTTGAGTAACGTCAATAAAAGTTTTCTAAGACTCAGTACAACATTATGAACTTAACACATGCACTCATATCTATTTTTAGTTTGTTGGAGGTTATTTAATAGAAACATAAGGATAAAATAGGGATATACAAACATTCTTCCCATAACTATTTTTGTATGTAGTATAGATTAAAAAATAATTGAATCTAAATCTTAACGAACCAATGCAAATATCTTGTTGGCGTGATGCCTTGGGAAACCCACTCCAAAACATGTATCTAATCGTGTGAGAATTGTTAAACTAAAAACACAACAATAACAATCAAATCCTTACTCCAACACTATCCAAAACATTAACAATATCATAAATTTTTCGCCTCTCAACACATAACGTGAGTCAAAATTTCGTCTAATTAACCAAAATAAAAGTTCCACTACCATTACATTTTCTCCAAAAAAAAAAAAAAAAAAGCAACTCGAACAAAAATAAAATAGAGAAAAAAAAGAATAAAGAATTGTCGTTTGAAATTCAACCTAGGAATATTTTAACGAAGAGATATAATAAGAATACGATAGGAATTATAAAATTTTATAAAGACAAAAAGGAAAGAGAATTTCTCCACAAGATGGATAGATATAGATAAAGAACGTGCACTACTCGGTCTAAATTATTTGTGAAATGGGCTAAAATTCGGCCCAAGGCTTTGTTAAGTGAAATAAGAAGATGGATGATTCGTATTGAAATTTTGGGTATGAGTTATATTCCTAAAGCCCATAATTCAGTGGCCCACAAATCAAAATAAAAGAAAATGGCAAATTGCGAAATCCATATTTAAAGTAGGATAATAATTGCAATTACATCTTCAAACTCCCAGTTGTAAAAATTGAGGCCCTACACATGTTAAAATTGAACTCTCAAGCTTACAATAATTGTAGAAACTGAACTCTTGAACTTATACAAATATTACAATTTATACAATTAAGTAAATTTTTAACACTCGTATAAGTTTGAGGGGCTCAATTTTTAAAATTGACAGTTTAAGAGTATAGTTGCAACTACTACTATGCTTCAATGGTAGTTTTTGTAATTTGTCCCGTAAAAAGATAAAGAAAAAGAAAAAGAAAGAAAGAAAATGTTTTTACAAAACTAGATCAATCCAAATTTTGTTAATATTAAGACATGTTTGTTTCACAAGTTTTGTCTTTCTTCTTTCGGGGTGTGAGTTTTCCTATGCCTCCCCCCTATGTGTTTGGGCCCGCTTGTGAACTTTATAGCTTACCTCGGACAACTCTTGACAATATCTTAATAAATAACAATTCAAACTCTATCTTGACTCTCGTTTTAGTGGGTGTACTTTTTTGTCTCCCTGCCCTCAATGCTTTTTGTACCTCTGCTTACTCAGATGAGCAACAACGTTGGGATAAGACTGGGTTCTCCACATGAGAGCTTCAATGGAGTAGCGGTCAAAATAAGACACATTACGTCTTTCTTCTTTGCAGTTCCAAGAGTTTCAGAGTTGCTCTCGTACCTAATAGAAGATTTAGTTTACTTAGAGTATTTAGTTACAGGTAAAAGAGTATATGGCCAAGAGAAACCATAAACTAGAATAGAAGAACTTGCCCCACCCACGAGTAAGTATTTCGTAGTAGCCTCATTAGACTTCTTGGTATATCCAGATAATAGGTAGAAGCATAAACTGAAACATTCTGAAGCCACAAAAAAAAAAAAAAAAAAACCCATCAAAATGGATTGTCAACTTTTGTTAAGCAATGTGTAAAAAAGTCCATTAAGATTTAATGATATCTTCATGACGAGGACTAGATCGTTACAAATTGTAAAACATAATGACCAAAAAGTTCAAAAACTAAGGTTCCGTCTTGTAACCATTTCGTTTTTTATTTTTTGTTTTTGAAAATTAAGCCTATAGACATTACTCCCCCATTCAAATTTATTTATTTGTTATCTATTTTTTACCAGTGGTTTAAAAAACAAGTTAAATTTTGAAAACTAAAAAAAAAAAACTTATAAAACTTGCTTTTATTTTTTAAATTTGGAAAATAATTCAACTATTGCACTTAAGAGAGATACAAATCAATGTTAGACGTGAAGAGAAAATAGGCTTAATTTTAAAAACAAAAAACAAAATAATTATCAAACAGACCTAAATTGTTACAAATTTAAAAGTATATGAACAAAATTTTTTACCAAGTTCATGATTGAGAGTTATTTTAAAGTGTTTAAAACCATTTTTGTCATTATACTAAACGAAAAGAAAACAACTTTTGTCATGGTGAAACTCACTCTAAAATATGCATCTAATCACACAAAATCAATTTAATGTTTAATTTTACACTTTTAAAGTTAATTCTCATACCAACATGCAACAAAATTGAATTTGAATAACTAAAATTATGTTTTTGAGTGATTTTATCAATTTCAAAATCACTCATAAACATGCTTTAAAGTTCATAAACCAAAACGGTTACTATTATGACCAAAATTGGTTTTTAACCTATAAAGTATCTGAATATTCATTATTTTATAAAGTTAATAATACAGTATGTATCTGAATATTCATTATATTATAAAGTATTAATAATTCAATACTGTAGCGTGACGCTTAAATCAATTAAAAAAAAAGGCAGCGCCATATGATGCAAATATAATTATTTATGACTAGACAGCAACGCTAAAGATTATAATTGGGTTGGTTTTGGGAGAAAAAAAAAATATTTATTTAATTATCATTAATAAAAAGTCTATTTCTTCAAAAAATTTAAAACTTCACAAAGAGATTTCAAGATCAAACTCCGAGACGGTGGGCCCGGACGCACGAATTCATCCAGTCAGATGCCACGTGGCAGAGATCCTCTAGGGAATTCGTTGTATCACCTAATGGTGGAGGCGTTGACCAAAGGTCAAATGAAAGATCAGACGGCTGAGATTCTGCCTTCTACCCCGAGACTGATCGAAACCGAAGGGGCCCTTCCCAGGTACCCAATCCCCATCCTCTCTCCTCAGTAGAGCTCACCACAGCGGGCGCCAAAAAATAGAAAAAAAAAAAAAAGAAAAAAGAAAAAGAAGAAGAAGAAGGAAGACAGAAGAAGAAGAAGAAGAAGAAGAAACAAACACAGAGAGACGGGGATTAACAGGCAAAGTCTTTGAAGAGTTCGAGCTGCGTTTTGGAAGTGGTTTTCGAGTCAAGCATGGAGCTTCAGAATACAGTGAAAGAAGCCCTAAACGCACTGTACCATCACCCTGACGATGCCTTCCGTATGCAAGCCGATCGATGGCTTCAAGACTTCCAGCGCACTCTCGATGCCTGGCAGGTATTGGTTTCAATCACTTCCTTGCGTTTTAGGTAACAGATTTCACTTGCTCGATTGGAAAAGAGGACTTTATGATTTGCGACTTTGATGATTGGTTTAGTGTTATTTTTTGTTTATATATTGCTTAATTCCAATCAACAAGTAGAGCTTGGCGAGTTCTAGTTACGATACAATGCTTTATATGTGCCAGGGAGTGAATCCTGTTTATGGGATTTTTTATTTTTTTTTTCTTTTATCAATTTCTGCTAATAATCATTCACTTTGGAAGTTCTCTTCTTTCCTTTTTTCTGTTGAACTCCACATGCCTGCGGGAGAACCTTGGAAAAAGTAACTCCATTAGACTTAAGAATGGGACCTTTTCCCCCTCCTTCCTTGTCACTTGGTTTGTGAAAGTGCTTTTTTTGGAGAAAGAAATAGAGAATTTCACGTATAGATTTTGACGGATTTTCGAATGGAGAATTATGAATCATTAAAACGAACAGATTTCACGCTTGAAAATGGTAAAAACTTGTCGAGTGAATACAGTGGCATGCCATTTTAAAACGAACAGATGCCATTGGGGATGTTATAGTTTCAATTTTTTCTGGAGCTCATGCAACAAGTACATGTATTGGAATTACATTTTTTTAAGCATCCAATTCACAATATTGTCTCTGCCTAATTATTGAGGATAGAGGTAGAAAAGACTTCACTTGCTGTTCACGTTCCGTAAGTTTCAGAACTGTTGCGTGGACCAACTTCCAGGAATAACTTAGATTGCACTTGGACATGGTCATATTTGGATATGGTTATGGCTTAAAGTGTAGATCGATGAACATTTAGTAAAGGGTGTATCTTAATGATGGAGCGTTTGCTCAAAAAGCCTATCATATGTGCAAACGCAAATATGATGGGATTACTTTTCTTGCTATGACTTGGTGCAAATATACAAAATTCCACAGCTCTTATTCTCTTTCCTCCCTTTTGACCAATTGGAGAAATCTTTTGTAACTTCAGGTTTGGGCTTACTGCCCTACTTTTGTAAATTTCTTTCTTATCAAAAAAAAAAAAAAAAATGATGGGATTTGCACTTGCTATTAAAGATGTTGAAGGGGATGTGCTTGTAAGCTGTAACAGTTTAAAGCAAAACATAGATATGCTTTAATTATTTTAATTGAATCATATATGACAGACATGGATATTTGTTTTTGGATCCTCCTATACTTCAAATTTTTGTTAGCTTCCTTTCTCCTCAAATTTGGCCTGGTTAGATTCAATATAACATTCATCTGAAGAGGCTGTGGTCCTCATACTGAAGTTCTGTCATGAATATATCCACAACTTTATTACTCTTCATTCCATACGAGCACTCACTGCCATTGCAGCAGCCATATGAATATTATTCACATCTTTATTTAGGAAGTTAATGGTCTTTATTCTTTAGGTTGCCGATAATTTGCTTCACGAACCCACCAGCAATTTGGAAACTTTGATCTTTTGCTCTCAAACACTTAGAAGCAAGGTACCCTTCTTTGATTTGTCATTGTTAATTACTGAATATTGGTTATTTGAAGTTACATATATGAGTTATTTAGTAATGTGATAACGGTTTTTTAAATGTTTCATGGTTGGATTGTTTTCTTCGGTCCACTATTTATCTAATCCAGGTACAAAGAGATTTTGAAGAACTGCCTTCGGAAGCATTTAGACCCTTGCGCGACTCATTAAATGTAAGAATGTCATATTAAGTAGCTAAGCTCTCAATCAGATTAATAATTGTGCAAAATATATGGTGCTATACAATGTCATAATATTTTCCAACCTGGTGACGCTTGGGTTCTTTTTCTGTTTCGAGGTGTGGCTTTGCTTTCTTTTAGATATGGATTTTTTAACTCTTGGTGAACATCTGATCATAGATTTATTGGAATTACACAGATTTGCAATGACACCAAATGATTTTTTGATTTTCTACTACATGCTCTTATCATTTTTAGCCGTGGACTATTTTTGTGATTATAAAACTATTCTTTAGAGTACTACCTACTGCTTAATCTGCAACCGATGGTACTTGCATAATGCATGTGTTATATATGTCATCAGTAGATACAATTTTAAGAACTCCCTAAACATTGAGTGACCATTTCTCAAACTTAGATTAGAGTGCTCATTAGTGGTTAAGGATCGAGGCTGTTCGCTACTGATTTGGGTGGCTGTTTCTCTTATAAATTCTCATTTTATTATCTTGAAAGAGTGTATTTTGGCATATATTTATATTATTTGGAGGGCAATGGGATTAAAATAGTTGAAATGATGCACAAGAAACTGAGAAAGTCGGTATCAGATATGTATACATATGGAGGAAAACTCACTTATCATTATAAGCTCAGTTTCAGACAGGTGTATGTTGCAACTTGCAATCAAGCCAATTTGATATTGATGACCATCTTTTTACACCAATCTGGGTTGTTTGTGTATTTATCATTATTATTTTCTACTGGTTAACGAATATATTCAGGTTCCACTGATTGAATGCAAGGACTTTGTTCCGGTTAAATGGAGTTAGGTCTTGATAATCTTATTTCATTGCTTTTCAGTTATACGTTGTGATGGGGGCTACTTTTTGTTGTTGCTTCGTAAACCATCAGATTCTTATGGTCCTTCATGGGCAACCAAAATTTTTGCCAATGGTTCTTCAGTAACTTTTAAATTATGAAATCACTATTGTAAAAACCTCTAGCTTTATAACATTTAAATCACCTTGTGTGGTGACCCATAATAAATAGGACATTTTGGGAAATCCGTGACATCATTATTCGGGTGGTGACCTATTATATTTGTGTTATATTGATCTTATGTGCAGAATTTATTAAGAAAATTTCACAAGGGCCCACCTAAAGTTCGAACTCAGGTATTTTCTTTCTGAAAGCTCACAAGATTATTGAATGATTTTTCCCTCTGATTGGATGGAAAGATTCAGGTAAAATTTTGGTTTCATAGATTAGCATAGCAGTGGCTGCATTAGCAGTACATGTTCCTGCTGATGATTGGGGAGAAGGCGGTATCGTAAATTGGCTCAGGAATGAGATGAACTCACATCCGGAGTATGTACCCGGATTTTTGGAGCTACTGACAGTTTTGCCTGAGGTATGACATGAACTTGTGATATCTTTTCTTTATATTTGGAAGAAGTACTACTAAATTTTATCCTCAAAACGACCAATGTTGGAAATATATATTTTCTTCATTAAAGTTGAATGCTACATTAACTATATTTCACCATGCTTGAAGAAAATGCATTTTCAAATTCCCTGGCTTGAAATTTTTAACAGACTCGCATTGGAATGTCCACTAAAGTATACAACTCGTGATGGATTATCGCATAATTATCCAGTAGGGGTAACCAATCACATGAATTGTTAAGCTAACTGAATGAAATGCCTGAACCTTTATTGTATCAAATGTTCTATTAGATGTCACAGAGTCACGTATAAGTGGCATAGAAGGCTATCAATTTTATATTGAGTATGGCAAATTAGAATCTTAAACTATTATTGATAATCAATCATTGATTTTAGGTTATTTGATTGCTATGACAAACATGGTTTCACATGCTAGCTAGAATATTATTGAAAAATTTTCAGCTAATAGGGCGTCAGCTGGAATGTTTAATACCTTTCGCTGAAGAAATGTTGATGTGTTGAGGGCTTTTAGGTACTTTTATGTGTGTGTATCATAATTCCCAAAATGGTCAGTTGGTTTTTGTTTCGTGGCATGTTTCCATGTTTCTTCTACACCCATCAATCAGGAAGTATACAATTACAAGATCGCAGCTCGGCCGGATAGACGCCGTCAATTTGAAAAGGAACTCACATCCCAAATGGAAGTTACCCTTAATATCTTGACAGCTTGTTTGAATATTAATGAGCTGAAGGAGCAGGTGGGACTTTTTTAATCATAAGAATTGCGTCCTGTATCTGAAGTTTGGTCATTATGTCTTCCTACTCAAACAGAAGTTCCTCGATTTTTTATTCGCTTGGGTTTTATGGATGTTTCAGGTGCTCGAGGCATTTGCTTCTTGGCTTCGATTAAAGCATGGGTATGCCTGTTCTTCACGTCACTTTCTACACAATATATTAGATATCACAAAAGATAGTTAGGAATGAAGTTCACTTTTTTAAATGTGCATATGGTGCTGATGTACACAGTGGGTATGTGAATTTGAAGTAGACGTGGGTATATTTTAGATCAGTTTTTTGTATCATAAAGAAGAGCGAAAAGCAAATATAAAAGCTTGCCGCTTTGGTTCTGGGACTGTACATGGAATTGGGTTAGGGATCTCATTTCTTGCTCAAATATTGATTACAGAGTTTATGAAGTTCATAAAAAGAAAATAATTTGCTTATCAACAAAACAATGTAGAATAACCTAGTTTTATCTTGAGTTTGAATGACCTAGTTATAACTGGGAGGAAGTAACCGAACAGATTGAATGTAGTGGTCTGTGTTTGGGAACAAAGGTAAAAGCAGCAAAGCCCATTTCTCAAGTGGATATGTTGATTCCCGTTGGAAGGAAATCCTTTGTGGCATAAGTACAGTGGTCTCATTGTAAACCACCCAATGGTTGGTTCTCTAAAATATATAAATGTAGCCTAAAAGCCGGTGGAAACAAATTGTGAGGCCTAGTGATTTTGCAAAAGAAATACCATGGTTAGGGTGGTTTTTGTTTTGTTTTTAATCCGTGAGTGTTTGGGCCAGCTTACGCACACCTCGACTAATCTCACGAGACAACCCGCCTAACCCTACAACATTTGGGTGTCGAGGAAACTCATAGGAAATTAGTTCCTAAATAGGTGGCCACCATGGATTGAACCCTTGACCTCTTAGTCATTTATTGAGACTATGTCTCCTTTTTACCACTGTTAGGGTGGGTTCAAGCAATAGAGTTAGTTTTTGAAATGATGTTTGGATGCTAGACGCTCCATTATCCCTGAAATACTCAAATCTAGAGGCTTTGGTTGAAGCTGCTGGGATATTAACAACCTTTGGTTCCCCGGCACACTCCAAGGAACTTTCTGATCGGAATTGGAGGATTGCTCGAGCGCTATGAATTTTTTCAAATGTCGTGACCACTAGAGTAGAAGATTTTGTCTCCATGATAGCTCAAATATATACTTTTTCCTGCAAATATGTTCTTCGTCTACTCTTTAGTGTGTGGCTCATAGCCTACAGCAGGATCTTTTTAGAGCTGTTTGGAGATGCTGCTATTTGAAGAAAATCAAAATTTGTTGTTCTCTTGTTTTTTAATTATTATTATTTTTTTATGGGCCTTCCTTAAAGGGGCTTAACACTAATGACAAAGTTCAAGAGAGACACCCTAATTGGCATCTACAACCAAACCTTTGTATTGTGTGCAATTCTTGTGGCAAGACTGCGGTCCATTTATTTTTGCATTGCTCTCTTTCAATTTCTTGGATGGGAATTATTTGAATTATTCAAGATCGACATAGGGTTCACTAACCATGCAATCTCTCTTTATTGCCCTATTCTTGATAAGAAATCTCTCTTTATTGCACTAATCTTGATAAGAAATCCTCAATTTTCTAGACTAATGTAGTTGTTGCAAGTATAAAATTAAGGCACCAATTACTATTCCAAAGGTTGATGGTTCGATCTCTCACCCCAATAATTTTTTAACTAAAAATTCTCTGGAGTATTGAAAGCAAGGGCAGGGGGGACAATAGGAAGTTTTTAGTTTCCATGGTTGTCTTTTCGTAAGAGTTTTATAATGTTCCCTATGTTTATTATGAAAAGTCCTACAAAAAGAAAAAAAAAAAAAATTATGGCTGTAAAAGATATATCTTGTACTCTTCTTAGCTTTGTGAGTTAGAGATGGTCACCCAGTAATCCCAGTTCCTCATCCTTTTTATTATAGTTTTCTCTATTATGAACTTTTTTCTTCTTTTCCTTCTGTACGATGGAGGATGCTAGGATGTGTTCAAGGTATGTTGATTTATTCTATTGTTCTATATGAATTGGATTGTATCATGTAAACTTGAGAGAAGCCCCTGCGCTTCTGATTATGTTATTGGGTTTCTAGCACATGGTGGTTCCCCTTTCTCTTAACTTTGGACTGATAGGAATATAAGACATTTTGAAGACTTTCAAATGGTTGATTATCTCTAAGTTCTATTTGGTTTATTGATTCAAATTGGAGCTTATTAATGTTTTTTGTAACTACTTTACTCTTATGATGAATGTCCTAGTAATACTTTCTTAACTTCTTTGGGCTTGGTTTTGGGGATGCCTTGTCCCTTTCCCCATCCCTTTGTATTGACCTTTATCTTCGACTAGAACTTATCTGTTTCCAATCAAATATAAAAAATAGAAGTTTCTGTTTGCTATTATTGTCATTCAGATTTCAGAATCTGCTTCTTTGGTTGTCATCAGGAAAGGAAGTCAAGCATTACAATTCAATGGCTTAGTTGAACTGCTTATGGTTTCAGGATCCCAGGATCTGTGCTTGCATCACATCCTTTAGTACTCACAGCTCTAGCAAGTTTGAATTCCGAGCTTCTCTCAGAGGCATCAGTAAACGGTATTGCTTTTGAAAGTGCCCCAAGTTTCTAGTTGATTGGTGTTGTAAACTTAATCAATATTGCGACATCTGAAATCTGTTTTTCTATTTCCTGAACTAATTCTGTTGTAAAAATTAAGTAGTCGTATATAATGTTTGTCGTTTCATCCCCCTTCCCCCACATTTTTGGATTGAGACATGTGATCTTATAAAAGAGAAATAATTAACAAGCCTGGTGTAGTAGGAATCCTATCATTCCATAATTTAGTTTCTGTATGTGTGTTTGGTTTTGTATCCTAAAACTCCTACCTTCTTCTGAACTCATTTAAATTAATTCATGTATCATACCTATACATTGTTTCCAAAAAAAAAAAATCATGTATCATATCTTAAGTATAACAGTTGAGATGTACTGGGAGTTTTAAGTAGTGTTGTTATGATAATTCATGTTTATATAATTAATTTAGACCATTTGCATGTGTTCATGTTTATTGGTTTGGAATCCCATTCCCCGGGGTTACTTGTAAGCTTTTTGCGTGTATTCTCAATAATTTCTCTTTGGTTATTATAAAATTTTTCTTTGGCTTCCTTTGTGCAGTTATTTCTGAATTGATACACTATTCAGCAGCTGGAAACTCAAGTGGTCTCCCAGTGCACATGCCTTTAATTCAAGTAATTGTCCCTCAAGTTATGAATTTGAAGGCACAACTTAGAGATTCTTCAAAGGTATTGCTATCACAGATTCTCCATCTTTCATTTCTCCATTTTTGATGTGAGAGAGTGCCCAGTTTCTGGTTTGAAGGTTCAGCCATTCAGGGATATCGGACAGCTAGAGTGTTGAGATCAATTATTTTTGTTCATTAGCTTTGTACTCGTCTCTTCCTCATTGTTGGATCCTGTTGCACTTTTTTGCAGTATCATGATATGTGCATTTCCTGTTTATATCCAACAAATGCTTTTCTCATTTCCTTCTCATTTTCTTTATTTTGAAATGTAATGTGGTAATTCTTTCCCTCATTTTTTCCCGTGGTGGAAATTTTTTTATTTTATGGTTATGGTTTTGTTGGCTTTTTAACCTTTCAATGTAGAATGGTTTGCACTGGAGTGACCTCACAAGATTTTTTTTTTGGGTGGGTGGTGGGGGGGGATGTGATTAACTATTAGTGGGTTTTGAATCTAATTTGCCTTTTCTTAATATATTTTTGTGCAGTATCTCTTTCCATCTATTAATACCATTGCCCCTTTTTTCATCACAAAATAATAGTGCCCTTCTTCTGTTTCTAGTTCTAAAATGTTAGCCCTTGCCCTCTTCCTTCATTTTCATTGATTTCCAAACCATGATATAGCTACTGGTTGCTGAAGTTTATTATTCATTTCTACTGTTAATTGACCTTGTTTTTTTTTTAATTTCTGAATTCAGGATGAGGAAGATGTGAAGGCCATTGCTCGGTTATTTGCTGACATGGGTGATTCATATGTTGAATTGATTGCTACTGGTAGTAAATTTTGTTACCTAGTTGAGGGCTCATTGTTGTTCTTCATGACATTGTTTTCTCAATTTGTTTTTCTTTTCGTTATATTTTGGTCTACTTTCTAGGTTCTGATGAATCGATGTTAATAGTCCATGCCCTACTAGAAGTTACTTCACACCCAGAATATGATATTGCCTCCATGACATTTAATTTTTGGCATAGTCTTCAGTTGAACTTGACAAAAAGGTTATTTATTCTGGGCTCTGTTATATCAACTATGGTTTCTTTAAGATAACAAACATATCGACCAAATTCTGTTAAAAATTAATTTTACTTACAGTAATTCTAATATCCCAGGGATGCATATGTTTCTTTTGGCAATGATGCTTCCATTGAAGCTGAAAGGAAAAGGAGGTTACAAATATTTCGTCCAGTTTACGAGTCCCTTGTATCCTTGGTAAGTTTTCCACTTTTTAGATTATTAAGCCAAATTCAGAACTTTTAGTGAAAAGTATTGGCTAGTCTTTGTACTTCTCTCCATGCAATATCATTCCCTTCATTGTAGTGTACCATAAGACCCCATTTGCTCGTAAACGATTTTTATAACTCAAATATTTTGCCGCGAAAAATTGCTGCCTGTATCTATTCTTTCCCAATAATATTTATTGTTAGCTAGAAAACTAGTATTTACAGCTGTATGCCTGTTGGATTTATTACTGAATTACATATATCTGGATACATAAAGTTTGGTCTTGATTCTCCAGCAAAATTGTGTTCACAGGTTAGTTTCAGAGTTCAATATCCTAATGACTATCAAGACCTTTCTTATGAGGACCTCAAGGAATTCAAGCAGACTAGATATGGTAGTGACGTGCTTAGTTTGTTGAATATGATCAATCAAATATTACTAGTTGCTTTGTGATACGGTTTCTGTTAGTACGGTGCCAGTTCTTTTAGCAGATATTATTGCATTGTAGTTGTTCCAACCTACCAGGAAATCTTTCTTTATTATATCTAATGGAATTTATAGGATCCTTATTTAATATAGAATGCTAGATAACTCAGTTTTCCCCGTGCTCATTTAGTCATCTTCTTGTATAATTCGGCCAAGTGGTTACTGAACAAACATATATTTGAATTATATCCAGCTGTTGCAGATGTCTTAATTGATGCAGCATTGGTTTTAGGAGGTGATATGACTCTGAAAATTCTTTACGTGAGGCTCGTGGAGGTGTGTATTTCTTGCAATCTCCTTAGTTATTCTGCATCTTAATAAATTACTCACACAGCATGTAAAAGACTTGTTTGGATTATTTTCCCCCCGATAGTAATCCGTTTTCCTTTTGAGTCATTTATTTATGCATGACTCATATTTTTATCCTTTGTAGTTATAGTAGTATGTATTCTAACTGAAAATGAGTGGAAAGCAGAAAAGAATTGGCAAACCCAGATTAGTGGTCAATAAGAACCCATTTAAATTAAAAAAAAATATGAGGAAATAAGTTCAATTGATAGTGGCCACCCACCTAGGATTTAATTATCATATGAGTTTCATTAGCGACCAAATGTAGTACGGTCGTATGTGAGAATAGTTAGATGCACCCAGGCCGGAGCAGACACACACATGTAAATAAAAGGAAAAAAAAAAAAAGAAAAGGAATTTGCAAATAGTTGTATATAAGTTGCCCTACAAAATAAATATAACCATGCATCAATTAATTTTGTTTCTACTGCCTTTCAAAATGGATCAAGTTTTGCACAAGACTTTGATTTATTGCATTTGGTTATCCATTTTCAAATGTCATCATAGGCTGTTACAAGCTGTGGAAATAGTGAACAGAGTGAATGGCGTCCAGCAGAGGCTGCTTTGTTTTGCATCCGAGCTATATCAGATTATGTCTCAGTCGGTGAGGCCGAAATAATGCCGCAGGTAAAATATCTTCCAAGTTTGTCCTGCCTCCAATGATTGACAATTTTATTATCATACGTAGTTTACCCTGTTCTATTACATAGTTCTTTATAAAGTTTGTTCTAAGAAGGAAATTTCTCAAACCTCTGTAGTTTGTCCTCCAATTAGTCAAGCAAGGCCACGCGATTCTTTTCTTTCCTCTTTTTTCATTTAAGGAGAAGCTGACTTTCATGAATGAAATGAAAAAGACCGCCTCATTTTTGCCTATATAATGGCAGCCCGTATCAGAAATAGTACTCACATGTATGGAGAATGTGATCTCATGTTCTTGATAGGGAGTTGTTCATCGTTGAATTCCTGTTTTTCTTATGTTCTGCATCTGCCTATTCTCTTGTAATTTATTCTTTTTTCTGTTTTATGTCTAATTCCCAAATGGCACTTGGCTTTTCCATTCTTCTCTCAGGTCATGGGTTTACTTCCAAAACTTCCTCAGCAAGCCCAATTACTTCAGACAGGTTACGGAATGCAACATGTTGCTTATTGTGGTGTATTAAATGCTATTACAATATTCTTGTTTCCAATGAAGGCGTCGATTTAGTAGATGATCATCCACACACTTTTCTTGGCTTGTTTTTCATGATCAAGTCCTACTAACCACCTGTCTCAACGTCGCAATTTCATAGTAGATATCTTTTTATAAGTGTACATCCTATGTCAAACTTGGTTTATCAAGATAGATATTTATGCATGATTGGATCGTTTCAGTGTGCTACACTGTTGGAGCATACTCGAAGTGGCTTGATGCATCATCAAGTGGGCAATCAATACTACCCTCAGTAATTGATATCCTCATGAGTGGAATGGGCACATCCGAGGATTCTGCAGCTGCTGCAGCTCTGGCATTTAGAGATATTTGCGCTGGTACAAAATTTCTTTTCGAAATTGCTTTGTTTTTAGTTCTGTATTTTTTTTGGATGAGGTAGACTTAGACTGTTTATGTTTCATTCTTCAATTATACCCGTAATCTTAGTAAAACCGACTTATTTACTGGTGGCATCTCAAGAGAACTCATAATCTAGACTGTGCTCTACTTTAAGCATTAAGCAGAGATAGATTTTGAATTTTACGATCGTATTTTTAGCAAGCGTCAGCATGCTGTGATTTTCGAAATACTGTTCTATGTAATTGCCTCTCCCATATACTTAGATACACTGGTGAGAGATTGAAGATTGCCTTTTTACCAAGCAACTAATGGTTATTGGGTGACAACCACTCCCATTGATTTCTTGTTTGCTTAGCTTTGATGAGTACCTTCAAAATAGCCCCCAAATCTAAAATAGATCCCAAACTTTTACTATCATGAGTTCTGGTATCCTTATTCCTTTTTATTAATTCATTTATATTACAAGTAGATTGCCGGAGAAAGCTTTGTGGATTTTTGGATGGTCTCTTCCATATATATAATGTGACGGTCAATGGAGAAAGTAGTTTGAAGGTGACTGCTGAGGACTCGCTGCACCTAGTGGAAGCATTAAGGTACATGTCTTGATAATGTTTTGAAGATGGTTGGTTGAACAGAATATTATGTTTGGCTAAAAAGCTGACTACTCTATCTCTGTCTCTCTTTGCAGCATGGTTATCACTGAACTTGTGCCCGATCAAGCTAAAAGAGCACTGGAGGCATTGTGCTTACCTGTTGTTGCTCCTCTGCAGGTTGGCTCTTTTTCCCTTTCAAACTATTAGCTCATCCTCCTGAAAAATTATAACAAATTTTAGTGTAAATAATCAGGAAATTGTCAATCAAGGCCCAGAAGTATTGAATAAGAAGCCTTCTAATGAGTTGACAGTCCATATTGATCGGTTTGCTTATATATTCAGGTGAGATAAATGTCCAACCTTCCTATCTGTGTTTCTTCTAATTCTTTTGATATATTCTAAATTTTTTAATGGAATCAAATTTAGATATGTAAATCACCCTGAAGCTGTTGCAGATGCTATACAGAGGCTTTGGCCAATTTTCAAAGCCATCTTCGATATGTAAGCATCTTTCAATCATTAACTGTGTATTTTGTTCTATACAAAATTTCTTGACTGGTTCATATTTAATGGTTTGATTCTAGCCGTGCTTGGGACATGCGGACTATGGAATCTCTTTGCCGAGCATGCAAATATGCTGTAGGTTTGCTGATCCTCTTTTTTGGTGTTTCATTATTATAAGTATTCACGGTTCAATAACTCGGCAGGAAAAGCAGGAAAATAACGAAACTAAAAATGAGTACTTGGAAGTACTGAAAAAGATCAATGTTTATGGTCGTATTTATCCCTTCATCCTATATAAACGACTTTGATCCATGTCTAGGTTGTAATTGTATATCAATGTTGTACTTTGGGGCACTCGTTGAGTGGAAATATATATGATAATAGTGCTGCGTTTTGTGCAAAGAAACAATTTATTCCGTTGAATATATTACTAGTTTACTTTCTTTAGGTGAGAACTTCCGGTAGATTTATGGGAATCACAATTGGAGCGATGTTGGAAGAAATTCAAGGTCTATATAACCAGCACCACCAGCCTTGCTTTCTTTATCTGTCTAGTGAAGTCATAAAGGTTTGGGCTCATTTATCTCACTTTGCTATGAAATTTCGATTTTTGTGTTAAGAGTTAACAATTAACTGCTGATTTTGCTTGCAGATTTTTGGTTCTGATCCATCTTGCGCAAGTTATCTCCAAAGTTTGATTGAAGCATTATTCATGCACACAACACGTCTTCTCACAAGTATTCAGGTAGGCTGCAGGTAGCTTATAGATGTTAATCTTCCTCAATTATGGTGGTATTTAAATTGCTAATTGGTTGTCCCTGCTTTTGTTTGGAAGGAATTTACTGCTAGGCCGGATATTGCTGATGACTGCTTTCTTTTGGCCTCGAGATGTATACGATATTGCCCTCAATTATTTATTCCATCTTCGGTATTTCCAGCACTAATAGATTGTTCAATGGTCGGAATCACAGTACAGCACAGGTATTATATACTCATCTCCCAGCTCTTGTCTCATGAAAATCCTCATTGTCAAGGCTTTTATCCCAAAACTATACTAATCATATGTAATGCTGATATTTTGGTTTGCATTATTCTGAATTACATTTCTATAGTTGTGGTTTATACCAATTGACCCTTTTCTTTTTTCTCTACAGGGAAGCCTCAAATTCAATATTGACTTTCTTGGCTGATGTTTTTGATCTTGCAAATTCAAGCAAAAGTGAACAGTATATATCTAGAAGGGATGCAATAGTTATACCTCGAGGTCACGTTATCCTTCGAATTTTGGTTGCAGCCTTGACGGGGGCACTGCCAAGTTCTCGATTAGAACCGGTATGCTTATTTTCATGTGGATAATTACTTACATGTTAAATTGACAATGCCATCTTGTATTAGTCACATCTTTATCTGCCATTCTCCATTGTCTGTTAAGAATCATATGATGTGATCCCATCCCACTTTCCCAGGTGACGTACACACTATTAGCGTTAACTCGAGCTTATAGAGTACAAGCGTTAGAGTGGGCCAAGGAAAGTGTTTCATTGATTCCATCGACGGCTGTTACTGAAAAAGAGCGGTCAAGATTTCTAAAAGCGTTATCAGATGCAGCCTCAGGATGCGATATAAATACGCTTGCTGTACCAATAGAAGAGCTCTCAGACGTATGTCGACGAAATAGAAACGTTCAGGAGATAGTTCAAGGAGCTTTGAGGCCTCTTGAACTGAATCTATTGCCTGTATCATAGTGAGGAAAAATTGGGGGAGGGTGTTACAAAGAAGAGGCCATTTTGCAACGGCCTCGTCTTGTTTCTGCCATATAGTAGTTGCCTTGAGGTTTAATGCCGGTTGGTTTTATTCTTTTCTTCTATCTTTCGTCTTTCATCTTTCATCTTTCTCTTTTACCCTTCTTTTTCATTTGGTGTATCAATTACCAATCTCCAATTTTTGAGGAGAATGATCATTTTTTATATCTTCTTTAAATGGGGGTGGGGTGTAATGAGAAACTGGTGGTGGTCGTCATATGTTTTTATTGATGGATGAGCTATGGGATGGTGGAGTGGCTTTTTTTTTTTTTTTTTTTTTTTTTTTTTTTTTTTTTTTTTTTTTGTGTTTCTTCAATGTTGTCTATTTGGTTGTCATTTTTTTGGGGGGTGTAATTGCTTGACACAGTTGTAATTTATTACAATGAAAGAAAAGGAAAACTTTGCTTTTACATATTATGGCCATGTCTTGTCCTGTTCTGTCATTTTAGTACTTTAGCAAACTACACTGAATATTCTCTCTTATTGTACCATTGCATTGTTTCAACTTCAAAACTTACTTTGTGTTGCCATGGACGCATTCTTATACCTAATTTTTGCTCTTTTGACTTCCTCTTTCTGTGCCCACGAATAAATAAGTGAAAATGTCAACCTTTTAATATTAAGTTTTTTAGGGGTTCAGATTGTCTTAGTCTGGAAGGTTACAAATAGTGAACACGATAGGCAATTAAAGTCTTCAAATAGTTTTACTATAGCTACGTGTGAGTTATGATAATTGGGAACTTTAATTATTATAATATAATGAAAAAGTCAAATATTTAATAGGCTATAATAGCCCATGCAACCTAAGGCAAGTTGAGGTCTAAACGTTCTCTTAGAGTTCGATTGTTTCGTAGTTTTTGCCACCTCTAATATCTGTATTTATTTCATCGGATTTCATTTTTAAAACTCAAGATATTATTATTTATGTAACTTTAAAACTTACTTGACATGAGTTTTCTAATATCCTCTATACATGTGGGATTTTCATACTTGAGAGATGAATAGTAAAAATGTAGTCTCACCAATAAATAAATTAATATTAGTTGATTAGTATTATTAATTTTAATTAACTATTAAATATAGTTATATAATTTAATAACTTTTTTAATGTTATCTTTAATTATTTACTATAAAAATATAGTCGGATTAACTAATAAATTAACATTAGTTAATTAGTATTATTAATTTTAATTAATTATTAAATATAGTTATATAATTTAATAAATTTTGTATGTTATCATAATTATTTAATATAAAATTTTATTATTAATTATTAATATTCTAATTAGAGTATATTATTTAATTAAATTAAATCATTAAATTAATGTTAATATAAAAATGTTCAATTGTTTTTATTTTTAAGTAATTAAATAAATAGCTAATATAATAACATATTAAATAATGTTAAATTTAATTTATGACTACATTACTAGTTTCCTTTATATTTAATTATGTTATTTATATACAAAATTTGTAAATCAAACACATATGTTTATCTTCCGTAACATTCGTTATCTTGCCTATCCAAATATAGACATTAAACATTTAAGATATTGAATATCTATACCTATGAAACAATAGTTACGATTCAAATGGGCTCTAAAGATTTTAAGCTTTTATCTAATATTCCGTATACCTAACTGAGAAAAAAAAGAAAAAAAGCAGTTTCAAAAAATGAAAAAAAAAAATGTAATACTTGATACAATCTAATTTTGAAGAATTTAACATTTCCCAGCAATTCCTTTTCTACATTTACTTTTAATTGATAGCAAAATTGAAAAATATTATTTTTATTGAAATTCAAACTGTCTACGAGTTGCCTTAAAATAATTTAGAATTTTGTTTGAGAGATTTTAAAAAGGATCAAAATCTCTTTTTTTTCTTTTTTTTTTTTTTTTTTTGGAAAAGTAAAGAATTAAAATCTTAAAACTGCATTTTAAATTATAAAATCAAATCTTATATATTGATCTTGGATGCTAGTAATTTAACTAAAATGGCTTTTATGGATATATCAGAATCTAAGTAAAAGAAAGAAAAAAAAGTAATATATTCTTTGGGTATGAGAATGTTTTATCTTTTAAGTACAAAACGGGATGGGACATTCAAACTATATACAAAGTAATATTTTATGAACTTGAAGAATTTATGTTAGAATAAAGTAATATACCCTTATTTCCAAAAGTTACACCTAAACGCTAAATATTTGTAAGTTTTTGTCTTTATCAAGATTGAAGTATATATAATTATATATTATTTGATTATTTAATTTTTTTAAAGAAAATTATTATTAAATAAAAAGATATCAAACTATTTACAAATATAACAAAATTTTACTACTTGTGATAGACCGCAATAGACATGGATATAGACCTAGATAGACATCTATCCATGTTTATCAATAAAGTGATATATCATATTGAGTCTATCGCGGTTTATTACAATAAAAATAAAATTTTACTATATTTGTAATTAATTTTAACAATTTTTATATTTTAAAAAACATCGTGTTTTTTCTTATAATTGAAGTCAATTTGATTTGCAGGATTCGCATTTTAAAATTTTCATTTTATTCAATGTGTATTATCTTCTTATATTTATTTTATTGAAAGTAACATAAATTTTTTAGCTTATTCGAGTTTTATATATATTGCTCCTCACATTCTTTTTCTAAGGCTTAGAGGATATAATTAAGGAGGCAACATTTGAATTGAGGTCAAGATTTCATACTTATTTTTTTGTGATTTTCCTCATATTTATAGTCGAATGTTTAATTAATTTACGTACTTTATAATGATTAACATATACAATTAGAGAAATCAAATCAAAACAATTTTAAAAATTAGAATTAATTATAAACTTTTAAAAATATGTTGATTAAATAAATACAATTCTATGTATTTAGTGATATGCATAGCTCACTTGTTAATGCATAGTATTGTTCTAGAGACAAATTTGACCGACTTCAAAATATTAATATAAACATAATTCAACAAATCAAAATATCATCACCTGAATTACAAAAATAAATAAATAATAATATGAACTCCCACCTTCATGGTAGATGAACTAAATAAAAAAGAAATTCCAAATAATTTATTCCAAAAATAAAATATAATTTATAAATTGAATTCCACTACTAAAACGAGCCGCCACAACAATCATACATTTAACTTTTTTTTTTCAACTATTTGTCCCTTTCCCCCTCTCTCATTTCCCATTAGCTTCATATTGATTTTAAATTTGTTATTAAAAGAATATATATATATATATATATGGTAAGCTGGAACACCATTAATTTTGGCCCACACGATTCCACCTCCTTGCCTTGCACGCGACTAATTGAAGCAAATTCCTTTCTTTAAAAAATAATCTTCAGTCTTATATTAACAAAATGGTTTAATTTTAATTTCTATATTTTCAATAAATTTTAATTTTAATTTTATAATTTCAAGAAAAATTCTTAAATGTTATTTCATAGCCTATTTACTACAAATTTTAAAAACATTTTAACATGCATAAAAATTATTATTATTATTTAATTAATTTTAAACTTTTAGTGTCTAAATTTAATGTAGAATAAATAAAATTGAACAAAAATCTCAAAGTACAAAACTATAATAGTATTTTAACCTAAAGAAAAGTAAATTGCAAAAATTACTCATGATATATGGTGTATGGTGTAGTTACAAATTGCAATTACATCCTAAAACCTTCAATCGTAAAAATTGAGCTCGTAAACTTCTACAAGAGTTAAAATTAGACTTTTAAACTTATAATAATTGTAAAAATTGACCTACAAATAATAATAATTGAATCATCAACTTATATAAATATAAATGTTACAATTTATACAACTAGATTCTATTTTGACCTAATTTTAACATTGATTTGAGTGCTGAATTTTTTAAATTAAAAATTTAAGGTTAAGATACAGAGAAATGATAAATATTTGAAGGAAAGAAACTGGAATAGAAAGTAATTAGAGAGAAAATAAGAGCGGAATTTGGATATAATGAGTCCGATTCTGAAGCTTTTCAACCTCAACTCTTCTTCATCAATTTTCAGTTCTCCAATTTTTAATGGTCAATAAAACATCAATTTCCCTTCCGCTTCTCTCGTTTCTTTCATCCTCTTATTTCATCTTCTCAATCTTCTTCTTCTTCTCCGATCCCACATTCCAATTCTTTCCCAATTTCAATCCTTTCCCCTGCCCTCTCCTTTTTTTGATTTCTTAATCTTTTCTCTTTTCAATCTCACCCTTTTTTCTCCACCCCATTTGATCTCATCCACCCTCAATCTCGATTTCGATTTCTCCCCCTTTTTTACGATGTGATTCTTACGTTCTCAGCCCGCCCAGAAGAAATTCACGGCTGGCTTTGATAATTTTATCCATCTTGTTCAAGTTTTCAAGGGTTTCATTCCTCGATTGGATTCTCGAGCAACAATGGTGTCTGCATCGACTCGTCAGAAGAACATGCACTCCCTTCTGGTAGCCAATCTCACGAAGCTTACGATTCCTTCGTCTTCTTCTTCTTCTTCTCCTCCTCCTTCATCCGCCGCCGCCGCCGCCGTTCATGACTTTGATTTCTCCGATGTATTTGGCCCCACAAATCCCTCTCCGTCATCTTTTCCCGGGGACCCACAACACCATGAACAACAACCAGTGGTAATTCATAACAGATCTCACTCATTTGTGGGTCCTTCTCCCCGTTTAACCCCCCCAGCTTCCCTTCCTTTTTTCCGAGAAGTCGATTCACAGAGCGAAGGGGAGGAAGAAGAAGAAGATGGCCTAGAAATCTCGACTCGCAATGGAACTCAAGAGGAGAAGAAGAGGGTGAGTGAAACTGAAAATATTGGTGGAGAAAATGTACAGGGGAAGATTGGAGTTGGGGATTTTGATATTCTTCGAGTTGTGGGAAAAGGGGCGTTTGGGAAAGTCTTTTTGGTGAGGAAGAAAGGGAATTGTAAAGGAAACGGTTCTAACAATGATGGGATTTATGCTATGAAAGTGATGAGGAAAGATACCATCATAAAGAAGAATCATGTGGACTATATGAAGGCTGAGAGAGATATTCTCACAAAAGTTGCTCATCCTTTCATTGTTCAGCTACGCTACTCTTTCCAGGTACTAAAATTTTCTCCTCTCTGTTCCTTGATTGCTTTATATAAGATAGAACACTTGTTAATGAGTATTAAAGATAGGCTATGACAAGTTAGAGCTGAACAAATCTCTCTGTGTGAATTTGCTAAGTAGTTTCTCTTTGTTTCTATTTGCAGACCAAATCAAAACTTTATTTGATTCTTGATTTCATAAATGGGGGACATCTCTTTTACCATCTGTACAGGCAGGGGATCTTCAGGTACAACCTTCAACCTCAGTTAAAAAGTTTGTATTCTCTTACTAATCATGATACTATTAGAATTCCATTTGATCTGGATCATGGGTCGCTTTTAATTAGTGAGGATCAGGCAAGGGTCTATGCAGCTGAGATCGTTTCAGCTGTTTCGCATCTTCACAACTGCGGTATTGTTCACCGTGATCTCAAGCCTGAGAACATCCTTATGGATGCTGATGGACATGTAATGTCAAGCTTATTCTTCCAAATGATAACTATCTTGTGGTGGCTAATGAGTTTTCTTCCTGCGTTCCTGAATCTTTAATGTTCATACAGGTAGTGCTTACAGATTTTGGACTGGCCAAGGAAATTGATGAGTCAAGCCGGTCGAATTCGTTGTGTGGAACAACAGAATACATGGCTCCAGAAATCTTGCTTTCTAAAGGCCACAACAAAGATGCTGACTGGTGGAGTGTTGGAGTCCTCTTGTATGAAATGCTTAGTGGCCAGGTACATGAAATTCAGTCATTCCTTTCCTAAAGAATGGATAAATAGCATTTGCAATTGCGAAAATTATAGGAAACCAGACCTCATTTATGATGCTAGGCATTTTTCAAGTTTAAAGACTGAGAATTTAGTGAAGGGACTGGAGTCCTATGCTTAGTTGATTCATTTTTACAATCTAATGCTTGTGTTCTTTATCCAACTGATCTGCCTTTGGTTGCTTAGTTTAACAATTTGTCGTTATTACTGTTTTTTCGTTTTCTCTATTTGCAGCCACCATTCACACATGCCAATAGAAAGAAGCTTCAAGAAAGAATAATCAAAGAGAAAGTGAAGCTTCCCCCATACCTGAGCACTGAAGCTCACTCTTTACTCAGAGGGGTAAACTAAGAACTTTTTCATGTGTTGTCATCTTCGTTACAATCATGAATGATAACCAGAATTGTTTTTGTTCTTCTTCACAGCTGCTACAAAAGGAGCCTTCTAAAAGATTAGGTAGTGGACCCAACGGAGGGGACGAGATAAAAAACCATAAATGGTTTCGACCTGTGAACTGGAAGAAATTGGAATGTAGGGAGCTGCAACCAAAATTCAAGCCGGATGTCAATGGAAAAGACTGCACAGCAAATTTCGATCATTGTTGGACAGCGATGCCCCCAGATGACTCACCAGCTCCGACACCAACAGACGGTGGACACTTCCAGGGATATAGTTATGTTGCTCCTAACCCTTGGCTTTCATCATCTGGATAGAATGCTGATCATGGTTTTCTCACTATACTGGTAAATGCAACTGTACATGAGTCCTATACTCCCATTAAATTATTGCTGGTTTCACAACTCAGTGACTTGTAATCTTTCAGATACTTACAAATGTTTGTGTTGAGATTTGGCTTCTTCTAGACTTCCAAGTTCTCTCTTTCTCACCTGTGATCAAAAGCATTGGATTTGAACTGAATATCTTTACAAATATTCTCTTATCAAGTGTCAATTAAAGTTGATTTACACTGTGGTCCCTCATTATTATTTATTTGAATTCATCGAATTGAAAGCTTGCATTTGTTGCATTACATCACATATTTGTACCTTTAGCAAAATTCATAGTGATGGATTAAGTTTTTAAACAGTGAAGAAATTGTCATCCGTGCTTCTGAAAACAGGCTTCTGGAATACACTGAAAATTCCGTTAGAATATACTTATTATAATTGTCAAAGAATGATGTTGTCTTTGTTTGTCCTCACATCTGTGAGTGTATTTTTTTAATAGGCTCAATCTTTTAATCACAGTAACTCCCTTTTGTGGGTAAATTATTGTGTATTGGATGATGAAAAGTAGGTAACTTCTTCAGATATAGTTGAAAGTTGTAAATTCTCGATCAAATTAGAACCTACGTAAATAGTGTTTGTGAAGTTGTAGAGATCCAATCACGAACAATTTTCCATTTAAAAGGAAACAAATAAAAAGATTATGATAAATGCAACTGGAATTTGTTAAACTTAGAAAGATAAGATTCGAAACAATAAATTAAAGCCAAAGAAAAATAAGCACAACATCACAGCTCATGCAGACAAAACTAAATAAATGAATAGATTCCCTAAAAAGTAAGCCTAACATTTTAATTTCATTTTCAAAACAGACTCGAACAATAAAAATAAAATAGAAGTTATGGAAGGTACAATTGAAAATTGTCAAAGATAACAAGATAAGATTTTAAAGTACGGGGAGATGGACAATAGCACATGCAAAAAGAAGTGTATCAAAGGCTGTGGGGATTTCATTATATATTCAATACGGTTCTACTACTAATTAAATTGGAAGTTTTAGGTTCAAATCTTTCATCCTCTGGTTCAATTTAGTGCTTTATTTTTTTATCTATTATTATTATTATTATTATTATTATTATTATTATTATTATTATTAGTATCAACTTTGGTTTATTTTGATTTTTGAACTTTCAAACATTGACTATTTTGATCTCTTCAAAACTAAAATGAAAAGAAAAAAAAAGTACAAGGACAAAAAATAAACTAAAAGTTAAAACTACAAATACCAAA
This sequence comes from Citrullus mucosospermus, assembly GCA_030954485.1. NCBI lineage: Eukaryota > Viridiplantae > Streptophyta > Magnoliopsida > Cucurbitales > Cucurbitaceae > Citrullus > Citrullus mucosospermus. Next base: position 28,196,802 of record CM062060.1, read on the forward strand.
ATAAACATTTTGAAAGTAAAGTACAAGATCAAAATAAACTATGGTTAAAACTACAAATACCAAAATAAACATTTTGAAATTATAAAAACCCAAATAAACCAAAATTGAAAGTTTAGGGGACCAAAATAAACATGTATAATGACCAAAATGAAAAACCCAAAACCTCTTAGTCGTTATTATAACACATCTAGGCTAGGATTTAAACTTGGGTAAGTAGGTATTGTTTAAAAATAAGGAGAGTCATGGAGAAGAAAGAACACTGAACCTATTACATAAATGTTTACACCAATAAAGGCTATGGAAGATGAGAGGAAGAGAACCCAAACCACATATACAATGGAAGGCCCAAATACCACACCATATTACTAGAGAGATCGAGATACTTAAAACGACACGACAGAGAACAGACATCAGCGATTCCTTTCAAAGGTTGACAAAAATTAATGGTAGATACAGAAACGAGGGGAATTTTGCCTCCTTTTCCCCTTCTTTCATAATATTGCAACCACCACCCATTTTATCCAACTTGGATATTCTTTCCTTCAAACTATAAGCAAAAACCCACGAGAGACCAGACCCACCAAAATACAGTCATTTCTAATAGAGAATAGTGTGTTCATTATTCAGTCAGTACCAGCTACCGACAAGAACAGCAAATCATCAAGAATCTAGATTACATAGATGCCATCAAAAACATGAAGCAACCCACTTTTTCTGGGTCTGCATTGGATAGATAGGATCAGATTCAATCACATCACCTAATAACTTCTGTCGTCTCTAATCCCCATTTTCTCTAATTGTCAATAACTTCTTTCCTCCCAGATCTGTAAATTTTCATTAAGCAGCACTTATGATGGCATCACCACTATTGAAACTTGGAATGGATTGGAAAGTAGAATGTCTTGATGAAGCATCTCTCTGGTCAGATGTTAAGGAAAGGCGAAGAGATAAAGCTGATGATGATGATGATGATGATAATGATTCCATTGCTGAGGTTGAATTTGTGTTCAAACCAGTTGAGGTTGGAATTTGATTAGAGGAAAAGATGGAATCCGCGAGGCCGAGCTTTAGTGATCCATCATTTTCTGTGTTTACTTCTCTAGGACCACACTTTTCCATTAGATTCTTGGTTGGAGTGGCTAATGGTGTTGGCCCAAACGAAAGTGGCAAAGTTTGAATTATTGGGATTACGTTGTTTTTAGAAATTTCAGGTAAGGTTGATGGAGTAAAGGAATGGGATTGAGAGGGAATTTCTTGACGCTGGACCGGCTCTTCAACCATTGGAGCAGCCGTGACCTAACAACAGCAAAGGAAAAGAAAAAAAAAATCAGAGTTATCTTAAAATTCAAACTTTTTGGGGTTGGTGAGAGACATATAGATTTTGAGATGCATAAGTCAAGTCTTTCATTGGTCAAATAAACAGCGGAAGCTAGAAATATCGAAATCATTTAAGCAATTTGGTCTTTTAAAGGTCAACGTCCGCCTAAGAAAATGCTAGACTGAAATAGAACTTAGATCCATCATCATAGAGATTAATTCGCCATGGATTTCGTCAATCACCAACCTAATTAGTTAAGTAATCCAGCCACCTAGTTGAGTTCTAATCAGCAACCAAGTTAAACTTGATCGTCGGAAAATTAGGGACTAAGATCCATATACCAGTAATCGGATTCAACAATCAAACAAATGGCATATAGTAATCGAATAGCAAGTATTAGTGAGTTACCGTGTCCGTCGTGATATCAAAAAGACTAGATCTACGGCGACGACGATTTAGATTGCTCCGGCGAAGAAAGTACTTCTGAGCGTGGCTAGCAACCTGAGTTGGGGTGCGAGTCTTAACAAAGTTCCTAGAAATTCCTCTCCAATCCCCCTTCCCTACTTGTTGTAGTCCAATTAAAAACAGCTTGTGTTCTTCCTCAGTCCAAGGCACACCTATTTTTCATCCACACAATAAATTTATCAACACAAACACAGAAATTCAAAGAGGTAAACTCCAGTTTCTTTTCGTACGTTCCGATCATAAAACAGAACTACACTACAACTCAATTAAGTAGATCAAAAAATTGAATCTAAAGAAACCAGAAGAATCAGGGGGGAAAAAGAACCAGAAACTAAAACGAATCAATAAGAGAGACAGAAATCGAAGGCGATCGGAGATCCGATGCCGATCGAACCTCGCTTGCGCTCACGTTCGCGGTTCCCTCGGGCGTTTGGAACAGCATCATCCGCAGAGGCATAACCAGCGGCAACATCGTCTTTGTTATTGACGGAAACGAGGTCGTTCTTGTTGTTGTTTGCTATTACATCGGCGGCGTCGTGAGGTTGCTCATACTGCGACAGATTGTTCAAACTCACGCTCTTCCTCATCGAATCCACCACCACTCTGACACCAAACAGCATGATCTCACCTGGACTACCGCCACCGGTCTCGGCGGCGGCGGATTCGTTGACAGCGGCAGTGGTACTCCGCATGATCAGGTGGAAACGACGATGACGATGGCAGCGATGGCGGTTTTGACGGCGAAAGGGTTTGGAAAAGCATACAAGTGGAGAAGGAAACGTGGCGGATATGGAAGAAGAAGGAAATGGCAGAGAGAAGCATGTGTGTATATATAGAAGAAGGAGAACAAAAAGATGAAGCTCAATGTGACACACGCGGCACGTGCAGGTCGGTGCAGACACGTCTCAGGATAAAACGTGGTAATTTTATTTTTATATATTTCTTGGGTAAATCAAAGTCAATTTTTTTCCACTTAAATTATAAATTCTTTTCCGTTCAAATTTAAAACAATTTATTTACTCCTTAAACTATGATCTTTATTCGATTTGTTTTGTTAAAATAACTGAAGCAATATTTTTTACGTTTACAATATATATTTTCAATTTAAAGTCACCAGAAAAATATATCACAAGTGCATTTCATCTCTTTTTCTTTTGTTTTTTTAATTTAAAAATGCATAACACAATGTCTTTTTCAAATACACCATATTATTAGTAAATTGGTATTAGTCTTATTATCTTAATCGAACGATAATTGTTATTAGGTTCAAATTTAAAGATGTGGCTTAATTGGTAAACTATAGTCAAATTTGCACGTACATATATTTTATTAAGACAAAAATAAATTAATTGATACAAGGTGGAAAATAGTGAAATAGAATATAGAGATGGGGAGGGAGGGCGAACACGTGACACAGAGATATAGAAAATAAGAAATTAAAAGAAGTGGCGAGCATCATCAAGTTAGAGGTCTAGTTCAATTATAGAGAGTGTTTGTGCTTCCGATTGGTGTTTATTTTTTGGAAAAATACTTTTTTATTCTAGTTTTCTATAATAGGTGCGTTTGGTCACTAAGTTTCAAATTAGCTGTTTTAGTACCTAAGTTTTCAATAATAAATTTAAAAGGTCTCTTCATTAACAGAATTGTTTAAATTAACAAATCTATCCAGATAGATTATTTAAATAATTATGTGGCTTGGTGATTAAGTTGATGATTGGATTATTAATTTTATTTTTTATTTAAAAAATATTTCACGCATAATGAACCATCTCGTTCAAACCAATACCACGCAAAAACCTCAAACTATCATGAGCATAACTTTATGGGAAGAAAACGTGTTTTATGACTTTTTTTCATAAAGTGTTTCGTGACTTACGGGAAATATCTTTTAAACCTATTATTGAACACTTATGAACTAAAATGACTAATTTGAAACTTCATGGACCAAACACATTTATTCCAGAAAACTCGGGGACTAAAAAGATATTCTTTTTCCTTATTTTTTAAAGTTTCAATATCATTCTCATATTTTAGTTACTTTTCAGTACAAAATTAGAAACGAGGGAGGATAGAACTTTCAACCTCCTTCTAAAAAGAGTCTATATTATTTACTATTAAACTTTGTTTATAATTTAATTTAAACTTTGTTTACAATTTAATTTATTGATCTCAGCTGTACATTTTTATGTTCAATTATGTCAATAATATTTGTGGTTAAGAAGGGGTATCAAATGACAAATATAAGGATTAAATTGTAGTTTAACATTGTATAAGTGGGTCAATTATTATTTTCCATAAAAATTAGCATCATTAACGAGGTTTAATGGTTGAAATTGGATATACTCAAAAGGTATATTTTAACAAAATAATAATAATAATAATGATAACAAAAATGTTAAAGACATCTATTGGCAAGCATGAGCGCACCTATTCATTTCTAGATAAGACATTATATTAAAGTCTAAAGTTGAATCATGACGAATATAGCTTAACTGATTTAGGCTAACATATATTTCCTTTATGAAGACGTTTGAAGTTTAATAATATAACTAAAACTTTTATGAATATAGAAATATTTGGTTTAACTTTTAGAATTCAGTATATAAATAATATACCATAAATGTCTATTAATAGATAAAATAAAAATTGTCAAACGAACATAGCTTAACTGATATTTAATATATGTTAGCGACCACAATTATGTGGTTCAAATTCTAAAATAATTATTTCAAAGATAATAACAATGAGTTAAATTGCAAATTTAGTTATTCAACTTTTACCTTTGTGTTTAAAACTTTTTAATTGGTCTTTGAGCTTTTAAATTCTTGTCTAAAAAGTCTCTAAAAATTAAAATTAGCTAATAAATTTTTTTAACTTTTAATTTTGTATTTAATAGGTACTTGACGTGTGTGAATATTTGTAAAATTAATTATCATATTAAATAGAAAAATGAATTTTATACCTAATGAGAATCTAAATTCTCAATTTTGTGTTGGTTGAAATTTCATGAATTTTGAAAATTTCCAAAGGAGTCAACAACCTACTTAATACAAAATTGAAAATTTAGATACAGAGACAAAATTAAAAATTTAAGTTGGATCTATTTAACATAGGTTAAAGATTATAAATATGCATTTTAAAGTTTAATGAACAAAATAAACAAATGTGAAGTAAACTTGTAATTTTAAATAAATAACTCTCATTCATTTGATGAAATGGAACTCCCATAACATTTATTGTAAAACTTTCTAAATATTTATTATTTATTATATGTTTAATTAAATCTCAAAACTTATTAAATAAATCATCTAACATTACAACAGAAAAATTTTATTGTCCTTTGCTCACAAAAATATATATCGTACTCCTAAAATCTAATTATTAATAAAAGAGAGCTTCATATATCTTATTGGTAATCGTTCAATTTGATATCATTTTTTTCATTCATTTTGAAAAATCCAAAGTAGTTTATTCAATCATCACAAAATCCCAAATTTTTATATTTATTAAAGTTGTCTAATTACATTAAAAAAAATTATATAAATAACTATTCCTATCCGAACGTTAACATCAATAAATATATAGCTCCCAACATCTTGAAGTAAAATTCACCCCTTTCCCACAAAATAAATAAATAAATAATAATAAATAAAATTTTACCCAATATCGCAAATTAATATTTTTTTACCCACACTCTTAATTTATATAAAAATTGTATTATTGAATTTAAAGTCATATATTCAATTTTCCAACTTTGTCCATATATATACACGTACATTTTCAGTAGATCTATTTTTATTAGATTTAAATAAACTATTTTATTTAAAAATCTGCGGTTCTCGAAATAATTCATTTTAAGCCAAAAAGAAAATAGTGGTAAAAAATATAAATCGTGTAAGAATCTCAGTATGTTACATCTTGCAATTATAGATTAAAAATGAAAATTGTTTAATTTTCGATGTAATAATTAAATTTAAAATGGTACTATTTTTTTGCAGACAAATTTACCTGGAATCTTTTTTTCTTTTTTCTTTTTTTTTTTGTTACAGGTGAAGCACTAAAAAATACATTATTTAGAGTCCACTACAAGAAGATTTTTTTTTTTTCTTTTTTTTTTTTTTTTTTTTTAAATTTTTCCAACGAATGTGAGAAGATCGTTAAAAACAAAGACAAATGTCACTTGTTATATTTATATATGGAGATGCAACTTGTGATTGAAATGGGAAAAAAAATCTTGCAGACAAATCAAAATAAGTCAAATCGATTTGATTAATCAATTTGAGGTAGAATCCTTTTTCTTCATTTTTTTTTATAATTGAAGTTTAGAAAAGAAAAAAAAAAAAAACCACTAATTAATAATATATTGAATAAGTGTGACAATTATAAGGTAAGTCTTTTTTTGAACCAAACGCTTAAAATTATGGAGACTTCTTAATTATAAAAGCCAAAATTGTAATTTACCCATTTTCTTGGTGTTTCAGTTGAACTTTTGGAATAATGAATTAATCCAAAAAGAAAAAGGAAATTTTGGGTGTTAATGTGGAAGATTCTTACATTTGAATGAACTAATTTTGAGTTTGAATAATATATAAGTCAGCATCTTATACTAGTTTTTTTAAGACATTTAACTTTTAAATATTTTGTTTGTTTTTCTAATTTGGCCTATAAAGTAGAATTTGAATATATGACATTTTGGTGGAGTATATGTGTCTTATGTCTACTTAACTATGTTTACATTGATTTTTTAATATTTTGTTTTTATCTATAGAATTTGTTTAAAAATAATTTTAGTTACAAAATTTAATATCGATATATTAAAGTTTACTAAAAAAAGTATTTATAAATAAATCAAAATAAAGTACCTCTTTTATTTTTATTACACTCATAAAGTCATTTCTTTCTAGTCGGACTTTTTTTTTAATCCACTTTTTAACAAATGTATTATATTATTGGTTAAGTTATGCAAAATATTTATAGAAGAGTACAATTATGCTTTCTAAACTTAGAAATATTTTATTTTTACCTTAATAAAAATAGTTCCAACAGAATTTAGAAGATACAAATTGTTTTTTTTTTCTTTAATAATATTTATAATTACATAAAAGATTAAAATCAATGTTACCATTCTATTCATAAAAAAATCATTAAAATAATTTACAATGCCAAATTTTACATATCAGCTGCCATGTCAATTTACATGAATAATATTGTAAATATGCAAGTAAATCTTTTAATTTCTACATGTTTAGCAATGCGTCAATTAAAAAAAAAAATCTAGAAGAATATTTTTAGAATAAATTTCAAAGTTCAAACATAAAAATTAAAATTTTCAATCTGAAATGGTGAATTTAGGATATAGATATCAATTTATTTTTTTCTTTCTAAACATACAATTTCTATAACAAACATAAAAAGGTAATAGAGAAAAATAACATTGTACAATTTGATTATAGAACACATAACAATATTTAAATTTGAAATAAAATTAAACAAAAGATTCTTGATTCTTCTCCCCTTTATAAAATCGCAAAGAATTAAGTACGTATATATAACACAAAAACTGAATAAAATTGATTCGGTTTGGTGTGTTATGAAAAGCCTAGGGAAAGTGTGGAACGTGAGTTTGAGTTTAAGTTTGGCATATTCGATTCAAATCAATTTGAAAAATGGATGAATAATAATAATAATAATAAATAATAATAATAATAATAACAATGGTAATTGAAATTGAAATTGAAATTGAAGGGATGTGATATGGCATTACATAATCAAAATAATGTTGGCGTATGCTGGCTGCTGCTACGCCCTTCAATATGCTCACCGGTCACTCTCATTCACTCTTTCTCAAACTTTACCTTTTTATTGGTACGACCCCTAATAAAAATGTGTTATGTGTCCATTTAATTTTTTTTTTGTAATTATAATTTAAGAAAGATTAGATACAAACAACATTAGTCATTATGATATATATATATATAATATTTTTAAATATAACAAAATGTAATTGTTATCAAAGATAAACATCTAGTCTATTAGTGTTTATTAGTAATAGACAACGATATTTTGCTATATTTGAAAACAATTATTCTTTCAATCTTAAATGTAATTTTATAAACAAATCAATTTAGACATTTTTCTTTAAAAATCATCACCCTTAAAACTTAGAGATATAAATTATATTCTTTTCATTTTTTTTTTTTTCTTTTTTTATCGAAAACCTTACTTTATATATATACTCCTTATTTAAATTTGAATATATGTTTTATAAAAAAAAAAAAAAAAAAAGTTATATTTTTACATTTTATGGTTTGCGTGTAAAATTGGGGTTACAAGATTCAAATTACAAATCTTATGGACACCAACGTGCTTGTATGCAATTGAGCTATGATCACTCTAATATTACCATTTTGACCTTGAATTCAAATAAATAAAGTACCATATATATTTTATAAACATTAGATACGTGTATAATTTAAAAACAATGAAGCGATAAATAAAATAGATAGATTTAGAGATTTTTTTTTTTTTTTTTGGTACTAATCGAATATAAAATTTGTAGGGAGATCCTCAACCTTTTGGTTAAGACTGTATGACCTATTGTTAATGTGCTATTTTCATGTTAGCATATGAATTTTGGTTGGAATTTAGAGTTTTGATAGATTTATACCATTATATATATTGTGCACAATCTGTGTAAAAAAATTGTCAAAATTTAATGTCTTCCTTTTTGTTAATTTTTTTTTCTTTCTTCCTTTTTTTCTTGAACACCTTTTTGTTAAAAATTAGTTTGTGAATTTGTAACCTACAATTTAACCTAGAATAAAATTAAAGTTTAAAGTGAACGGTAAATTAGAAGTTCGACTATACTCCACTTTATTTATTGGAAAATTATTTTAAACCATAAAATCGCTGAAAATATTTACAAATAATAATAAAATATCATATTTTATCTGTTATAGACCACGATTTGCAGATAAACAGTAAAATTTTACTATATTTATAAATATTTTGGTTTACTTGCTAAACTTAAATTAAAAAGAAATAGAAATTAATACAATATACTAAACTTAATAGTTAAGGCATAATTGTCTTTAACCAAAACCTCTAGGTTGAATAACTCAATTGAGGAAAAAAAAAAAAAAATTATTATTTCTAAAAGTTCTTTCTGCACACACGCTATTAATGTTATCTTCTCATCTGGCCTGGAAACCAAGTGGGACCCTTTACCAACCCATCAATTTTTGTGGATTAATTGAAATCCACTTAATTTCATTTATATTTTTTTATAGGTCAAACGCAAGCTCCAATATTTAAAATATTAATATATGAGTATTGTACTTAAAATGACAACAGTGCCAATATTATAATAAATATAAAAAAAAAATTACATTTTTAGAATACATACGTTTGGTCTTTAAATTTTAAAAATATTATTGACGGATCTCTTAAACCTATTTTTAAAATCTCAAAAAGTTTTGAAAACATAACTAAATAGACCTATTCTTATAGACTTGGGATTAAAAATATGCAAACCCGTCACACATATTGTTCAAAATTTGAGTAATAAAAAGGTTGTTTTTACTAAATATAAATAAAAGAGAACTGAAATATTTACTGCTTAGATTCAAATCTTAAACCTATATTAAAAAAATTTATGAGTATCATACCATATCATTCTCTTTAAATATGTTTAGGTAATGTTTAAATATTAAAGTAGATTTACTCTATATAATTTTTAGCAAATAAAAAAACAAATTTGAATATATATTATTTTAGTTTATGTAGTTTTGAAAAATAAAAACAATTCAGTATTTTTAAATAGATTGCAAAATTAATATTTATGGTTAATTTGTAGTTAACTTTTTCTTTTAAAAAATTGAATCTCTATTATTCTTTTTTCTATAAAATCTATAATAAACTATAATCATTTACTTAAGCTAGTATTTCGGTATTTAATTGTAAAAATAAGTTATTTAAAAAGAAATACAATTGTTTGTCAACCGCTCAAAATGAATTTTAAAAACCATTAGCGTCTTTATTTTGAGGATTTCTTATCAAAAGTGTTTACAAATGAAAATAAATGTTTGAAAAACATTTATTTTTTAAGTTAATCCAAACAAGCCTTAATGCTCACTAGCATAGGATGAATGTACTATATTGATGATAATGTTACATTTACAAGTTTCACCAATTCATCATCATATTCACTACATATAGGCGTGACACATCAAAATAGTAAAATACATTTTTTGCTAAATAAAGAGTAGAAAAAGGTGTATTTTGCCCAAACGAGATTAGTTATGATTCACATAACTTTCCAATCCATAAGTAAAAAGTTAAAAAAATAATAATAAATCACAATCATGTTTTTGTAAACCATTATTTTTTAACAGATGTTTTATTAATTAACATCCTTTTTTAGCAAATTAATTCACATTCTTTATACATATGACGAAAATTCAAACAGCATTTATAAAGGTAATACGAATATTAGAAAAGTTTACTAGGTTTATAATATCATTATTATCTAATCTGTGAACTCCAATCCATCAACATTGGGTATCCCTTCACAAATCTCAATGATATTTCTTTCAAATAAAAAAAAAAAAAAAAAGAAAAAACCAAACTGAGAATAATAATAAATATGAATATAATGTCCTTATCTTATCTTTTACAGTTGGCAGAATATTTAATTCTTGACTTTCAATTATTTTAAATCCCTACTTTCAAAAATCGTACGACCTGAAATTACTTTAGTATTTTAATTTCATGTTTATAATTATACTAGATCTGTTAAAATAAATTAAAAATACGATAATCCGAAATATTCGATCCTCTCGATCCAAATTATTAGGATATATTAGACTATACGCATGCTTTAAGTTAAACTTGTTAAAATAAAATTCAATTTTTTTTAAAAAAAATGAAAATTTAAAAGAGATGTTTTCAAAAATAGAAAAATAGTTGAAAATAATTATAACAAAATTTTATTGTTTTTTATCTAAAATTTTGTTATATTTATAAATAATTTGATATATTTTCTATTTATAATAATTTTTTAATTTAAAAATTGAATTTGTTCATAAGTATAATGGAAAAGATAATAAAAAAGAGGTACGACCAAAACGGAGTATAAAAGTTCTAGTGTTATTTTAATAATATCGATGTGTCATGGTAGTTGGTTGGATAATAAAATAAGAGGGAGGTTCTCTCGTGCATAATTTCATCCATAGAAATTATTTTGTATTGAGAATTCAGTCTTCACACTTTTTACTGTGTCTAGTCAATTATTATTATTTAAAAGCAATTGACGGGTTTATAATAAAATAATATATTGTACTTTAATTTATATTTTGAATTTAAAATTTTGAATTTTTTATTTTTAATTAAACAGCATTTTAAGTCGGGATATTTGAACATTTCAAATGTTAAATGATGATGGATGTATAAAAAAATCTATATATTTTCGAACATAGAAAAATGAACAAAAATAAAATTATAAATATAACAAAATTTTACTGTTTATCACGATTTATCACAAATAGATTGTAATATTTTACTATTATTTATAAATATTTTAATTAGTTTTGTCATTTAAAATAATTTACTATAATATTATGATTTAGCAAATTTTTTAAATGGTATTTAAATATTTAAAAACACAAGACTAAAGTTCCAAATTAACGTCATCAATTTTAAAAACTATAAAAACTATTTTTTGATGTAAAATTCAAATGTTTTGAAATATATTATTGTAAGTAAATAGGGTGAAAAAAAAAACTAAATTCTTAGAATCATATTAGTTAAAAATTAAAATATCAATTTAGTTCCTATATTTTAAGCTTTGTTCAAATTTAATTTATGTAATTTTAATAAATCTTACATTGAGACCCTCAAATTTAATTTTTATCAAAATTGACTAAATAACAATAATTTTTATGAAAAAAATATAGTATGTGAATTGTATTTTCAAAATTAGACTGAAAATGTAACGACCTGACTTCCTAAGACTTGTACTAGGGCGTTATCGCATGCATGCATACATCTCAAAATGACCCTTTTTTGTAAATTAGACTAAAATTGAAATGATTTTATAAAATAAATAGCTTTTATAAAGTCATGGATTCTTCTTGTCATATGCTTATTTGTCCTTGCCTTTATTTGAAAAATGTAACATAATAAAACGTAAAAGAGTGAGTATAAAAATACTTAGTAAGTAACCCCACCACTGAGGTTAGGCTGAACTGATGCACTATGCCAGTGTGACCTAGAGATTTTTCATTCTTGGCTTACTCTATTTCCTTCCCCTTGATGTGCTTCAATCTCTTGCACATAAGGTCCGATGTGTATCTTTCATATATATAGAACTCTTTGGACGTGCATCACTTTCATACACCCTAGGTCATCTCTAAGAATGTTGGGATGTGCACCACTTTTGTACACCCCTAATTTCCTTTAGATATGTGTCACTTCCATACATACCAATCCTAGCACATCACTTTCATGCACCAAAACCCTTGGACATGCACCACTTTCGTGCAGTCAAATATTGTGGGAAGGAAAAGAGATTGCACCAAAACTTATATTTCCATGTAACATTCACATATGCGCAAGTCTCTATAAAATCTCATAGATAATGTCATGCTAAATAGTCTCGACAAACATGCATGATTTAATAATAACAGATCTATCCTACTACATCACTTTCATACACTGGTTTCAAGTACTTTACAAAACATTCACAATTCATAATGAATCACATGACATACATACTTTCATGAAAGTATGTATGCCAACAAATATCTAACTTTTGCTCTACGGCATTCCAGTAGTAAAAATCACTTATTTAAGCACAATTAAATTAGCAATTCAAATTCTTTTTCGTCATTAGGTAGAATTCTGGAATCAAACCCTGTTTGATTCCAACTTTAACCAAATTTTAAAACACAAAATTAACCCAAAAGTACAGCTTACTCAAACACTAATTCAAATTTCAATTGAAATTTCCACTCGAATGTTTATCAAAACATCTTTAAAATCGGTGGACAATAACCTTAAAGACTCCAAGTTGCCAATCTAAAACTAAATCACAATGATAACCACTAAAAATGAGGCTAAAAGTTGATAGGGAAAGAAGATTTTCAACAAACCCACCAAACTTATAAAAAACCAGGGGTGTTCAAATGACACTTGAACAACCTGGACTATCCAACTCAAATAATAAGGGTTGGGTTGGGTCTCGGGTTGCGATTTTGAAAATTTAGGCTGACTCAACCCAACTCGAATTTCTAATATTAATATTAAATATATATATATTAGTTTAAGTTAGTGTTAAGAACTATTTTATATTTTTTTATCGGATCAATATATTTTATACTTTATCTTGAATCAATGAATATGTAAATTAGTGTTTCATTGACATGCCAATGTGTTTTACAATAAAAATAGGGGAACGGTTGGGTTAAATACCCTATTCAGGTTATTTGGATATCCAACCAAAAATTTCGGATTGGTTTAAAAAATACCCCATCATGTCAATAAACTTTGACCACATCAACGATCCAACGGCAGCTGATGGAGACGGAGCCAGTCATATGGCGCGCTCTCGGCGCCAAAAAGCAGAAAAGAGAACGAATTGCCGGTTTTAGGGTTCCCATGAGCGCGTGATTATGAGATCCGGTAAGGGCAGTTTAGTAAAAACACGTAAAAGAGAAGGATTTGATCTGCTCCTCAAAATTTCATCTTCCTCTTCTAATTCTCTCAACTTCCGTCTGGTCTGAAAATCTCCGGAGGTTTCAATAATGGGCGATTCCGGATGTTTTTTTCTGTTAATCTTTTCGATTAAGAAAAACATTTCATATTTTCTTCGCCTTTGATTCTTGTTCACATTTCGGAATGTTTCGATTCTGTTTGTGTTTCTATTTTCGAAGTTTAATCTCATTGGTTAATGGATGTTTAGATATCGACGGCATTGATGAAGGCCTATGCGGATGGACACCGCGGTGTGGCAAACGAATCATCGGGTATTGTTTCGAAGATGAAGCGTTTCCAGTTTCGGTAGGATACTTTGTACGAACAAGGATGAAGCACTTCGGATGCTTGTCAGACGCCCAAAGAAGACTGGATAGTAAGGTAGAATGGTGGAACCTGCGCATTCTTTGATTATGGTTACCGTTTTGCATATATCTATGTTATTTTGTGATTTTTAGGGCTCATATTTGGTAATTGAAATAAATGTTCATATATAACCGTTATCGACTTCAGTTTCTGGTGTTGATTTAGTGAAAAGTTTGCTCGGAGTTTCTTTTTTTTTTTTTCCTTCTTTTACCCGGAGGAGACTGTTTTTTTAACATCTTTCATTGTGCGATCTTGTGATCCTTGTTTTATAATCTGACACTTATATATAATGATTTACTCATAAATTATACTCATAGTATGGCTGTGCGGCTTTTTTTGTAATTTCAGTAGCTTGCTACATTCTGAGCCAATGACAACATTAATTTATAACTTAAATGATTCTAAATTTCTAGTTAAAACCTATAGTTTTGTCTTCAGCAATGTCTTCCTTTGAGCGAACAACAACTGCAGAGTTGTAATTTTCTGCAATTGCAGGTTTGGGAAAGCTAGATGGGATAACTTTGGGATCATATTCAAGTAGCAGAGGATGTGGTGAAGGTCAAAGAAGTTCAAGATAAATTGGATAAAGTAATGAACAGGAAATAACAGAGAAAAGTTAGCAGGAAATATTGCTACTAAGAAGTATACGTCATTAAAGCCTCAGAACTCTGCTTGTCATGGTGAGTCCATGGTTATGGTTCTTATCTCAAACAGCAGCTCATGACTAGGGAAATGGACATGTCAGGTAAATGTAAGCTTAAAGGTATCAGTGATACTGACTTTGCCTTCATTAAAAGAAGCAAAGAATTCCACCTTTTAAAAAATGGCCATAGAATCTGTTTGGTGAAAAATCTGTTTTCTTGGACAGGTACAAAGAATCACAAGCAAACGTGTGTGCTGATATTAAATGAAAGTGATGAAGAAAGATGATACTGGTATCAGAGTGACACTTTTCAGAAAAAGGAAAAGAGTACTGAAACATGTGATCATACTATCTTCTAAACAATTCCTTTATTACCGTGGCATCAAAATGTACAAAATATCGGTCTTTTATTTCTCCGAAATTCCATTATCAAGTAACAGTGGAAAGCCAGCAGATGATTCTTGGCGATCATCACGATACTGAATTCAGAAGTATGGAACTGGAGAAGATAAAAATATAGACAGGATTTGCACAATACCTTCAAATGATGGAAAGTAGCATTTGCCATGGGAAATGAAAAGGCCGAAGCAATACATTATACATATAACAGCTGCTAAGAAGATTTCTGACATATTGAAAAGATGCAGTTGAAGGTAACAGTATTAAATTCCAGTTTCCAGAAAATGGAAAAAGGTGCAAGAGAAACTAAAAAGCTCTCCAAACTCCAAAGCAGGTTCTTTACTTACTGGTGGGGCTGTGGAAATACATCATGCACCTGTTCTTCATTGCTGAATTCCATTTGTAGATAACTCTAATCAATGGGGGTACAATTTATGAATCGCGAATGAAATTGATACTCAGAAACATTGTTTATTTCCGCTAATCTTGAAAGTTCAATCCGAGAAGGATGAAGTGTTTACAGCACATGAAGATGCTGAAGTGATATAGCAGTCGGTGTAACCTTTTGGAATGTACGCATTTGACCATCTCAACCAACGACAATGTTGAAACCGTTAAAGGCTTATTAACTAAGTTTGAAAGACTGCTTCTGATTTGAATGATGACTCCCACATGCAACTTATAAATATTTACCTTCTTAAGCCACAAATTGTTGAAACTCAAGGGCTTGCCAAATAATTCAGAATGTAATTCATCTTGTAATGTGAGCATTAAAGAGGAAGATGGGGAACAAAGAAATGGTCTTGTAGAGACTTAGAATTGAAGCTCCATGGTTGAATTCTCAAGATAGTCGGCAACCAGCACAACATGAGGTTGGTTATTCATCTTTTTTGAAAATTTATTGCGCCAATCGAATTTATTACCTCAAAGCTGTATCATGAGTTATTAATATAATATGAAACTCACTAGAAAGCTCTTGAATACTGTGTTGGACATAGTGCCCTTCCTGATCGGGTGCCACAAGTGTAATGAATTGGCCGTTCAGAAAACTTTTGAACCTTACATTCCATATCATTTTGTTTGTACTAGTCAAATTATCTTAATACATTTTTGCACCAAATTCCATTTGCTCATCAAATAATTATGCTACGTTCTGACTTTTCCTCAATTTGTTCACATCGTCAGATAATTGTTGAACAAATTGAGCAATCAATTAGCTGGATAAAGTCAGCATTCAGGTGAACACACTCCATGTTGGATTTTGCTGAATTAGAAACATGCAAAATTTGGCAATCACGAAACATGTGAGTTCTACGTTCTATCTCTAGTTGTAGCTCTTAGTATTTGTGAATTTATAGTGTCCTGGTGAATGCTCAAGGGCCTTTTAATCATCGTGTTTAAATCTTGAGGTAATTGTATTCAATAATTGTAGCTATGAGTAGCTGCTTCTCCCTTTTCCATCATTAGAATAGAGTTGTTTCTTGCCCTTCCCAAGGTCTTGAATGTGCAAAAGAGAATGCCTTTCCAATCGCATTGCAAAAGTATCCGTTAAATGAGGGTTGACATTTTCAAGCATCATTTTGGATAGCTTGCTTAGCTTCTTTATATCTATCTTCCTATTCCGACCGTCGTGGTGAATTTTTTGGAAAGGAGAAAAAGGACTTCTCTTGGCGGGTGGTGATAAGGTGGGGATGGCTTATATGGTATACCGCAGTGCGTTTCTTTGAAAATAAACTTAGCGTTTATGTGTAAGTGGTTTTTGAAGCTTATCAATGAACCAAATAAATCATGACCGATGACACCCAGTCATCTCATGTTCCCAAGCTTGCATAGGAAAGAGAAAGGGGGTGGTTAACAAGAGAACAGAAGAAAGGAGGGAGAACCAAATGCCTAGTTGCATATTTCCTCTGTCAGACTTGAAAATTGCATTAATACATGTTTTTTTTTTGAAAGGGTAATAGGCGGTGTTAGTAGCAGACATTTAATGCAGAAATTTCCTTCTCGTTATGCTTTAGCACACTTTAATCGGATGCTACAATAATGTAGTTCTGGAAGAAACTACTGAATCCTAGAATTTTAACCGGAGGAAAATCTGAATAAGTAGGAGATTAAGGAGTTTTGCTTCCTTTTGGAGCTGTTGGCTGAAATATGGCCTAAGAGAGGAGGTGACATATGGAGGTTATCTTTTATTGATGCGCTTTTCTCAAGATTAACAGCTACCATTTCCTTGCTATTCCAAAATCTAGCACTATCAATTCGGGAAGTTGGGAGTACTGAAAGATGTTTAAATTTTCTATTGGGCCATGTTTATCGACTCTTGAAAGGCAAAACGCAATGGAGAGACTACAAGGACGTTTTGCATTAATGGCATTATAACCAATTAGTGCTTCTTTATTTAGGAAAGTAGGGGAAACACAAAGCGTTTTACCAATTTTTTTTCCCCTGGCATCGGAAAGCTCTTTTTCTTTCTTTTGACTTCGCTTGGGCTTTTTATTTCGCTTGTTGGGCATAATTTGATACAGCTTCTGTGTGGAACCAACTTCAAAGGAAATACAAAATTATATGGAGGAATACTGTTAAAGCAATTACTTGGAGTTTATGACTAGAAAAAAATTGTTTGATTTTCCATGATAGGGATAGATTCTATAAATTGACAAAATTTCAATGCTTCTCCTAGTATTCCTATTCCTCTTGACCCTTCCAATTGTTCCTGTGACAAACTCCTCACTTTTGTGATTAGCTCTAATTTGGATACTTTTTTGTAAACCCCTTATGGGGGGAGAGATAAATTCCTCTTTTATCTAAACTTTTCTTTATATTTTTCATCTCAGCTTCTTATACAGTTTTCTTTAGCGTCTCTCTGCCTTTTTCCCCCACTGAAGCCTTTATAGAATTAAAGATAAATCCCCACCATAGCTTTTTAGTTGTCAAAAGTGCAGTTTTTTGTGTTAAAAAATTGGTAAAGTTGTTGGGGATTTTTTATAGTTTCAGATTTGACACCTTTAAGCAACGAGGAAGATAAGAATGCAAGATTAAAGAGTGTATTTGACTATTCTTTTTAGTTAATGAAAGTATTTTTTTAACTATTTTCAGTTTTTGATTACATGTGACTATATAGTGAAATATACATTTAGAAATTCGAATCCTTTAACAAGTACGAAATTTGTATTTTATATACTAAAATATTGCATTTAAAAAAATATTACTTTCATGTGATAGAATAGAATCTTCTCATAAAACTTTACGAAAGATGAAACTTAAGAAAGGTAATATTTTTTTTATGAGTGGTCGAACTTTTCAGGCTAAAGTAAGCATCTTTTCCCCGTTTGGCGGCCAAGTTAGTGGCAGACCACAAGGTCTTCAAAATATTGTCCGTAGAGCATGCCTCTGCAATGCCTTGTGCTGTGCTCTTTTATTTCATGGGATTATTGCTGCTCTGTTATTACAGAAATGGTAGTAAGTAGTTTTTACCTTTAATCATGCGTTATCGAAACTTTACTTTTTTGCTTTCTGACATTTCATTTTTAACCCTGACTGCCAATTAGATGAGTTTAAGGAAGGTTAATAAATGGTAAATTTAGTTCATATGGTTCGATAAAATTTTTATAGGGACTACTTATGAGTATTTTATCAAATCACAAGTACTATTTATGAGGTTTTATCAAATGGTGGGACTAAATTCTAATTTTTAAAATTATAGGGATTAAATTCTAATTTTCTCCAAACCATATTGACCAAATTTGTAATTTAATCTTTAGAGAAATATCTTATAACGATTGACTTTTTTTCTATTCAACAACATATGCATGAGTGGGCCAAAATGCTTAACTAGCTTAAAGTTTGTACTACCAATTTCGAAGTTAGAATTGCACCCCACATAGTAAAAACATATGGTAGGGAATTCAGATCTCTACCCCTTTATGAAAGACATATTGTTTTAACTAAATAAACTATGTTGAGATTGAAACTTACCTCTAGTTAGTTGCACCTAATATGGTTTTTTTTTTTCTTTTTTGTTTGTTTGTTTGATTTTGTTTTTTTTAGAAACTAGAAATGGTTAGGATATTATCTTAGTGTTATGTGAAATTTTGATTGATAAGTAGATGCTTACATAAATTGAAAAATTCAACTTGAACATGAAGAAACAATATAATTTTCCTGAAATGTTGTGGATCTGGAAATGCTGATCATGTGGCTGAGCTGTAGAATCTGAATTTGAGTGTTGTTTCTTAAACTGGAATTTGAAGCATTAGTTTCTTGTTTTTGGCATTTGGTTTCTTTAATATAAATAAGTAGAATAGCATATGTTAGTCAATAACAGTAACATAGGGATAATCCAGAGGGGTGGGGCCTTATCCCATGTCTTCCTTTTGTTTAGTCCTTCTTTAAGAAATACATTATATTGCTGATTAATATTATCAATAAATTTTTTTTTTATTTTTCATAAATTCGGAGCATTGCGTATCATGAAGCATTGTGTCGATAAGATGTCACTGCACACGAGAATGGGAAAGAAATGATTCGAGCTATAGAGAGATGGTACGTTTACATTTCATGTTCCTTCGAATTCGGGTTTAAATCCTATTTCATTCTTAGAATCTTAAGTTTAATAATTTTTTATTATTTATATATTCTGTGGATTTTTTTCTCCTTTTCTCTCGTAGAAAAAAACTTCCTTTCTCATCTCATGTCCCTTATGACTTTATTCTTTCACCCAACAACCCTTTTTATTAAAACTATGGCTAAAGTATTGTGGTAATTGTAATTATACATTTAGACTTTCAATTGTAAAATTGAGCCCTCAAATTTATAAGTGTTAAAATTGAACTCTTAAACTTACATGTATAAATTGTAACATTGTAAAGTTGATGGTTTAATTTTTATTATTTGGGGTCCAATTTTTATAACTTCGGTAAGTTTTGAGGGTCTAATTTTAACATTGTATTAGTTTGAGGGCTCAATTTTTTTTAATTAAAAGTTTGAGAGAGTATCTGCAACTATTGCTATTTATCATATTTTAAAGTGGCTTTTGCAATTTGCTCTTAAAAATAAAACATGACAGTTACTTTGTGGACTAGATTAAACCATTTCTCCAAGCTCCAAAACTTAACTAATATGTTTTGAAATCTAGGGCAAAACAAATTTACTTTATTGAGAACAATATTATTGAGAGATTCGATCCATAAACCTCTTAGTCACTAGTACATTTATAGATTAATTGATCTATGCTTGCTTTGGCGGGATCAATACAAATAAAACCTTCAATGCCTTAAATTTTATAGACAACGTGAAGCTTACTAAAAAATTTGGAGGGGAAATTAAACTAGTGAAGAGATCTCATATTATTCACGAATGTGAAAGAAATCATTTAAGAACCCTCTGACAGCTTGATCTAGGCAAATATGTTGTTAGTGCTTTGCAGTACACGACTGGATAAGGATGGAAGGGGAAAGGCCTCCATTTTTTCGTTAGTTTTTGAAGACACTGAAATGAAGATACATAAAACTGTGTGCCATTCATTAATGGACTTTGGCATGGTTGTAAAGAGAAGCCATAATTCATGTTTGGGAGTGATTTTAAAATCATTGTCCATTTCCAAACCACTCTAAAACATATTTTTAATCTCTCAAAACTAATTTATGTGACATGAAAAATTGTATAAAAGTGTAAAGTTGAAAACTAAATAAATTTTGAGTGATTAAAAATGTGTTTTCAAGTGATTTTAAAAATGACAAAAGTGACATGCACTCAATATTGTGGTTTCTAGTTTTTTAATATTTTGTAGTACCATGTTTCTTGTTTATTTGTAGATTCTATATTGATGTTAATGAGTATCACCCTGTTTCTAAAAGTGCACTAACATGACACAATAAATGAAAGTATTACCATGTCATTAGGTACTCCTCCATTTACCCTATGCATTTGCCATGTCAATACTCTTTAAAGATAATATGAAGTTCATTAGTATTAAAAATATCTAAAAAGTAAAATTATAATGGGAAGAAAGTGAATATGGTACTCGTTTGAAGGAAATTTAATTCAACTATAATTGACATGCATTTTCTTTCTTGAGGTTGGAGATTAATTCTTCCATTCGGCAATTGTTTAAAAACAAAGCAGGTATAATATTTTTATAGTACCATCAAATTTTCCATTGTGCTTGGATATGAATTATTACAACTGTAATGTAATTTATAAATGGCCAGACAGGTTTGTTTTTTAGTAATTGTAATTCACACTCCTAACGGTTGAGACTTGAGAGCATAAGGGCTTAGGAGAAAAGAATTTCAGTTGTGGCAAAGGCAGATGGAAGAAGAAAATAGGAGTGGGAGAAAGAAGAGGGTAGAGATAGAAAGTAGATTAGGGGCAAAAAAAGAAAAAAGGAAATATTTTTTAAGTTTAATAATTAAAAATTTAGGAAAAAATATTTTTTAAAAAAATGAAAAATAGGTGCCACGGGAGCGTAATTAATTGAAAGTTTAAGAATATTTCTAGATACAAATCTTCAGATTAAAATTATTGAGTTAACTCAATAATTGCATAAACCAAACTACCAACTTAAAAGTAAACTTTCTTTTAATTCTATCACCACCAACCTTTTCTGATCGGTTTGATGTGACACTAGCAGCAAGCACCGAAAAGCTTTAACTAAAATTTTGCATTCTGCTTACTATTTAATATCCTCCCATCCATAACTAAAATAATGATATAAGCAAAAAAATTTAGGAGCAGCTGGACTAAAAGAGGGGGAGTATGAGACTTAAACTGCACTTAAGTATTGCTCATGATATAATACAAGAAAAAGTTGAGTAGTGTCCTACTCCTACGTGTTGTGAATCTAAATCAGTGTACGTAATACAAATTTGAAGGAATTGTAGTCCATAGTCTTGATTAGATGAGAGAATTAAAACTACAATGACCAGAATGATTAATTCTGTGTCATCCGTTAGTACCTTTCATTATAGGTCTCGAATCACTCCCATTATTATTGAAAAAATATTTTCAATTATATAAAGGCTAAAAATGATAGTGAAAAAAAAAAAACATCAATATCATCAACCAGATATTTGTACTCTTTTCCACTTCAAGTAATATGTTTCAACCAATTGAAAAGAACTCAACAACCCGGTGAGTAAGTCTAAAGGGAAGTGAAAAGACCTTGTATTCTGCTTCCTATATACATATCAGTAATCACCCTCTCTATCTTAGGATAATTGGCATTTAAATGTAAACTCCTTTTGTTTCCGATTTCAATCAAATTCCCAAAAAAAAAAAAAAAAAAAAACAGAAAAAGTAACAATAGAAAAAAGAGAAATTTAACTTGACACCTCACTCAAATTTTTTAGGACCTCACTTAATTTTCAGATCACTTGGCTCATGAACATAATAGAGAAAGCTATTAAATCCATATCGGAATGCATTACCTCAGCGACGTAAATCATGGTAGTTGCTTTCTGAATCGTTTCAGAATTCCCATGGCAAAGGAATGTGAAAAATCCATAGCCGTAACCCTATAACAAAAATAGTGTAAAAATGGTTTGCAGTTTAGTAAATTACTAGATCCGACCATTTTGGACAAGAATTTACTCGCTAGTGCCTATGATCAAAGGAAAAAAAAGTGATGGAGCTTGAGAATAAATTGAAAGAGAGAAGGAATTAAGTTCAGAATTTACTCTTTTAGTGCCTCCTGATCAAATTGTTCAAGGAAGTGCTACATCTGAGACAACCCTGGATTCACTTTGTCTCACAGCCAATGGATTCACCATAAAGCCACCTCGTCGCTGGACGTGAAACCTATGATTCTCCAGATTCATAGACCCAACATCTACATTAGTTCCATGGCGATCACCCAATCTACCGCGCATTGGAGCCAATGGAGTTGCACCAATGGGAGTTGAGATCTTTGATGTTGAGTGTCTGCTTTCTGCTCTTTTCCAGAACCTTGAGCTCAAAAAATCAGCTCCAGGTAGCAGACAACATGTGGTTGTGGGAGTGTTCGCATAAGACATCCTTCCGCTTGATACAGCTAGATCATATGAGATCTCATCCAATGCCAATTCTAGACCATGTACACGCGTCTCCAACGATCGCATTCCGTTCTGTGAACTCCCGATGAAGTTCTAAATGGTAGATAAGGCAAAACACAAGTGAGATTAATAGGCCTTAAAGACTGCATTGCAATGAGTGATCAATATATAGGACATTGCACACAATCAAGCGCTAACAGTAACATGCGGTTGTAATTTGTACTTCAATAAGAAACATACTTTTTGGGAGAAAATTGTAGGGAAGTTATAAAATGACACAAGCAGCTGAAACAATAGTAGCCCGAATGATGGTTTATCTAAGCTTCAGTGGCAGTGTATGCACTCAGAGTTGTTATATATCCAATATTTAAACAACCTAGTTCCATGTTTTTTTCTTTTTTGATGATTCCCCTTGTTCTATATATTGTAATATTGTACAATGTGCCTGGATTCCATGTTCTATGTGCTTGTCGTCTACTGTCCTATCTACTTTGTACAATGCCTTGGGTGTACTTGTAGATTACCTGTATTCTAATGATTCCAATTTCCAAGGAGCGATTTAATATATTGATGCATGAGCATGCATATATCTCGGAAGATTTATCATCTTTAGAACGGGACAATGGGGAAGACATACACGACTTAACTGAGGGCATAAATCAAGCATGAAGAAATGAAAATTAAATTCAGCTTCAACACATTTCTTCCAGATTAAGAGAAGATTTCAGGATTCGGTACCAACCTGGAGGATATCTAGAAGGCTGGATTGCTGCTTTTCAATTTGATTTAGCTGGTTACGGATTAAATGCAATTCTTCGGAGTCTTTGTGGTTCCTGTGCAGATCGTCGGTTGCATTACTTGCTACAACAGTCGATTCAGGGAACTCCTCGGGACAAGGAACTACGCGAGATCCAGACCTGAACCCACCAAATTTAATTGTCTTATCGTCAGAAATCTTATTGAAGAGTGCCCGTTTTGTTTCTGGTTTCGAAATCTTGGCTTTCTCACTAAACCTTCTATCCGGAATATTTTCATCTCTTTCCTTCAGTTCTCCCGAGGAAGACTTCCTAACGGAGACTTCTACTTTCCAGTCCAGAGGCTTCTTACGCTCAACCTTTTGGAGCATTGACAAACTTGCTTTCTTGTCACCGCCGCTCAAAGGGCTTCTCCTTCTCGCTGCCATCGCAGGTGAGGCATCCGGTGGTGTAGACTTGTAAACTGGGATAACGTTCTTCCTCGGGAGAGGAGCATCAAGACGAGCTGAAGAATTATTCATGAATCCAGGTGGATAACGTCCATCACTTGCGATTTCTAGAACAGAATAAAATACCAAAATGGAAGAAATCACAAGGCTGTAAACAATTTCACCAGACATGCAGGAAATTAGCAAAACGTCCACTAAAGATAATGTCAAAACATGCTATGCTACCTTTCGAGGAAGATTGGGAATAAGCAGGCGCAGACGCCTCATCCGAGAGATCGGGAATCTGTTTCCATGCCTCGAGCATCTGACTCATTACCTCTCGTACAGCCTTAACCTATATCACAGTGGTTAGAAAAACGAGATTAAATATCTGAATTCGATTCGTTTGTTGTATTTTTAAAGCCATTAATAAACTGAACCTTATCGAATCGCCGACTCTCGAGCGTTTTCAAGCAACCAGCCTTCAACTCCGCCAGAGCATCCCTCTCCACGACTGCTAGCTTTCCTAGCGCCTCCGCCGCAGATTTCCTCGCCGCCCAATCCTCACTGCTGAGGAATGCAACCAAGCACGGGACCAAATTTTTCAGAGCTCCATTACCGAAAGCTCCGTCAACTCCAATAACACTTCCGATCAGTGTCAAGAGAGCCGGCTTTGCCTTGAAACTCTCGCATTTCAAAAGCTTCTCAAACCTCGGCAAAAGCTTGCCGAGCTTAACCCGATCCGGATCCGGTGCAGCATCAATTGCTGAAGCCAAACACAAAGCCGCTCCGATCTGCGAATTAGAATCCTGCTCCGTGAAAAGCGAATCAGTTAAAGGCTTCAAAAATGTGGAAAACGGCGGTTTGGTAACACTGGAAGCAAGTGCGGCTACGGAGTTAACACAGGCGGATCGGACCGACGAATCAGGATCGCGGAACCGGCGTGTAATGTTGGAAAGAATCTTCGATAGGTACGGAGATAGAGAATTTCCATGAATCTCTGAAAGAACAGCAAAGAGACGAATGCATTGCTTCCTCACCAGCGACTTATCCGATGCATCAGTGGAGTATATACAGGAGAGGAAAATCGGCAAGGAGTTGGCGTCAAGACTCCGAGCAATGGATTCGAGCTCGGATGCTGCAAGGGAGTAGGTATCTCGGTCGGAAAGCTTGGTGAGGCACGAGAGAATCCGAAGCTTCATGCCCTGCGGCGCAGAGGCAGAGAGAGCCATGACGAGAGGAATTATAGTCGGAGGAGGAGTCAGACCTCAGGCGGCGGCGACAGAGGTTGAAATTCCGGCAACATTGCCGGACGGAAGCGGAACAATGGCTACAGATTTTTCCCGCGGGGAGTTGGGGAAGAAGATGGGAGTCATGAAGAAACCGGTTTATGCTTTTAAACTGTTGAGAACTGTGAGGAAGAAGATGCCGGTGATTACAATAAATTATATATATAATTTATTTATTTATTTTGAAAGCTTATATATATCATTTAATTATTACCTAAAATTGGCATTAAATTAATCATAACTTATACGTTGGTCCACACATATATACATTTATTTCCCTCACAAACTTCTTCACCATTTCTTTTTCTTTTTCTTTTTCTTTTTTGGATAAAATAGTATACCTACTTTTATTTATTTATTTATTTATTTATGTGTCATATTAAAGTTGTATATGTACTTTATTTTGGTAGTTTTAACTTCCCCACTTGTTTTTTTTTCTCCCTTTTTAAGTCTTTATGAATTAAAATTTACATAAAAAATGCATATATGTTCTTTATATACATAAAAAAGTTTTTCTCTAATTCAAAAGTAAGAAATAGTTTTTTTTTTTTTTTGAAGTGTTAGAAGAGGCATACATTATTATTCTATTCTATATAAATTTAGCTTTAAAAAACTTAAAGAGATTTTAACGTCAAAATTAGGTGGCAATTATAGATTTGAATCTGGTTATCTATAGTATCTTTTTATTTAACTTGAGATAGTTAAACAAAAGTAACTTAGCATTAAAATAATTTTCAACACAAACTTTTTGGGAATTCTTCATTCAATTATTGTAGAGAGAGTATTAGAAAAAAAATGGTAACAAAATTTGAAGTCATTCTTTCAAAATGCATGTTTTAGAGTGATTTTGAAATAGGTAAGATCACTTTTTGTTATGTTTAGAATTACTTAGAATGTGCCTTTAATAACTGAAAATCAATTCAATGTATAATTTAACACTTTTAAGCGCAATGTTCATATTAATAAAATTGAATTTGAATGGCTAAAAGTACTTTCAGAGTAATGTTGAAAAATGGACAAAAATAACTTTTACCATTTTAAAATTACTCTCAAATATTTCAAAATTCTTTATTTTCCTTACAAATGATTCATTGAGTGAACTTGTGCTACTTTCCTTGACTTGTCTTTTTGTACATTTGATGATATGCTAAATGCATGAGAAATTGCTGGATATATTTCAATTTAGTTTTTTCAAATGAGGTTAATCTTTAGTTTTGAAAAAATATGGGGGCAAGATGTTTCTATTTTTATTTAAATTCTTTTGATAAAAAGAAAATTTGTTTGAAATAAACTTCGAAAGTGTTTCAAAAGCTATTTTGAATGGTTGTCAAACACTTTAATATTTTTTTCTCAAAATGACTTATTTTCAAAATTAAACACTTAGAAAAGTTAAACCAAACACATTTATAGTATAATGCATTAAAATTCAATAACTAAATATAACAACTACCTATTACATGAAAATAAGTAAATGCAAGGTTAAATTACATAAGATATTCATGAACTTTTTAGATTACTTTCAAAACACTCCTATTATTTAAAAAATTTGAATATTACTCCATAAATATTACAAAATTATTTTTAGAGTAGAAATCTAAACTTCTACTTTAAAAATAATTTTAGAACTTTATGAAACGTCAAGAAAACATGGCAATATTTAAAAATATAAGTAAAATATATTTTCAATATTTGAAGTTTGAAGTATGTGTTTATTTGGTTATGCCCTTTCAAATGTAACACTTTATTTTATGGTATTTAGAAAATAGTTTTAAATGGTTTTTAATTTCATCTAACCAAGAATTGAGTTATAAAGTCTGAGATTTTTGTATTATTTTTTTTTTAATGATTTATCCTAAATTTAACATTTTGATATCTATTAATTTAGGTAGCAATAGAACAGGTAAGGAGGTCAAAAAGAAGGGGGAAAAAAGTAAGAAAAGAGTAAATTTGGGATAAAGGGAACATGTGAAGGGTACTGAAAATAAAAAAAGTAAGAACTTTAATTGACCTTAATTTTTAAGGACGCGTGGCACGGAATAATTGGCCTTTTGCGTCACCTGCTGGCGACGACCAACCTACTTTCATCATTATTTTAACCATTTCACTGTTTGCTTCATCTACAATCTTTCCGCGCAGTCTTCTGCCTATTAAAATTTTCATCTTAAATAATTAAATAAACACTTAATTCAACCAAATCGCTATTATTTTGCATTATTTATGTGAATTATTTCAAATACATTCAATCTATCATTTATCATACCTTATTATACGGTGAATAAAATAATATTTTTATCATATTCTTATTGTTTTTTATTATTGGCTTGGATAATTCGCATGAGTTGACTCAGAAATGATGCTCAGGTGTCTCCTTTTTTTATTTTCTAACATCTCACTCCTAGATCGATTGATTTCTAGTAGTCATTTTGATATTAGGATATTTTTTCTCTAACCTAGGGTGTCAGACCTTGATTATGTTCTTTTATCTAAAAAAACGAACGAACGAAAGAAAGAAACTCGCACGTGTTCCTCGACATCATGGTCCTCTCTTGGGATTGTTAGTTAGCCCGCTTTCCCTACTCTGGTCTTGCCTTTTGAGGTGATCTGCATGAGAGTGATTCACACTGGTGTGGTGCCGAACCTACCATACTCTAATGCCTAAGTTAGTACATGAGTGTAACTAAGCACACAAAAGTAAGGTCAAAGTTCTTCTTGAGAGATTACTTACTCTTCTCCTTTAAGATTGTCGAATGAGACTATTTATAATATTCATCATCTGACATTTGCTTGTAGTTACATGTAACTTCGACAATGTTAAGGTAGTTGCGACGATTAATGTCATAGGGTGCCAGAGCTCAATTCAGTTATTTTCCAATTGAAATATTCATCAACTTGCATGGTGGGCCCATAATTCGAGGCTCTGACTTTTTTTGCTTTTTCAACATGTGTTTCTCCATGGCGCCTCCCTGATTTTCCCATAAGCTTGGACCCGCCCATAGACTTTGGGCCTTATTTGGGGCAACCCTCAATATTTATTATAAAATGATTAATTACTCATATTACAATTTTAGTCTACAAACGTTAAAGTATGTGCCTATTCGATTCTTGTATTTTCATTCTAGCTCATATACTTTATCCCATTAAGACTTTTTCAATAGTTTTGTAAGAGAGTGTAATAATATTTAAAATAGAAAAATTTGAAATTTGAACATTTTAATAAATGATATATATTTTAACCAAGTTAAACTATATTAGTAATAATTATTAAATTTGTATTAATTATTTAACTGCAATGTAAATTCGTTTGAAAACCTCACAACTAGCATAGTACATATAGCTTTAAAAACTTTTTTTTCTAAACATTAAAAACTTGTTTAAGCATGTAGGACATTTATCACGTATATATACTATTTGAAACAAACATAGCAAACAACCAACAATAGAAACACGCACCGAACCTCCTCAACAAAGAGGAGAATAACACAATCTTGAAAAACATCTTTACAGATCAAAGAAGAACCTTGAGAGGAAGTCAAAATTGTGATGACATGAGTTTTTCGTTCTTCACAAAAAAGAACAATATTAACAATGTTACTAGAAAAATAATATCTTCAATGAGAACCAATAAGCTAAAATATATTAAATCTAATCTATCTTTATGTTTCAAACTGAAAATGACTCACTAAATAATAATTTGTTTATATTAAGTATTATGATAGCTTTTGTTACCATAAAATCAAACCTATAGTTATATAAAATAGAGCATAGATTTTAAGTGAGCTCCTTTAAAGGTGCTAAAAAATATATTTTTTCAACCAAAAAAATAAATAAATAAAAAATCTTATTTCTAAATAGTTTGTTAGAACTAAAATAAAATAAAAAAAAAAAGATGAATAAGAAATAATTTCAAATTCTCTTGAACAAATCATTTCAATACGTTAAAGCATATTAATATATTGAATTAATTAATACGGTGATTTGCAGTTTAAGCTAAAATGAAATGAGTGAGAGCAAAATCAAGCCCTCTATTAAATATCCTTTGGGTTATTTTATTTTAATTATTATTTGTAATTTTTTAATTTCGATTTTCAATTCTTACTCCCAATTGACTCCACCCCTCTCATTTTGGTTTCCCTTTCACTATCATCCTAAAAAAGAAAAAAAGAAAAAAAAAATAAAATTAATAAAAAATATATATTACAATACTCTTCAATCTCTAATTATATAATTTCAACATCATAGGTTTTATTTAGAATAATTTACCTTTTTTAGATGCTAATACTAAGGATCTGTTTTAAAGACATGGGTTTATAAAAGTATGTACCTATCTTCATTTATTCCTTTATTTAAAAAAAAAAAGTCAATATACAAAATAATTTGATAGGTTCACTTTTAAGAACATTTTTTAAGCATAAAGTAGAACACATAACTATGTTTTGTTGTGTTTGCATTTTCTTTAGTACTTCTAGGCTAAGTAGTTTTTTTAAAAATAGTTTTAAACTTTGATCTACGCAAAAGTTGGTTAAAAAATGGGTAAACAATCTACGTCTAGTCTACTCCGAAGACTTATCAATTGAGATGGGCGAAAGCCCTATTAACAAAGGAATGCATCCATTAGTGGAAGCATTAGTAACCATTTTTTAAAAGTTAAAAATTTGAATCTCAATTATATATTTTTAGTGTTTTGTTTTTACATGGTTAACTTTGAAGATTATGTTTAATAGATCTCAAAACACTAAAAAGTGTTTCCTAAGTTTTTAAAATTTAAATTTTATGTTTTAAAAGATAAAAAATTTTTAAACACGTCTAGTAAATTCTAAAGTTTTAATTTTGTGTCTAATCACGACTAGTTTGGTAGTGATTTTAAAATTATTAAAATCACTTCCATATATGTTTTTTTATAGTTCAAAATCAATTTTGATGGTATAAAAAATACATTTAAAAATGTAAAATCAAATATTAAATTAATTTTAAGTCATTAGAAATATGTTTCAAAAGGATTTTAATAACTTATTAAGACATTTTAAAGATTTAACAACCTATTAAACATAACTTTATGACTTTATAGCTCTAATACTACTTTTCAAAGTTGAGATACTTATTTAATATACCCTTAAAATTTTATCAACTAAGCTTATAATTATTGTAATAAATAAATAAATAAATAAATAAAAACCCCACAAAACCCTACCCACTGCCCCACTCCTTTTTTTTTTTTTTTTTTTTTTTTTTTTTTTAAATTTTTTTCATTTATGATATTAAAAAGAAAAGAAAAAAAAGTGGATTTGTTGTTAGGGAGGTGAGAAGAAGTGATTTGGTAGGTAAGAAAATATTTCATTTGTTTTTCTCTTCCCTTCCTTATTGTTGACACGTGTGTATAATATGTCGAGCTGAAATGATTTTACAAATAAAAACATGGCTGTGGTTTTCAATTTTGGTTCAACAATTTCATATCAACAATCATATTCATATAATAATAATAATAATAATAATAATAATAGTAGTAATAATAATTGTTGTATTACAATTTTTATTTTTTGTTTTCTAATTTCATTCCCTTTTATGCATCCGTCATTTAAACTTTTTGAGAGCTCAAATTTAATCATCTAATTTCCAATCAACTTCAAATTCTAGATTGGATGTTAATATATGAATCATATTTTTAATAATAATGTCTAAGACTAATTTTAATTTCAGACACGTATGAGAGTGATTTTTGCACCTCTCATTATCTAAAATTACTTTTATTTTTATTTTAGATTAATTATTTGAAATGTAGTTTTAAGAGATTTTTAATAAATGATTAGGGGAGATTTTATTTTTAAATTAACTACCATTTCAAATCTTAAAAAATATATATTCTCTTTTTTTCACTTTAATTTGTCTTAAAACTATGTGAAAAGTTTGAAGAAAAAATATCTCCATCATTATTTATTTCTACCTTTTTATGGTGTTCTTTCTCATTTATTTCTCTCAAGTTTTTATTATCTATAATTTTAACTTTATTTTCTCTTTAAAGTGTTTATCTACTTTAAATATTTTTTTAAAAAAATTCTGTAACTTTTGATCTTCTCACTTGTTTTTTTTTTCTCTCAAAATGAAGAAATAAAGTTTTTCTTCTTAAGATTTTTTTATATCTTGCTAATGCTAACTTCATTTGTCTATCCTTCAACTTTTTTCCCTTTGATTATATTTTTCTCCCTTTAAACTAAGCATTAATCATAAAATTATTTTTAAAGTAGTCAAAATATCTTTTTACAAATGTAAAATCAAAGATTAAAATGATTCATTATATGCAATCACTTTTAAAAATGGAGAAACAAACATATAAATGATTATAGGTAGGTAAACAAATTTTAATAAAATACATATAAACAAATTAGTATCTGTAAAATTACTCCCAAATTGAAAGTAATTAATTTAAGAAGTATAAGGGATTTTAAAATTAGAAAAGGGCATAATAGCAATGCTAATTGAGCACATTAATTAAGTTGAGTTGTCACAATTTAGAGAAACCCATAAGCCAGAATGACCTCAAACTTAATTGACCCTAATTCGACAGCCTTATTGTATAGTCTTCTTTGTCGGTTGAATGCCAAAAAGAGTTTGAATATCATTTTCCTCTCTTCCTTCCGTTCATATCTTTTTTTCTTACTTTTTTTTATTTAATTTTTTTTAATGCAAATATATATATACTCTATTTGCATTCATCAAAGCGATGTTTTCAAATATAGAAAAATGAATAAAAATATTTACAAATGTATCAAAGTTTTACCGTCTATCTGCGATAAATCACGATAGATTATTATATGTGTCGTCATGATAGACACAAATAGTAGTCTATTGTATGATATTTTGTTATAAATAATTTCTAACAATTTTATATTTAAAATAATTTTCTTTAATCAAATCAATCAAATTTAACCAATCTAAATATATAAACTAGTTAAAATAGTATAACTTGGATCAAATGTTCAAAAGTTGAAAACTAAATACAATTTATTGTTTTTTATATAATAACATTTAGAGGTGAGAAATTTGAAACTCTAATTTTATAGTCGAGCATACCTAATTAGTAATTGACATATACTATATCTCTCTTTAAGTCAAAAATTCAAATTATTTTTTTACTCTCACTTATTATACTAAAAAATGTTATATACGACAATTTAGAGACTTAATCATATTACAAACATCAAGCAATATGAATCAAAATAGTTATATAATAAAATTTAAAGACTAAATAGATCATTACATGCTAAACTTCAAGAATTAAATTGTATTGTGCCTAAGTATACACACTAAACACTATTATTATTATTATTATTATTAATTATTTTGAAAAATGACAAAAAATAGTTTTTAACATAATTTAATTATTTATCTATTATTATTGTTATCCAATAATTCAATAATCAAAGATATTTACCTATTACCATCATCATTATTATTATTAACCAATAAATACAATCAAAGAATAGAACATAGATGATTCAATCATAGAGATTATAATATAATTAAACTAATGAAATTGTATAAAATGTGGGTAAAGAGTTAAGAGGTCATAATCCAAAACCATGGTCAAATTGGGGACAAGCTTTTATTAGAGTGAATATGAGAGTAGATCCAACCAAGAAAGTTGTAGCCCACCTTAATATATATTCCATTTCTCTCTCCTCTATCAAATTTTTCTCTCTCTAAATCTATAGTACATTGAATTTTCATTATTATTATTATTTTGAGGATACATTGAATTTTCATTATTTATCTTGCAAGGAAAGAGAGAATAATGCATTTGCTAATTTCTTAGCATGTAGTGCGACATATAACGTGTGGATAGCAACAAATAATTTTCACTACTCAATCATACGTAACTTTCATGCAAATTCAAATTCCTTGTTCCATATTCCCATCTTTAGTCCATTGAGATTTTTGCCTCGCCCTCCGAATGTTGTTTTTCGAACAAAATATCAACAAATTTTTGGTTCGAATCTCTCACATGTATCCGTAGGAAAAAATTTAACTTGTTGTCACGTGAATATTGCTTTCAAACTTCCTTTATTATAACATACGTACCTTACTTTACGTACTTAAATTATCGAAACTAGCATCGGTGCGGTACCTTACGAAACATCCTTTGATGCTTAAGTTAATGTCGAGTTGAGGTAGGTACAACTAAATAGTAAAGTAATTCTTGTGTACCTAATCTCATTTGTTGGAAATGACTCACGACTACCTAGGCTCATGACTCATAGCAAGTTCACGCTTTCTTTGTCCCACATTGGAAGTTTAAGGATGGGAAAAATCATATAAATATGAGAGCTCTCTATGAGATTTCTAAAAGTGGATAGAATGGTAGTTAAGGTTCTCTTGGAAAATTATTTCAAATATGAAAACTTATTTCATATAGATTTGAACGTTTTTCATCTTACTCTTCAAAATCATAACCGATTTTTTGCTCCAAATCTACAAAGTTCTTATCAACTAAAGTCGCAAATTTTCTTTCAAGATAGTGGTTTACACAACACAACAAATCAAATCTGAAATTGATGACGAATGACAATTGAATATTATTATAGCAATTTTCCTTTTTTTCTCAATGGATGAGGATACTTTTTCCATCCTCGAGATACTATGCGTCAATATATTTCTTACAACACAAATACTACAATTTAATTAGTTGAAAGTACTCATTTTGATTTCAAATTAATTTGTTTTCTCCAATAATCTTTGCCAAACACAAAGGAAATTTATTTATTTATTTATTATTTTTTTTTCCTGTGTTCTTAAAAATTAGGGTAATCATGCCAACATGTATAAGCTATAGTATTGTTACAGTATCCCTACTTTTTAACTTACCGGTTCAAATTCTTGGTTCCATATTTGTGATGCATACTCTAAAAAAAAATTCTGCATGAATCACGGATTATTGCATTGTGATGTTTAATTTTGTGGATTCATCATTAAGTTGAAGATACTTATCTAATAATTTAAATTTAGTTTATGTAAATCATGAATTGCATTACGATTCCAACCAGTGTAGTTCATGAATTAGCTAGTTTGAAAGGATTTCTTTTATTCGAATAATAGTCGAGATGCAAAATTTGTAAACCCAAATAACCTTTACTAATTAGATCAAACTTAACCAATTTAATTAACTTAGGTATGATATACATTTATGCTAGGTATGATGATGATGATTATCAATAATATTAAATTATCATTTTTATATATCAGATTCTTGTCACTTAATTGTAAATTAGGCATCAATTGACATAAATATGCTATTTTGTCGAATATTATTAAAAAAAAAAATTGATAACATATTAACATGATAGAGTCTGAAAATTATAAAATAGAGGAAAAAATAGATACTGTGATTAACAATATACAAATATTAATAAATTTTAAAATATGATTTGAGATCTATAAAAACAATACTTTAAATTAAGTATTCTTCTAGATATATTAATTGGATTAATATGATGGCATTAGAGTGTTTGGGACGAGGAGAGGAGTTGAGATGAGTTGAGATAATAATTCAACTCATTGTTTGAGAAGATAGGTTAGTTAATTGTTTGAGAAGCTAGGTTCTTATGTCTTCAACATTTTATGTCATGTCCACTAACATTGCATTAAGCATTTATCATCATCAATGTCTCGTTGCTCAACTCTGACGACCATCTCTAACAACCAACTTCGGTGACCACCTCCGATGTTCAACTTCGACGAACACCTTTGACGTCCAACTCCGACAACTATCTTTGACGACCAACTCCGACAACCACAACCACCGCCTACGCCAAACTCCAACAACATCTAACCACCGCATACAACCAACTCCAGCAACATTCAACCGCCCAACTCCAGCGACCTCTGATAGTGACCACTCCACCAACTTTGACTACCATTATTTTAAATTATGACTACTACAAATTTGAGATTTGTGTTGACACACAAATATTTTGTTTTGTTGACGCTCGTGACATAAATCCGTCAATAGAACCTTAATTTAAAGCTTAAAATTAACTATTAATTTAAAAGCACATATATAACATTAATAAATATTTATATTTAAGCTGACACACAAAAATTTCGATAAAAACATCTTTGTTGACACAAAGTACGTAACTTCTGTCAAAACGTTGAATTCCTGATTTTTTAAAAAAATGAGTTCATAGTATTTTATAGTCGTTTTTCATATTAATTTAACATTAATAAAATCAATTTTATTATGTAAGAAATCGAACAAACTTGTATGTAAAAACAATTTTGAGAAAAAATTGTCAGACACATGAGTGTTGTTATTTTAAAAAGTTTTTATCAAAAGTGTTAAAATAACAATGATTAAAATAAAAATAACTTAATTAGAAACATCACAGGTACAAATTTATAAAACAATTGCTTAGATTTTAAAATAAAAAATAAAATGCATTATTCAAAAATAAACTAACTCTACGAATATATAAACTTCAGTTACATATGAAGTCTAACTCAGTTAAGATTGAAGAACCACTCCAATTGGATTATTCTGGAATTTTTTTTTTCGGAATGCATTTTCCTGAACTTTTAGTTTTAGGTCCATCACGCCACGTGGGGGGCTCCACGTTTCAGCTTTCAGGTGTGTACCTTTGTCCTTTCTCCATGAAATTTCCTTGTAAAATAAAATATAAGAGATTTATTTATTTATTTATTAATTTACCACAAGAGAATTTAAAATTTCTCTTCTTCCTTCTTCCTTCTTCTTCTATTATAATTATTTTTATAATTTTTTCATCTTTTCCTTTCGTATCAAAAAATCAACGCGAAGTAGAACGGAATTTTGAGAATTCCAAAACAGCGGAAATTTCAAGAAAAAAAGAAGTATTTGGAAATATCACATAAACATATCAAAATATTAAAGTCAAATATTAATTCCTATTTCCGTCTTTAAATTTCAAAATGATATATATATAAAATAATTCAAAATTTTATATTTTACAATTGAATTTTGTGTTCATTTTCTATTTGGTTCATATCTTTTAAGATTTTAAGTTTAGTAAACTTTTGGTTTTTACCTCCATATATATATTTTGGTTTACTGTGTAAGTCCGGTATATAAGGGCTCGATTATTGATCTTCTCTTCTGCCCTTTATTTATCTTCTAGAAGCTAAGGTGTCTGCTACATGAGCTATACTTTAGTGTGTTGTAAGTGTAGACCAAAAGTTTTTCCTCCTATAATTTTTTATGTATATTGTTTGGTTGTGCTCACTTCAATTTATAATAATAATAATAATAATAAAAAAAATCAATGGTTTTCTATTGCATTCTCTTTTTTCTGTGGCAATCTTTTATTTTAACTAAATGATTATGAAATTGCTAAAATCACTATAAAACCTAATTTTAATCATTAAAAATCAAAATTTTGATGATGTGAAATTTGCATCTCAAAATGTTATATGAAATATTAGAATAATTTTGAGTGCTTAAAAGTATGTTTAAGAGTGATTTTAAACCTGACAAAAATAATTTTTATCATTTTGAAATCAATCCTAATCCTACACTAAACCTAATTCCTTTCTGTCCTCCAAACTTAGAGTTGTTTACTAATAATCCAACATTATGTTAGAACTCAAAAAATAATAACAATAACAAAACTAGTTAAGATTTAAAAATACACACATAAACTCATTCAAATCAAAATTTCATAGACTTCTCTAGCCTGGCTTGGCTGTGTACAATTGCTAGAATGAATATTTCTTTTCTCATTTATTATATTTTATTGATTAAAGTACAAGTTTAATCCTTAAATAGTTAAATTTATGTTTTTTTTTTTAAAAGAAAAATTTAAGTCTCTAAACCTTTTAAAAATTAATAAGAAAAACTTTCAATCTGATCTTTAATAGTTCCCTTTAATTTTAAAAATGCTGATAACTCTTCAACATATTAACAAAATTAAAAAATCAATTCATGTATTATATATAAAATTGATTTTTATATTTAATGAGACTTTAAACTATCAATTTGATGTCTAACAAGTTTTTGAATATTTCTTTTTTAAAAAAATGAATATATATGACTTATAAAACACAAAATTAAAAAAATTCAAAGATTTTTTCAACACACAGTTAATAGTTTAGGTTTCGTTTGGTAATCATTTTATTTTTCGTTTTTGGTTTTTGAAAAACAAGCCTATTTTCTTCTATTTCTTACAATAATTTGCACATTTCTTATTTAATAGTTGAATTCTTAGCCAAATTCTAAAATTAAAAAAAGTTTTTAAAATATATTTTTTTAGTTTTTAAAATTTGGCTTAATTTTTTTAAACACTAGTAACAAGTAGATAACAGAGCAACAAATTTAGAGATAGTAAGAGCATTTTGTATACTTAATTTTTAAAAAAATAAAAATAAAAAACCAAATAATTACTATACGATTCTTAAAAATTTGTTAGACATTTTGAGAAAGTTCATTAACTCATTGAGCATCAAATTGAAAATTAGCATACATGTAAGTTAAATAGTTTTTCAAGTAAAAAATCATATAACACAAAGTTAAAAGTTAAAAAATCTATTCAATAAAGATAACCTATTTTTTCTAAATATTTTGAAGAGAACTTGTTTTGTCTATTTTTTTTTAATTTATTTATTTTTATTAATAATCTACTAATTGTTCTAATTTACCCAAGTTTAGAAGAAAATTTGTAGTTTATTTTTTTTAAAAAAAAAAATTATCATTTAGTTATCCTATTGTAATTTCAGTTTCTTTAGTCAAAGCGAACATAGCTCAACTGTTGTAGTGTGTTAGTGACTATTTGTGGTTTGAATCTCCTACTTCTATTGTACTATATACAATTTGTTTCTTTATGTTCTTGATAGACAACTATTATACTCATATTGACAGTTATGTAATAATTTCTATTGGGTCGAGATAATTTTAAAAATTATATATATTTTGTTGGGAATAAAAAATATATTTCCGTTTGATCATTGCTTAGGTGAGTCAATCATAACACTAAGCTTTAAGCTTTATTGAATTGAATCATATACTTGTACCTTTTTTCTAGAGAAGAATTGAAATAAATAGTGAAATGGTACATCAAAATTAAAATTTGAAGAAATCACTAATCACTCAATAAATCACTAATCACTTAATAAATCACATAGATTAAACCAAGTTAAGTAACATATACAAATTCGCCTGACACGAGGATAACTCAACTGACATGAATTTGTATAATGAACTTTGAAGTTATTGTCTTAAAAGAAAAACTACAAACTCGTTCAAATTGAATATAGTTAATGTGTTTAAAATATACAGCCAAATGATTAGATTCTAAATATTCAAACTTCCACTCATGTTATTAAACTT
Organism: Citrullus mucosospermus; assembly: GCA_030954485.1. NCBI lineage: Eukaryota > Viridiplantae > Streptophyta > Magnoliopsida > Cucurbitales > Cucurbitaceae > Citrullus > Citrullus mucosospermus. The sequence goes on from CM062060.1 coordinate 28,235,591, forward strand.
TAAAAAAAAAGTTCCTTAAAAACAACTTATAAAATATCCCTAGCCTCACCCGCACATGTAACATACTTGTGGCCAGTCACCATGAATATTTCAAGAGGTAAGAAAAACATAGTTTGAGAGCTTATTTTTTAATATAACAATGAGGGAGATTAACTATTGACCTTAACCTTAGAAAATAAAATACAGATAAGATATGCTGTATAATTTTACCTCTTATTGAATTTAAAATTCTAACAACGTTAAATTAAAAGTTTTGGATCTACAAAAATTAAAAGTTCGAAGTTTGAGAGCTATACATGCATGTAGTTATAAAACTAACATGAGCATAAATCAATGATGATTGACATATATTCATATATATTGTACCACAAAAACACGGTTACAACAATTTTCTAAGGTCAAATCAACTGTTTTTTTTGTTGCTAAATTACTATTATACCCTTCTCGTGTGGGACTAAAGAAAATTAAAAGCGTGGTATAAAATTTGAAAACAGACATTTGAAAACAAGAGATTCGATGAAAATTGAGTTGTATTTCATATTTTCAAATATGTGTTTAGTAGCAAGTTATTGGATTCTAATTTAAACAATTATTTAAAATGTATTTGATACTATATTTATAATTCATAAAACTTGTTTTAGTTACCCATTAAATATTAGTCGACAATTAACTATTAATAATTTATTTATGAACATGTTTTAAATTAATTTTTTTTATAAATATTATATTGTAGTATTATATAATTTATAATATATTACATATTACATATTTTAATTTTACAAAAACGAATTGAGTTTATAACATAACATACTATATTTCTAAATGTTTTTTTTTTTAATCTTTATGTAATATAATTCTATATTTTAAAAAATTTTAATTCAAAATCTAGATACATGAAAATATAAAAATGATGTTTTCTAAATTTGTATTGTTTGGATCACAAAATCCAAAAACAATTTCCAGAAACAAAATTCGAGCAAACACATGTTCATTGAACTAAGGGATGACAACGGAGCGGGGCGAGGCCGGGGATGCACTCCCCATCCTTATCTCCGCCCCATTTCTCGTTTTCGGAAGTTAGGATCGAGGTTGGGCGGGTCCTGCGGAAAAAATTCCCACTTTTTATTTTATTATTTTTATTATTTAAAATGAATTAAATTTTAGTACTTATATTGAAACGGTAGATATTTTAGGTAAGAAATTAGTATTGTTATTATATATATTTGTTCAAATGAATAACTAAAAAAACATTTTAGTTGTTTTTATTATGAATTTAATAAAAACAAATAAATCTATTATATTAGAAAATGAAAATTAGAAGTAAAAAAAAAAAACTAAAACAATAGCTTGCTACTGTTTTTTAAGGTGTATATATATACACACAATTAAAAGATTTGGGGCGGGGACGGGAGTTGGGGTTGGAGGCGGGGATTCCCTCTCATCTCGTCCAAATTCCTGGTTTAATCTCTGTACTCGATCAAATTGGAATTCCCCATTCCGATTGGATCGAATTAACCTTGTGAAAAATTTGTCAAACTCAATCCAAATTTACTTTTACCCTAACCCTAACCTCGCTAAGGAAAACTAAATATTCAATGTTAACAAATATAGGCTACTTGAAGAGGAAAAAAAATATATCAACATTCTATTTTTTTTATTAAGAAAAGATAAAATAAAATGCAAAAAGAAAAAGTGGGGACATGGTGGAAATTTCCCCAGTATTAGATTCCATTTTCTGCAAGTAACGTGGAATTTTAGGTTTGAAAAAGAAAACCCAACTCTCAAATTAATGAATTATTTTTTTCTTTTATAAAAAAATATTTAAGGTACTCTTTCTCTCTTTGTTCATATGATGTACTCTCTATTAAATATTAAGGGATATTTTTAAAAATATAAAAATTGTTTAACATAATTACAAATACAACGAATTTTACTTTGTGATATACCGCGATAAACCCAAATACATATCTAGATACGGATAGGCCTATCGTAGAATAAAAAGTAAAATTTTACTATATTTTGTAAATAATTTGATATTTTTCAATTTATAATAATTTTTCAAATATTAACGTAGTAAATGATTTTTTAAATTAAAAAAATAGAATATTATTACTCAACACAAAATAAAATAAATCTCAAATAACCTAAATAGTTAAAAATACTTTTAATCCAAACTTTTATAGATGTAATAATTTAGTCTCTATCTCGAAAAATCTAGATAACATTAAGTGTCAACTTTTATTACGTAACAATTTAGTCAAATAAATTTGATTTTCTATCAATTTATCAATTTACACGTGTAAGAAATTCTATTAAATCTTAATAATATTTTACAACTTATAAAATATAGAGGCCCAATTTTTACTTATAAAAAATTGAAGACTTAATTATTATAAGTTTCAAAATATAGGACCAACTAGGACTTAATTATTACGTAACTAAAATTTAAGGACTAAAGCTGTTATTTAACCTAAATTAAACGGAAGCATCGGGGGAATTAGCACCAACTATAAGGGCAAGAATTTTGGGCCTAACTCCGGTCCATTAGATGGCCCAAATCATTTAGGTTATTAAACGACGTCGTTTTATTCGTCTCTTTGGGCAGGACACGATTGCACGATGCTTCGCCCTTTATTTTAAAGCCATTGTGAAAGGGCCATGGGTGGGTAAAGGCGAAAATTTAGGAAATGAGAGGGATATTTTGGTAACTTGGTCGATATTTAAATGAAATCTCGGCCCTCTGTTTTTTTCCTAGTCTGTGGAAAAGAGCGAGCGAAGCAGAGGAGTTTCCGTTATCCACTCTCTCTCTCTTTCTCTCCCCCGAAGATCTTCTCTCTCCCGGAAAAAATATCCACACAAATTAGGGTTTCTTTGTGACCTTCGTTCCTTCAATTCGATTCAACTCTTCAATCATGGTTACTGATTCGATCGCCAATGCTTCAATTTCTTTGGCCCCAAACGCCAGGGATTTGCCCCTGCCCAAGAAGAAGAGGGTGAGGACTCTCTCTCTCTCTCTCTCTCTCTCTCTCTCTCTATCTATCTATCTATCTATCTATCTATCTGTTCAGACGTAAATCTTCTTGTTTTTTTCTTTTAATTTTAATATCGCAGAGTTTTTTTTTTTTTTTTTGGTTGATTATTGATTATTTTTCCTTCTAATTTGTCGTAATTGTTTCGTTTGGGGGTTTCAGGTTAGGAATTCCAAATTGAAGCAGTCCAAGCTTGACGTTCGTCGGGAACAATGGCTTTCTCGAGGTATAACCCCTAATTATGTTTGAATTTGTTGTTAATTCAATATATTTATGAAAACGGGATTTATGCATGTGAGAATTTGTTTTTAATGGATTTGGGTTCACGAGTGATAGGTGCTGTCAAGAACAAAAAATGGAACGAAGAGGACAATCGGCTTGATTCAGTGGTCATTAAAACGAGGGAAGATGATAACCTTTCCTCCAAAAAAATAAATATGAGGGAAATAGTAGAAGAGAACGATAGATCGGTTCACCACCATAGCGATTTTTCGGACTCGCCGTCTAATAGTCCTCCTAGTATTGGCAGTAGTATCTTGGGTGGAAATGATTCGGGTCCTCATTTTACTGGGAGTAGCAGTAGTAGTAGCTGCCGTAGCAGCTCTAGCGGTTGTCGCTCGGGGAGTATAACGGAGGAGGAGGAAGAAGAAGAAGGAGATGATGACTGCTTGGATGATTGGGAGGCTATTGCCGATGCCCTAGCCGCCACTGACAAGCAACATGATCAATGTTCCGAGTCTTCCCCTAGAGGCAATGTCGTTTCTCAATTGGATTCTTGTGGAGACAGCAGAAATGAGTTAGGCGTAGGAGATGGTGACTCGGGTGTTCAGCGTGGGAGAATTGCGCAGAGGGCTTCAATGAATTGCCGAGCATGGAGGCCTGATGATGCCTTTCGTCCTCAGAGTTTGCCCACGTTATCGAAGCAACTTAGTTTACCAAATACAGACCGGCGTTTTGGATGTGGAGGCATCCCTTGGGCCTGTGGTGGTGTTATGTCTGTGCCTACATCTTGTCCAATTTGCTTTGAAGACTTAGACCTTACAGACTCAAGTTTTTTACCTTGTTTCTGTGGATTCCGGCTATGCCTTTTCTGTCATAAGAGGATTCTTGAAGAGGATGGGCGCTGTCCTGGCTGCAGGAAGCCATATGATCGTGATCCTGCCGACAATGAGACAAACGTACATGGCGGCAGCCCAACATTCCCATTGGCTCGTTCTTGTAGCATGATTTCAAGGTCTTAGGTAGTGTTCAGTTTCTGTGAGTTAATGTACGTCTGGTCTCACTTTTTTTTTTTCTTTTCTTTTTTGTTCCTGCGTCTCTTGGGTATTATGGTAGTCTTGGGCTCTGATTTTCATAGTAATAGAAGTGGCATTCGGGTGTTGAAGTATGGTTATGAGATTGAGAACCTTTAAACTGAACTGTTTCGTACATGAGTGTGGTTCTTATCTTATCGTACATTTGCCAATGTAGAGGACTTATTTCGTACTTAATATGTGAATAGACGAGGTGGTATAGAAATGAATACATGGAATAATGATATAACATTTGTTTTCTCCACTTCTTATTTATTTGTATTTGCATATATGCTGAAACTGTTCTATTTATCACTTTCCCCAGTCTTCCTTTGGTGTTCGGTAATTGAATGCAACATGTAAATAACATTTTCTCTAGAGTTAAACCTGAGCATGGATTGATATTGTAAGAATCTTTAGTGCATCTTTCATTGGCTTATTGTTCATGATTATATTGAACCAACTCTTTAGCGTCAATGTTCAATGATTGAAACCCCCTATTGAAACTTTTTGGTTCTGGCCTGTTTTAACTTTGCAGCCTTATCTTTATGTACCTTGATTCTTCTTAATGTAAGGGAAGAATGTGATCTTGGTGAGGTTTTTTTTTCCCTCTTTTGGGTGTGGGTGGGTGGGGGTGCTCCTTTTTAAGATCCTCCTTATGCTTTTGAGATGGACTCCTGTGTCTCTCTTATGTGTCTTTTTATATGACTTTTCAAATTGAATAAACTAGTTCTTAAAAAATGTATGTCTCCACGAAAGAGACAATAGAGAAACTATGATTTAAACTTGAAAGACAGTGATGTGGCCGGCAGTTTGCCTTGGATGGTTCGAAATGCCACATTCATTTTGTTCATACCATATTTTATGCATCTGTACTTCACTGGCAGTGGCATGGCAGGGCAGGACATGGTTGCTGGAAGAAGTTCCTCCTAGTTTCTGTAAATTGTTTTTGATCCTTCTCAGGAATAAAGTTCACTATCTAAGCTTGTACATCAAGTATGCATTAGGCCATTGCTGGATCTGCCAAATAAGGCCCTATCATCTGTTTAGCTCACGATGGGTTGAATAATATGCTTGCTGAATAACTGCAGCTATGGGATTTCTATTAATTCTCTGTGTGTATTTTGGGCTCACTTTCACATTTCTGTAATTACGAAGGACAATCCTGTATGGAGGTATTAACCACTTCTATACTGTGTACTCATTTGCTTGTTGATATTGACCTAGCTGGTGCAAAGTTATTTAGAGAAGTATTGATTGTTGATTGGTGGTATCTGTAGGCAAACTAATACAATTGCTGTAAATGAACAGATTGGAGATTGAACTGTCGAGAGGAAGATCCTGTTTGGACCGACTTTTTAAGTGCTTGGAAATGTTTTTTTGGCACCTAAAAAGTTATTCCAAACATGCTTAAAATTATGTCTACTGTTTAAAATTGTTATGTTACTCTGATGTAAAATGTTTTGCCTGTCGTTCTTTTTCTATAATATACTTGTCATGCTGCTTTCCTAAGGTTCATGTTGCACCTTAAATTGCTTTCTAGTTTCTAATTATGCCAATATCTTCTAGAAGGCTAACTGGTATTTATCTCCATGAACGAGGCCGCTGCCCCTCAGCACAGGTGGTTGGCTGTTTCTGTCAGAGTTTGCAAGGTTAGTGCTTGTTTATCTTGTTGAAAGTTCCGCCATTAGTATAAAGTTGGCATTGAAAGTGTTCAGAACATATTCATTAGAGAGTGTAGTATATTCTACATTAGGACAATTTTTAAATAAGTTTCAAATTATTCATACAAACAGAAGGGATCCTGTTGGAACATCATTGTAAACAAGTACAAAGGCTTATTAAGGTCGGACTACATCGTGTTAATAGCATCGTCGTCAGTTGCCATCCTCTCGATATCATCCCTAATACAAGACTGTGATCTATGATGTTCCGGTAGTGTCTTCCACCACTCCATGAAGGTAGATTTCTTTAACAACATGTCATCTTCAATCTCAGTGACCCATCGCTTCATCTTCTTCTCCAGCTCTATAATTTCTCTTGAATATTCAGCGTACATTTTGGTTTTGGTTTGGATACGAAGCTCCTCAACCCTTGCCCAAAGAGTTGATTCTTCACTGGGTTCTGTCATCTTTTGATTATGTTCGAGCCATCTTTGTGTAAATCTGTAACGTTTTGGCCTTCCTTTTACAAGATAAGGACCAGTATCATCATTCTTCGAGTGTCTATAGTAGTTAGCAATATCTAGAGGCTCAATGAGACGGCGAAACCTGGTTCCAAGTTTTATCCATTCGTCATCGCCCTCGAATTCCTCTGGGAGCTCGTATCTTTTGAGCATCTCTACGATCTCATCCCATATGCCTGCTTGCTCAAGCCTCTTGATATTAGCTTGGAAGTCTTTCGGATCCTTCTGGAGTTTAAATGCATCATAGTATCCCAAACCATCAACCTTACATACAGCTCTATAATTTTCTTCTAGCCAATCCAATCGTTCCTTGATATATTGTTTCTTTGCTTCCATCCTTTGTTGATTTTTCATTTTCTGCTCTTCAAATGTGCCCGCTGCCCGAAGATTCAATAAAGCTCTCGAACTCTGCAATTTCACATTCGAAAATTAGAATTTGTTGTACTTGCATGTCACATACCCTATGATACGCCAAACTATTCCAAAAAACAAGACTGCTCTAAAATTAGATAGCTTTTGGTAAGGTAGGCCAATTAGAAGGTCATCTCATAACCAAAATTCCTTAAAAAATTAAGTCTTGTTAGGAGATACCTTATGAAGCACATATGTCACGTGAGGCAAAGAATTAGTATCAACTACGTATTCGATATTGATACTCCCAGATACTTTCCAAATTCATATATATTATGCGATTTGGCGTATCACCACATTTGTATCATGTATTTGTGTCACGGGACGGAAGTTTGCTATAGGATCTTAGCAAACTTTCGCCCGTGACATTGTGCTTCTTAGGGGAATACCCATTATGGAGTTGAAGAATATGCATATGAGAGAGAGAAAGAGGAGAAGCAAGAAGATTAGAGAACTTACTAGGCCAAGTTCATTCAACGCTTCAGTTAATGGTGTATTCCTGCTCGTTAAGGACAATGGAAGCTTATCCAATTCATCCAGACGAATGGCATGTAGGAGCTCCAATTTCTGCATTTTAGATTCATAACCCCAATGGGCATTTAAACTCTGTTGAGCAATGTGATCAGATTCGCTCTCAGAGCTCAACTGACAAGCGTAGAATAGTATTTGTAAAATAGCATCCGGGTTGCTCACCACCACCACTTTCTCGCTCTCAGTAAAGAAAATGTAAGTGCCAAAAGGGCTGTAAGGACTCAATTTCACAAAGCTTTTCAAAGTGTCTAGCAAAAGGTTAGTATTTCCCATAAGATGGCAGGCGGCGTTGCTTACCACAGCCGATGCATTCCTCATCACCGTCATGAAGAATTCAGTAGCTATATTTCCATTTGATGATGACCCTGGTGATCTCGAGTTCAGGGAGTTGAGGATGGTTTGCAATTGTGGTTGCAAAGAAGGTAGAGGAGCAACATGGATTCGTGGAACAATGTCGTATCTCATGACGAAGTGCACGAAATGGGTGGACCATTTCTCCCTTTTGAGGGCATGGGAGAAAATGAAGTTGCCAACAAGGGGAGATCCAAATGTGATGCATCTTGGAGGAGTGGAGTTGGTGTTTGAGTCTGAGTTTCTTTGCTGTTCCAACAGCCAGATGGTTGCGAGAATGGCTATCGGACCTCCGGCTGAGTGGCCAGTAAACACCACAGGCTTATTCACTCTCAGAACCTGGGAAAACAAAATCCGATTATGAATCTCAATAGTTATAAGAAGAGACTGGATTTATTACAAAGTGAATAACAATAATGAGAATTCGAGAAAGGAGAGTGCAATTTCTAGAAATTGTTTCCCATAAATGGCTTATGAAATATGGAGTACGATACTGAATTTATTCTTGTACGATACTGAATTTATTCTTACTCTTTATCTATACCCATGACTCCACCATAGCATTGCAAAAATAATAGAGTATATTTGTTGTAGCATATGTATATATTTTGTATATAGATATTCCAACGTCTTTTAACTCCATATCTATATAGATATACACACTAAGATTGCAAAATTAAATTGCTAAACTATCAAGAATTACATTTTCATTATGCAAAAAGTGGAAAAAAAAAAAAACTTAAAAGAAATGTCAATTTGTACTTAAAATTTTGGAATTGCATCTATTAGATTTGAACTAATAATTACATCAATTTAAACTCAAACTTTTATAAATGTATAAATTTACATCTCCTTTAGATTTAGTTGGAAATTGGAAATATATGCATGAGATTTATAATTGTTTTAATTAAACTTTAATTGCTTTATGTGAATCAATTTAAAATCGAGTTTACCTTTGAAAATCGTCAATATATCAATTCTTATGTGTATAGAGTTCTTTAAATGTCAAATTAGTAAAATAGATAACTATTAATTAAGAATCCAAATTGATTCACTCATGAATACGAAAGTTTAGGAGTATTTAATTAATAAAATTATAGTGAGGCATAGATAAATATATTTACAAAAGTTAGAGTTCAAATTAATAACCCAAAAATTTAGGTTATAAATGGATAATGAATGGCTGATTGTCATGAAAATGGGAATTAAAATTTCAAAATTTTTACAACTTTGGAGAAGGAGATAAATAAAAATTCAACTCAATTCACCTTTTTTCTTTAAATTTTTGGCAAGTATCAGGTGATGTGAAGTTTATTAACCTTCAATTTACCTTGGGACACTAAACAGAAAATATTCAAACGCAAGGCTTAGAAACCTAAATGGAAAGATACCTAAACATTAAAGTTTAAAGAAAAATTAATATAATTTGCGATAAGAGTGTAACTATATTTATATATATTTTAATTTATTTTTACTAAATTTGTAAATATTTTAATTTATTTTCTTATACTGAAAAGTTAGCTCAAATTTATTGGAGCAATTAAATAAATAAAGAAGTTAAGAAACCAATAGATCGATAAAAAGGAATAAATTGGGGCGAAATTAGGGCAAAGTACCTCCTTAAGCTTCCCCAAAATTCCCTCAAATTTCTGGAAAAATGCAGAGTTGACGACTGCATAATCGTCGACGCCGATGCTCCTGACGGATGGAAACAGCCGAGTGTCGATCTTTGTTTCTCCGAAAGATGAATCAGAAGCAGAGAACCAGGCTTCGGACGACCAAGATCCGGCGAAGCTGATGATGGAGAAATCTCGGGTTTTATCAACGAGAAATGGCTTCGAATGTTTGTGAGCTTTAATGGCGGCGGCCCAGGCGTCTGCGATGAGGTCTTCCTTCAAACCAGTGGCGTCTTCAAGCTTCGAGTGAGTCATTTTCCTTAGCTCCGATGAAGCTCTCTGCTTTGGCTCTTCGTCTTCGCCTTTGTCTTCGTCTTCGTCTTCGGAATATATGATAAAGATAAATTATGAAATTACTGTTCATTGCTTGTCGTTTTTCCATTCCAAAAAGTAGTTTCGGATTGGGCTTCCCAGAAACTCAAGTGGTTTGTCAGGGGAATCAAATTTAAATATCCATGAACTTTCCAACTTTTGTTTGTGTTCACTTTCACATGTGGGAGTTAGGGAAAATACTTTTCCAAAATATATATATAGACACATTTTATTTTGATTGATCAACTTCTATCACTCTAACTCTATCGGTCTATTGATGTCTTTAATTTCTTTTTATATATATTGTAAATTTAGTTTCTATAATATTTGAATTTAGGATCGAATTTATGAGGTTTTATTAGATACCAAATTGTAACCTTAATTAAATTCTAACTTTCTTCAAAATTACATGGCCGAATATATATATAAAACTTCCAAAATTTTGTTCACTATAAATTTTGAAAAAATCTAAACTATCTTTTGTTTTAAGATTTTTGGTGGAATCTTCCCTCCCAGACACATTGTATATAATTTTTTTAAATCTTAGGTGATATCTAACTTCTTCGCATTTTGAATTTTAGAATTTTTAATATTGATTTTAATATTTATGATCTAATCAAATCTTGCTATCAAAAGATCTCCAAAAGACTATAAAAGCTTATGAATGAGAATTAAATCAAATTCTACCAAAGATTAAATGATTTAAAAAAATTACATAATATGACCGAGATTGCACTAAGAAAGCTTAAAAAAATGATGAAATCATTTGGTACTATGTTTGATAATTTTTCTAATCTATTTCTTTATTCCTATCTAAAATGAGTTTAGTTGTTGTTGTCAAAAGTTGGATAGTTTGAATCAATATTTTCACCTTATTGTAAAATAATTTGTCACATAATCAATTGTGAGAAACTAGATGTAAAGGAGGTCATCTATCTTTTTTTTTCCGCAAGCAGAGGGAAAAGTTGAGTGATGGAAAGTAGGAAAGAGACTTTTTCAAAAAAACTCTTAGTTTTAAAAGAAATAATAATAATATTTGCCACTAACACTATCAGCTATGTCACAATTTCAACTTTTTTTAATTAAAAAAAAAAGGAAATTTCGAAAACTAAATTGAAAAAGCCAAATATATATATCTCACTAACTATTTGTATATGAATTTATTAGAATATAATTCAATTGGTATAAATTTTAATATCATTTTCGACATTCGAGATTTGATTTTTCCTGCATAATATAATTCTCATTTAAAAAGGAGAATCTAAAAATGAAGAGAATATGGAAAACTATTCATATTGATTAAATTAGCTACCACTCAATTGATTATAAATTTCTCTAATATTTTGTTAATTCTTTATTCAATGGAGTCTAAATATGTTAGTGTTAGAAAATTATGCATAAACATTTTCCAACCATGAAAGTCTAAAATGGAGACTTAACCGTCAAACATTAAAAATTAGTCTGAAATGGATAATACAAATAAAATAAAGAAAAATTTAAATATTTTCCACAATTGATTGACAAGGGAAAAAATATTTTTTAAAAGAATCATTTTTATTTAAACTATTTCAATAAAATCGATTTAAAATACATTTTGAGACTATTTTAGTTTATTGTGAAACACTACAATTATTTTCAAATTTAAACACTTATTAAACCAAACATAACCTTAAGACAATGGAACAACCCTCCCCTCTACTTTGTTAGATCTAAATATATTGCAATGTCGTAAGAAAAATTATATTATCAATCTCCAAATTTCACATTAGACAATCAATCCCAAAGATAATATTCCCTGCTCCACGTTGTTAGATATCAATATATTGCAATATCATACTAGAAATTATAATATCTAATCTTCCTCTCCCCAAGTTCCACATTGAACAATCCCAAAGTATCTTTATTTCCAATATATATTCCATTAATACTCTCACATTTTTCTTCCATTATCCACTATAATTATTTCTCGTGAGACATAAATTAATAAAATAATTAACGATTACTCGTGATTGATTTCAAAACAATCTTCCCATTCTCCATTAGTACTCCAAAATAATAGTCAGACATTACATTCTACAAAATCCCCATTGATGGAAAATGTTGGAAGTGCAAATAATAAAATGAAAAATCAATAAGTTTGCAACACAGTCTACTACTATATTATAATTCAAGGAACAAACAAACTAAGAATTTACACATTTCAAGAAGAAAATTAGCTTGTAGAATAAGAAAACTCAACTAGAATTCAAACTTCAGAGTATGCCATATGTTGCTCCAAAATTTACATTTAAAGACAAATAAGAAACCAACAATGCCAAGCAGCTACAGAATTTGCAGCTTATGTTCGTTCAAACTTCAATATTACTTTCACATCACCACCCCAAAAAAAGAAGAAAAAAATTTCTCATTTTCAAGGCTTCACTACTGATGACATTTCCTTTCTTTTTCTCTGTTTTTACTTCTCTGAGATCTTTGAAACAGCAATGAACCAAAAGAAAACAGAAACAGCAAATGGGGGATCTAAATTCCCAATAACACCAATCAACATTTGTACAAAAAAAAAAAAAGAACGAAGAACTTTTACCACTTGAATTCCATCATCATGTGAATTAGTTGCCATTGAGGAACCTAGGTTTCTTTGATGAACGTCGAAATGACGGTGCTGATCGTTGCAGAAATCCATGGCAAGGGTCGAACACTGCCGCGGATGACGCCGGAGAAACTGGAGACGACGGGTGGTGATCGTGATCATGATCAAAATGTAGCTTCCTCTTTGACCCAATTTTCTTTCCTTCATTTTCTCCTTCCATAATGAAATCTTTCAATCGTTTCACATCAGACAATTTCACAGGCTTCACTATGAATTCTTCAGCCCCTTCCTTCAAGCAACTATCAGAAAGAAGCAACCCCATTTCAGCTTAAAACTAACCATGAAAACACAAAACAAGAACAAATCCAGGGGAATTTATACCTGTCTATTCGAGCCAAAATATTCTCTGATGACATTATCACAACAGGAATCTCCCTGAAAGCTGATGATTCCTGTTCATAACAATCCTCTTTCAGCCATTGATTATGTGTAATAAGAAGCTAACATAAACCAACATGAGAAGTTCAATATCTTCTCCAAAACCCAGAATCACCGAATCCAATAGCTTATCTTCTTCGATGAGTTCTTTCAGAACGAATTTAAAGAACAGAAAACAAGCCCATCAACCAAGGAACCAACCTTGATCTTCTTGAGCAATTCATATCCAGTCATTTCAGGCATGGAGTAATCTGTAATGATGAGATTCACCTTCAAACCCTGCAAGCAACCCCACCAATGAATTATCACAAAACCCAACAACCGATTAACAATTGAAGAACAAACAACAGTTCAGCAAACGATTACTAAAATATGAAGGGAAATTTTGCTTACACTACTAAACTGAACAGAATTGTTTTCCCCATCCAAACCCAGATACTGAAGAGCACTTCTCCCGCTCTCAACAGCAGTAACTGCAAAAACCCCCCCAAATCCAACCCAATTCAAACAAATCCCATCCAAAATCAACTCACTAAATGAAAACAATCATCAACAATCATCTTCACCTTTACACGACGAGATCTTCAACAACCGCTCAATAACCTTCCGATCGACGAGGCTATCATCAACAGCAAGAACATGAAGCTGGGTCGTCGAACTACAACTCTGTTTCGAATCGTCGGAAATCCCAACAAGTCTGTCGATGGGGTTGCGACGGAAGCGGTCAGGAACCGTCGCCATGGCCGGAAAAGCGGTCGAAGAGAAAAGGGTTTGTGAGGGAAAGAGACGAAGAGGAAGAGGAGAAATGGGGTCATCTTATAAGTGGGGGAAATGGGTTGGTTTAATTAATGGGGAGGAGTAAAAGCAGAGATTCTGAGGATCCAAAATTTCAGTGAGATCATAGAGAAAGGGAGAAGATGGGGTTTGTTTATTGTGATTTGGGAGAGAGAATCGAAATCCCAGAGCAGAAAAGATTATGGCCACTTGTCAATTGACGCCATGATCGGTCAAAACAAAAGGAAGGGGAAGGAGAGTCAGAATCAAAGCACTGTGAAGATTGGCCGTACGATGTGTAAGTATATGCCATCGTTTTGGTTCCTTGGCGCTGTGCCCACTGACTTTCCAAACAGCTCCATATCGTTGACTCTTACTATTCATTTCATTTCGCTTCCCCTTTTTCTTCCCCAAACCCTAATTCTATAATTTTTTTTTTGTTCTATTCCCAAAATCTTTGATTCTAAAAGTAGATTCGAGAAATAATATCTTTTTAGATTCCTTAATTTTGAATTTGGTATTAAATTTCAATCTTATATGTCAATATGTTAGTTTGAGAAACAAATCGGACATTTTTATTATATTATATTGTAAAATAATAATTTATAAAACATTAAAAAAAAAAGAAATTAACAAAAGGTAACTAATTGTAAATAAATATACATAAGAAATACCCTGAAATTGTTTAAAAGTAGAAAATGTATATTGACATTTTTCTTTTTTCAATTTTTATGGTTTTTTTTAAAATATTTCATTTATATCTACGATTTTATGAGATGATACCTTGCCATTTATGTCGACTTTAACATAGAGATCTGAAAATTACTAGACACAACAACATTGATCTATGGAGGGAAATTTTCAAGGCAGACACCAAAGGTGTTAGGTCGTGTTATGCATTGCAAGCTAAATTGTGTGAACAATAGAATTACAATTTTGTGGTATAAAAGATCGTAATTGAAAAGTTTGAATATCATCAAGAAAAAAAATTTATACATTTCAAACATGAGTCTCGAGTAAGTTCCGAGATGTTCCAATTTTATTAAATAGATAGTAGATAGAGTTTTATATACATGATGTTCATTTATGGTAATGAATTGTAATTATTCCAATCTTCTCTTACAAGCTGTTGTTGTCAAATTAAAAGCAATGTCAACTTTCAACATATATAATTGGGCGTGCACTTGCATTCTTAAAAAGTTAACCAAAAAAATAATTAAAAAAAAGTTTATTTTTTTCTTTTTATTTTTAGGGAAGATGATGAATGGTACTATAAATTGGATGAGGATTAACTTTATTCATTTAATAGTAATTTTCATCTACTCCCAAATGAATCTTAAATTTTGTCTCCTAAATTTGACTTTCTAAAAAACCATTTTTTTTTTTTATGTATTAGTATCTTTACTCTAAAATATATTTACCTATTGCATTTATTTTTACAAAAATAATAATTATTATTTAAGATAAAAATTAATTTTGAAGGAATAAATTTAAAATTAATGAAAAGTACAAAAATCATAATTGGATAACTAAACTTACAAAAATTAAGAGGGTGTTTGGAGCGTTGGGTTGGTTATTATAGTCTTTGGGGTGCAAACTATTTTAGACAAGATAGAAAATAGTAAACACGGTAACAAAAATGAAAGAATAGCAAGTTGGAAATATTAGCTATTATCATTAGAGCCCAATACATCAAGTCCAAACGAACCCTAAAATTGAACAAACGTCAAAATATAGGAGGAAAAAAATAATATTTTAGTTTTAGTTATGAGTGTTTGTAGGTTAGTTGAAGTATTTTTTGACCCAACCCAATTGTTTGGGGTGTAAGTTTCTTCAACCCAATAATCTTTATTAAATAATGCACCAAACCACGAAACATTAGGTTTGGGTTAGTTCGTGTTACTTCATGTCATTTATTTAGATTTTGATTATAACGATAAGTAAAATGCTAATATGTAAAAAATTTATTTAATTATGATTAAGAATACAATTTCAATTTATATTATGATTTTTTCCCCAAAATGCTAAAGATCATTTTTAGAAGTTGTTGAAGAATAAATTATTAAAAAAATTCATGAAATTAAATAAGATGAAAGTAAATATACATTTGCATCATAATAAAAGTCATACTTTTTAAAATAAATAACAGATTTATTTTAAGTGAATTCAGCAACTACTCAACTACGAAACATTTGGATTGAGTTTGTTCAGGTTACTCATATCGTTTATTTAAATTTAGATTCTAACAATATGTAACAAAATTTATTTAATTATCTTCATATAAGAATACAATTTTAATTTATATTATAATTGTTTTTCAGAATGCTAAAAATTATTTTTAGTAGTTATTTAAGAGTAACAATTTTAAAAATTTATGAAAGTAAATATGCGTATATATCTGTATCATAATGAAAGGCATATTTTTAAGTATTTAAAATTAATAAGAAGTTGGAGTTGGTTCAAGGTGGATTAAGTTATTTTAGATGAATCATGAAGCAAATCGATTTATATGGAGTTGGGTTGATTCGGGTTTTTTTTTTTTTTGTTGGTTGGTTGTGTACAAAGAGACAAAGAGGGTAAATGCGTAATTTTATCGAAAAAAAAAGGAAGGAGGAGAATTAATAAAGGTAAATTTAAAGCAGTATTTTGTGGGTAGATGAAAGGGGATGCCCTAGGGCGAAAATGGCGGCAGCGAAAAAGGAAAGCCGCCCAACGCAGATGGGCAGCAGAGCAGGTGATCGTTGATTCTGAATCGAATCGAGTCGTATACAAAAGAGAAAAGAAAGTCCTCCATTTGCGTGAAGCGTCAAATCTGATTTCTATTCTGTGTTTGAATTAAATTAAGAGTTGTATGGATGCGATACGATCGTCGTATCCAATGGAATGATATACAGAATCAGATTATTAAACTCCATCTGCTTTGCCTTGGAGTTTGTACTTTTTTTCTTTGTTGATGGCCGATTATTCCATATCAAGCTTTTTCTTCTTCGCTTTAATTCTATTTTGGATTGCGTGTGAGAGAGATACACACAGATCTTCCCCCATCTCAACATCTCACTGTTTCGCTTCAATTGTTCAATCCTTCCTTTTTGCCTTTTCCTTTTTCAACAATGCCGGATCACTACAGCACTTCAGATCTTTTGGCTTTAGATTCTTTTCCAAAACTCATTAATTCCCACCTCCCTTTTTAGTTTCAATCTCTTTCTCCCTCTTCTCTTTTCTTTTCTCTTAAGCTATCATTTTCATCCACTCTCAACTACAAACTAATAATTATAAAATGGTTTTAAAAGAAATTAATAATTTAGTATAATTTCGGTTTGTAATGATTTTTTGCTCGATTTGATTTTTTATTTTTTTTAAAATTGTGTTGTTTTACTCGTATTTACTAGTTTTCTTTAACACTCTAATGTTATAGAATCAAGTGATTGTTCGTAAAAAAGAGTTGTTGGTTCATAATTTTCATCTTTGAGAAAATGTTATTTCTTAGGCTCAAATGAGAAAATTAAGGTTAAAATTGACCAATTGACTTCATATGTCAATTTCAACAGTGAAAAAAAGAAAAATGACTAAACAAATTTAAAAACTTACAACTCAACATATTAACTTAGACTTCATAATTCTCTCTATGGGTCAACAACTAAAATAAATATTTATTAACTAACTTACATTGTGGGTATATGACTAAATAATTTCACTCAACATCACAAATTATACCATTTGATTAAATTATATTATTAGTATTTTTTACAATAAGTAAATCAAGTTCTTTAATTATTATTTCAGCACATGAATAGGACCAACTATGTTTATTTAATACCTTTAAAAGAACATATAAAAAGAACTTAAAAGGAAATCCTAAAGATTCATAAAACAGATCTTAAGGTAATTGGTTATCTCAATTATTAGAATGTTTTTCTTTTTCAAAACAGATCTAAAGGTAATTGGGTATCTCATTGTAAAAATTGGAGATGGCTCTTTTTTCCAATTTTGAACTACTATTCACTTCCAACAATATAATAATCCATCGAAATAAATAAATAGAATTGTAATTAAAATTAATTAATAAACATTAACATAAAAAATTGAGAGTGATTATTCAATAAAAGAAATTGTATTGAAAAAATGTAAGTCTTAAAATTCATGGATCAAATTAAAATAAAACTCAAATTTTAATAAAAAAATTGTAATATTTTAAAGTTTAGGAATTAAATTAAAATTAAGTTCAAAATTTAAAGAAGTTAATATTTTAAAATTTTGAGACTAAAAAGATATTTATATTTTTTTATGAGGTGATTTGAAAATAAACTTCCGGTCAAAGGGCGGAATAGTCATTTCATATCGACTAAGAAATTTGAAAAAACGATAGCGCGCCTGGGCTGAAGTTGAACTTGAATCACGCTCCCTCCCTCTCTCAACGGTTCTTCAAATCTTCTGTTTAAATCTTCAAACGATTCCCTCCAATTCTCAAACACCATAAATCTCTTCCTTCTTCGTTCGGCAACTCCATCTCTATCTATGGCGGCCAATCTTCATCTACCAGTTCCAGATTCTTCTTCAAACGCTTATTGCCGCAAGCAGAAGTCCCTCGGCCTCCTCTGCTCCAAGTTCCATCTCGCTTCTCTTCTTTTTATATATTTTTCTATTTATTCACATATATCTTATTATCTCTTTTCGCTTGTAGTTTTTTGAGATTGTACGATCGAGATGATGTTCAGTCGATCAGCCTCGATAATGCTGCCTCTCGCCTTGGTAACGTCTGTTTTTCCTGACTGTATATTACTTTGGTTTAATCGAAAATTTGAAGAATTTTTGTGACTTGTATTCTGCAGGTGTTGAAAGACGAAGGATCTACGATATTGTTAACGTTTTAGAAAGCGTTGGTGTACGAAATTCGCTGCTGTTTGTTTGTTTGTTTTCTTAGATGCAGATTTTTGTGTTTATAGTTTAATTTTCAATTCTATACAGATTCTGTGTAGAAAAGCAAAGAATCAATATAGTTGGATAGGATTTTCCGGCATTCCTAAGGCATTAAGACACCTAAAGGTATCTTCATTCTTTTGTTTTTATTCATATTTAGGATTTTTTTTAAAAAAAATAAAAAATTAAGGGTCGTATTCATAATAGGAAGAAGATTCGAAGGGAAATAGCTCTGCCATGTATGCCAATGACCACTCAAGAGTAGGTCGAATTGTTACTAAAACTACCCCTTTTTCTATTATTATTATTATTAATTATGTTTTGGGTTCAATAATCACGAATTATTTTGTGTATCAGTTGATAGATGACGAAGATGAAACATGTTCAGATCTCACATCTGTGAGCCATGAGTACTCTATGTTGTCTAAATCTTCAGCGTCAGTGAGATGTGGTATACGGCTAAATTTTACTTCAATTAGATTTATTTATTACTTGAAACTGTGGATAATCACTTTTTGGCAACATCATGATGTTAATTTGTTAAATTTTTCTTTATCAAGTGGCATCAGAAAATCGGAAGGAAAAATCTCTTGCACTTCTAACGCAGAATTTTGTCAAGCTCTTTGTTTGCTCTAACGTGAGTAATCAAGCAAGATGAGACCTATAATTCAGCGAATTTGTTTGTTCTTATGTGGAGATTATCTAACCATTATTAACTCTCAATTCAGGCACATGTGATTTCACTTGATGAAGCTGCAAAGTTACTGCTAGGCGATGCACAAAGTGTATCGATAATGAGAAGTATGAACCTTTGCTGGTGAGAATTTTGGAATATTTCTCACGTTTTAACAGGGTAGGTTGTGAGCTAATTTCTTATCGTTCTTTCAACTTTTCAGGCAAAATCAGACGCCTTTACGATATTGCTAACGTGTTAGCTGCAATTCGTCTTATTGAAAAGGTAAAATGATCTGATCTAGTTCAACTCCTTGGCCAAGTTTCTTTCTTTTCTGATAAAAACGAACTGCTAATCTACTTGTGAAAAAAATTGGCTACATATTTTGAACTTTTGGATTCTATAAATGACAGACGCAAACCGTTGATACCAGAAAGCCTGCATTCAGGTGGCTAGGATTGAGAGGTAGAGTTGAGAATTGTCGGGCAGGCAAGCCGATGGAATCAAATAAAAGGAGTTTTGGAACCGACATAACAAACATCAACTCGAAGAGAAACAGATTGGCAAATTCATTTGACCTGAATAAGAGCCCCAATTCCCAGAAACAAAACCATGTGCAGCTTGAGGGTTGTAGGGTTGAAGTAGATGGGGGCGAATTAGAGCATGATCCAAATTCTAAGAGCTTCAAATTTGGACCCTTTTCTCCCAGTGCTAGACTGGAAGTTAGAGCATTGAAAAATGAAGCGAAACGGAGTCGTAATAACTGGGTGAGCCTCGCCGCAACTTACCATCCTCAGTATCAGAACCAAGGTATGTTCCATTCTAGTCTCTTTAAAAACTCAAATCATGTGGAGTGAACTAACTTGAAGACAAAAAATAAACATACCGGTAGTTTCCTTCCTGTGATTTTGCAGCTTTAAGAGAATTATTCTCCCATTACAAGGAAGCCTGGAAGTTATGGTACGTTCAAACTGTGAACAGACCATCAATACAAATCCCTGAAGCATAATTCTTGTCAACCAACATCTATTTTGACCAAGTATAGCATTGAAGTAATCCTTTTGATGACTGATTTGATCTCTTGTCAACCAACATCTATCAAGTATAGCATTCAAGTCATTCTTTTGATGAACTGATTTTTGAAGCCTAGGGTGCTTATATGTTGGCTGCATAGCTTGGCTGTGCCAACTCCGATCTCCGGAGGCCATCGTCATGGGGTATAATACTTCAATCATAAGATAGTTGCGCTTACAAATGACTTGGAATAGCTAGTTTATCTACAAATATGTAGTTTATTGTCTGTATTTTGTGCATAATTGAATCAATGTGGTAGCCAATTTCAAATACATCTCAATTTACAGAAGTCGTAGACTTTTGATGCTTCCACATCGTTTTTTCGAGTAGAACAGGGTAATATGAAACAAAAATGTACTAACTTTAATTATTATCATTATTTTTTTATGTAGTTTTCTCATAGAATTATTTCCTCTTGAACACTCACATTGAGAGTCTTGTTTGGGAGAACAATGCTGTTTGTAACCACTACTTCATCCTCAACCGTGACTGCTTCACCTGGATAATATAACCGATGTTTGCCATATTAGAATCGCAGCTGTTAAATACTAAAGCCGTGATTCTAGAGAAAGAAAGAAGATAATATATACACACACACACATTAAAAGCATAAATAGGTAAAAAGTAAGAGTGTAAGACCTAGAATTGTAACTCCCCGCTTTGCATTGTAATCTCCATCAGCCTATAAGTAGCATAAGAGGTTGAAAAAAAGAATTACAACGACCAAATTACTAGAGTAATATTCTTGATATATATGTATAAGTTTCTTCATAGTTCATGGAATAATAAAAACAAGTAAGCACATCTTTCAACTTGCCTGTACACGAGACCATCGACCAATTGAGGATTTCCACCCAACAATAGCATGAATGACAACTGCATTATCCTGACAAGCCGAAAAATAATAATAATAAATAAATAAGCTTTGAGTCCGAGTTCAAATTTTCTGCACACCAATAAAATTCATACCTTAATTTCAACATCATCAAGGATGATACAACTGATGAGCCTAGAACCAGCTCCAATTCGAGCATTAGCTGATATTGAGACATTAGGACCAATCTGTATAAGGACATAGAAGAGAAGCTAATTTAAAAGATTAATCTAAATCGAAGTAAAAAAAAAAAAAAAAAAAGGTGTAAAGGGACTAAAATCAGAGGCATCAAAAGTTTGGAAGTCGTAGAATTTGTAATAGAAGAAACATATGTTACAAATATAAAAAATCCAGTAACAATAATCCTTTTGGCTAGAAAATATTTATATTTACTACGAGATTTGGAAGGTTACCTTGGCAGTTGGATGTACTTTAGCTGAAGGATGAATATAAACATCACCAGTAATGATAGCATTTTTTGTACCATCTCCATTTGCCAATAGGTTGGAGGAGGTGACCCGGAATTGGGCGAGATATAAGCCAGAGCATTTCAACGACATTCTGCAAGATTTTATACAGAAAGACATGAGTAAATCTTCAAACAGGGATGCAAATGAAGCTAATAAGTTATAAGAGTGCATGTACGTACGCAGGTGTTTTGATCTGTTCCCAGTAGTCCATAGTTTCATACGTATATAACTGTTTCTTCCCTGCAAAGGGCGATAGAATGTCTTGATCCAATCTTACGTAGTCTTTCGGCAAACTCCTGCTAGACAAACTTTATATGATAAGTAATTTTAGATATCAAGCAACCTGAATAACACTTATTTTTATATGCAGCTTCATACATGTTTCCAAGTGGCTGCACCAAATCTAAACACAAAATTTCAACATAAAGAGAAGGATCCATCCAACCTTGTTGCCGCAGACTGGAGGGCTTCAAAGCTAGATAATCGACTTAAATTTGCTGCAAATTACATACAAGATATAGTTGAGAATGACAGCAACCTATCTATGCTCAGGTAATGCGGCTGAAAAAAGAGTTTTCCGCCACTTTGAAAATCAAGCCAAAAGTGGAAAATGCTTGAAATAAAGTGACTTAATTGTATAACTAAAGCAATTCGAGATCATCTTAATCGTAATTTTCACTGCTTTCATGTGACTATTACTCACCTCTCTCTTTCCGCTGAGTAGAAACGCCTTGAATTGCAGAAAATATGTCTGGTGTAAATATGTAGACCCCACAGTTTATGAGGTCACTCACCTGTTTTGGAAGACAAAAGCAGGGGAATACAATTGAAAATCCAAACTTAAGAGAAGTAGTGTTACTGAAATTGTTGATAGTTAGCATACAAAAGTTTCGGGTTTTTCCGCATAGTGAAGTAGTTCATTTGTTGTTGGATCTGCAACCAACTCTCCAAACTGGTGAGCTGCCTCAGCAGATACCTAAACACAAAACAAGGATGAAGGCCAACATTGAATTAGGAGAACCGATAACCCGGAATGGAAGGCATTGAACTTCAAAGAATGCAGCTTAAGAGCTTGAGTGTGTTTACTTACTCTGATTACTAGGATTGTTCCCATCCCTCCATAACTTTTGTGAGCATCTGTAGGACATTTCAGAAAACAATCTTATCAATGGCAAAGAGCCTTTGGGATGAGCATTGCAACTGTTTCTTGCGTGAAAAAACAGTCTAAACTTATACACACGGGGGGGGGGGGGGGGGGGGTTGAACAAAAGATTGAATCAAAAGAAAAGGAATACAGCTACCTAGCATTTGTGGGAGTGGAAAACTCGAGCAAACATCACAATTCAGCAAGAAAATATGTGACTGGAAACAAGATTATAGAAACATTAGGAGGTCTAAAACTTATCGATGGATCATATCAACCGAAAGATGCATATTAATCATAATCCAAAGAAGGGAAAAAGATAACAAACTATTGCCGAACAACTTAAAGACACAAATGGAGAGGAAAAAGTGAGACGAAAACCGGATTGTCTTCCATGATCAGATCTCTGAAGTGAAAAAGTCCACCAGCAGAACCATGTGGCTTCTGTTCCTTCAAATATCTAATCACAACCAAAATAAAAATTCAACAACAAACACAACACAAAATGAACAGATTAACATACCTTAATGTAGACTTTGAAAGGAAATGGCTACCTAATAGGGACTTTCAGTTCATTAGAAATGGAAGATAAATATAATGCAAATTCACGCTCCTCATAGAACCCAACAAGAAAAATCTGAGCCAGGTTTGGAATCTGTAAAAACAAACAGTAATTACAACATTTTGATCAACAGAATAAGCATTCAGTAATCAAATGACAGCTTATTCCAATAAGATTACATGAACACATACCCTTTTACAAGCAGAAATTGGGTGATGCACCATCGGCTGTCCGGCCAAAGGAAAAAGAGGCTTCGGAATATTCAATGACAGAGGTCGAAATCTAGTTCCTGTTCATTACAAGATTTGTATGAACAAAAAGCTATGCAAAATTATGAAGTAAATATTCCAAGAATATGTTTCTTGTTTAAGGAACTAAAGCTGAATTCTATGAACCCCAAACAGAATCAAAGCATTCCATAAGACAAACAGAAATGAATTCAGATTTGAATGTAAAGGCCTCAAACAAACTTCCCTCCAAAAGAAAATGAGAAGAAATTAGAAATTTCATATACCTTTAGTGGGACCGCCGACCATTATCACAGCAACAACCTTCTCCTCAGCGCTCCCCATCGCTAATCAAAGCAAACCCAGATCCCAGAAAACAAAACCCACCACTGAACTAATCTCAAAACCAAGAATCCTTTGAAATAAACGGCGATTTCTCGATGTGCGAAATCAGAAATAAGAAATCCGGCCAAATGGGCAACTAATTAAGCTAAATCTGCCCAACCCAGAAATGGTAATGGTGTATTGTGAACAAGATCTCTAAATTCAGCGAGAAACCCAAACAAACAATCAAACAAAGAACAGCGAATCGAAACAAACAGTGGCCCAATTTCAAAGAAGAAATGCAAGATGTGAATTAATGCAGCAAGGCAAATTCCAGCAAGAACAATCAACTTTTCCAACTCTTTCTCTCTCTCTTCCCACTTTTTCAGGCAGCGTTTGTACAGAAGAAAGAGAGATTTATGGGCTCTCATCCAGTGGGAAATAATAGCAGAATTAAGCAGTGATATTGAATTGGCCTGCCCATTGCCACTGATTATGTTGGCCCACACTTCAGTCAAAATCAATTTCACTCAACTTTCTGCATTTGTCGGTTGAAGGTTCCAGGATCATTCCTTTGCACCAAAATTTTACCAATCCCATGACTTTGTCACACCCCACCAAAAAAGAACTGAATATTATAGAACAAATTTTCATACTGCATCGGATTAAGCTAAGTATCTTTAGGCTTTCCTTTTTGTGTTTTGAGTATTTGGGTCATCTTAATTTGTTGCATGAAGTGATTATCTTGTGATTTTTTTCTACCAATCCCATGATTTTATCACACCCCACCAAGAAAAAACAAAGTGATTATAATACAACAAATCTTTCTACTGCATCAGATTAAGCTAAGTATCTTTAGGCTTTCCTTTTTGTTTTTGAGTATTTGGGTTATCTTAATTTATTCCATTAATTGATTTATCTTGTGAATTTTTTTACATTTCTTGATAAAGAATGATGGGGGAAGAAAAGAAATCATTGTCTGAGACAGAGATGTGAATCTTTCTTGCTTTTACTGCAGTGATTGGTAATAAATAATGTGATTATCAACTATACCATCAATAAGTTGAAGGATGTTGTTATTGATTTATCTTTCATCTACTTTGATTTCCAATTTCCATCATGGAGTTTTCATCCATTTAAGTGTTTTTTCTTTCAAAAGAATGAAGAGAATGGTAAAGGGTAAATTTCTACACATATCACATGGAGGAATTTATCCAACCATAAGAGTCAAATTATAAAGTCTAAATTTTAACTTGATTAAATTTCTAATTTAATAATTATAGGGTGGTTGCTTATAATATACTGTTTATATTGTTTTGAGTTGAAGTAATCACTCGTAAACAACATTGCTTTTGGATTAAGATTCATACCAAAAAAAAAAAAAAATAAGAGAGAATTGATTTGGGAACCTTGGTTATTGTGAAACCAAAGAGATCTCTTTCTTTTTTTAAGTTCTGATTATTTCTTTTATTGCCATCTTTTATTTGTTTACAATCGTTCTCAAGGATCACCTAAGATGGATGAATTTCCTAAGTTAAATTATAAACATATGAACTTGTAAGTTAGTGTTAAAAACTTTTTTATAATTCCATTGTTGTGTGTGATAGAATTCTTAAATTTTAATATTTTTTAACAAGTCCATATGACAAACGTTCTACATTTATAAATAACTTTCAATTTTGTGTATGATAGATTTGTGAATGGTAAAAAATGTAGTCAAGATTTATTAGACATAAGAGTTAAAAATTTTTGGATCTATTAGAGTGAAAGACAATTGAAAACTATAGTCGCCCTCTAACAAGGATGGAATGACAAAGAATTTTGATGTTTCCTAAATCAAGAATTTGGACCCTCAATGCAACCTCTGTCAGTTGGATCAAGATTTATTAATGTCTTTGGTATTAATATAAGTGTTGTTAGCTTCTAGATTATGAGTAAAAATTAGAAGACCTTTTTTGAAGGAATTTAATTTTTTCCACCTTAGTTTCCTTATTTTCTCCTTCCTGCCACGGACACGGAGTATTGTTTTTGTTAGGATTTGTTAGAGGTTGTTTTGTTTTGAAACAGAGTTAGGAAATACTATTTATTCCATTAATTTTACTTGCCATTCTTCTCCAATAGATTTTTTTTTTTTTTTAATAAGAAATTCTCCAATAGAGTTTAGGGTTGAAATTTTCCAAAAGGGTCGTAATTCAAAGATCCTTTGAAGTAATCTTGCAGGAAAATAATATAGATTATTAAAAGCATATTAAGAATATATGTTAAATTACTAGTTAGCCTTTGAACTTTGAATTTTGGTTCGTTTGATCTCTTAATATTAGAGTGTTTTTTTAAAAAAAATCATAGTTAGTTTGTTGAACTTTGAAGCTTGGTTCATTTGATCTTCTAATATTGGAGTTTTTTTATTATGCTTGTCTTCTACAACTTATTTACAACTAATTTCATCTTTCTTAAATAAAAAATTGAATTTTTAGCTAAATTTAAAAAATATAAAACAAGTTTCTAAAAATTACATTTTTTAGTTTTCAATACTTGCGTTTTTTTTTTTTTTTTTTAAATGCTCCTAAAAAGTACATAACAATATGAAAAATTCAATAGATAAAATTAATATTTATAAACTTAATTTTAAAAATAAGAAATCAAATGAAACATTCAATTTTGTCTTTAGTAAATGGAAGAATCGTTAATAATCTTGTGACAAAATAGACACAAATCTCCTAGTCGAAGTACCAAGAATATACGTATAATTAGCACAAATATCTATTTAACATATTTGGCCATAATCAACGGATATTACGACAAACATCAGATAGATTCAAATCAAGTACATGTCCCCACTTAATTTCATAATATCTGTATATTTCAAAAGCTACAATATATTTGACCAAAAACGCCTAATTGATTGGAACCACAAAATACCAACTGCTGGGAGATGCAAATGACAGACGGCCAAAGAAGGGGGCAGTCCCATACACTGAACACTTGAGAAGAAATCCATGTTTTTCCTCATAGTTTCAAAGCCAAAGATTAAGAATTATAGAATAAGACTGAAAGAAAGTTCCCGAATTCACACAATCTCAGATTATATCATATGAAAATCCCTTTTCAGGCTACCAACAACTGCATTTTCTTATTGAGTCACATCTCAGTATCTACTGTTTTCAGTAAATTGAATCGAGTTCTTTAACACAAACTAACTGAACTAACCACAAAACTCACAGAGCAGAACTACTTGTGCAAGACTTTCTTCCCCCCAACATCATTCTTCCAAGTTGTCAGTAGACTAAGTAGATGTGAAGTGCTTATTCTGAATCAGAGGTTGGTGTCTTTTACAGTTTAGAAGGAGATTTGTACCATCCCCATGGTTCGTCGGATATATATTGAGTAACCTGCTTTACAGTTAGATAATTATCAAGTCCCCTGTTGAATGAACAAAAGAAAGAGGCAGTTAGGGTAATGTTTACATTTTTAAAGAAAGTTAAGGTAATGAGTATGAGTTATTGAACTCAAGGACACTGGTTGTACGACCTATCGAACAAATCCCATTCAAGTAAGGTCGTTAATGAGTATGAGTTACTGAAAATCATGTTCAAAGCTGATTCAACATAAACCACCTACGCTTCTAGTTTCCCAAAGCGTGCTTCATGGAATAGTTTCTAAAAGAATTTTCAGAATACAATCCTCAATTTTCATTTCTGTATAGGCTCAAACTTGTTTAAAATTATATATTTTAAGATTAATATGCTTAGAAAGTAAATGAAACAAGAATCGATAATATATTTCCAAACAGCTAAATCTTTTTATGTTTAAAAAGATGCGTCGGTCTAAGATTTAGTCTAAAAGAACTGTTTGGTAAATGGTAATCCACCAAAAATAGCTTCTTAATTGAACTTCTTTTTAGATATCTTCTAAATGACCTCTAGTATATTATGATTATCTAGCATTTCTGTGTATAAAATGGAAACGTACCATTCCCCTAGCTCTCGACCAAAGCCACTGCGTTTGTTGCCTCCCCATGGGGCTTGAGTGAAGCATGGTTGCGAGCAATTAACCCACACAATTCCTGCCTGTAAAGCCTGTCAGAAAGAAATAGGGAAATGCATCGTTCAGAAAGTCGGAGGTTTTTCGTGAAAATGTACTATATAGGTGCTTGATAATTGCAATCCTCACCTTGGCTACGCGATCACACCTTTCTAAATCATTTGATATTACAGCAGCACCTAGCCCATATCTGCGAAAGATCAACTGAATGTCAGGACACGGTTTCCAGCTTGCACTAAGCTGGAAAATTTTACTTACATTGTATCATTTGCTAATTCGATAGCTTCATCTTCAGAACTAAAAGTCTTCACACACAGAACAGGTCCAAAGACTTCTTCTTTCCATATTTGCATGGAGGTTGTAACATTAGTAATAATGGCTGGTTCAACGAAGTATCCCTTCTTTAGGTGCTAAACATCGTAATGACAAAATTATAATTAGTTCTAGATATACAAAAAGAAATAGAGTAAAAGTGATATACCAAAAAAATCAAGTGTTACCTTAGGGCGAACTCCACCATATAGAATCTTTGCGCCTTCGTGCTCAGCAGTTGAGACAAACTTCAATATTTTCTCATACTGAAGTTAGATGACCAAAAATTAGTTAAAGAATCAAACAATAGCATAAATATAATATTTCAAAACCAATATGAATCACATGACTTTCATTCTTAACTTATCACTAACCTTATATGTTTTTAGTAAAGCACATTTTGTAGGTTAAATCTATGAAATATATCAATGTATGTACAGATATTATTTAAAAACAAAGTGTCCCCAAGTGTTCTGTCCTAGCATGTCCATGTCTACATACTGTGACAGCGGATTGTTTCTCTTTTCTTTCTCATAAAGAACTCAAGAAATAGAAATATATCCTTCTCTTACCTGTCCTGCACTAACAACAGGGCCAAGCCTGCAACCTTCTTCTAAAGGATCTGAAATCTTAATGTTCTGGCACCATTTCACGAGCCTATCCAAGAATTCATCAGCAATGTTTTCCTGGAATAACAGATAGAAGAAACAAATATTTCTAACGTGAAAAGAAATGATAAAAATCTTTAGCTTATTAACTATGCCAAAAATTTATTCTACCAGATGGCTTAAACACAATTATCCTAGGCTACTGGCAATATCTTCCGTTCCATTAAACCCAGAAGATCTTACTAAAAACAAAAAGTCACTTAAGGAGGAGAAAGAACTGAGAATGTATATGATAGAAATAAATATATTCAACTGCATACTGCAGGAAACATTTAGATTATTCTACGTACATGTACAAGTAGACGGGATGTGGCACTGCAAATCTGACCATTTGTCCAAAAGCAACCAAATGCTGTCCATTCGGCAGCTATAAATCATAGAAAAAGAAAAAACAGTCAATAATACCAAGACCACATACGGACACAGATCCAATGCAAAAATTTCAAGGTAGCTTCCTTTTCATAAGGAAATTTTTTTTATTAACCATGATAAACAAAAGACCACGATAAGAAAATGTGCTCTAAAGTTACTGACCCTTGTCAAGGTCGACATCATCAAAAACAACAATTGGACTTTTTCCACCAAGTTCCATGGTAACAGGCTGCCAAAGAAATCAGGCAAGGAGAAAGTAAATCAAATGGAGATCTAGAACTTCTACTAGTCAAATGTAAATGTAAATTGTGCTGAAATTCAACCTTGACAAGTTGAGCAGCTGCTGTCATAATCTTGCTTCCAGTAGCACCACTCCCAGTAAATGCAATCTATCATCAAGTATTTGTTCTTTTAGTTGGACAACATTTTATCTTTAAAAATACAAGTAGATGCTCATAGTGATAGCCATACCTTGTCAACGTGAGGATGAGATGCTAGAGGAGCACCAGCTTCAGGGCCAAATCCTGTCAGAATATTCAAAACACCAGATGGAAGACCAACATCTTTACAGATTTCGCCCAATTCCAAAGAGGTGCTGCCCAAAGAAAACGTATTGTGTAACAACATTAAAAAAAGAATACCACAAATTAAATCAACTTCATACGATTCATAATCACTTACACAGATGCCAGTTCTGATGGCTTCAGGATTGCAGCACACCCAGCAGCCAAGGCAGGTGCAACTTTCCATGTAGACATCAATAGAGGATAGTTCCTTCAATATAAAAGACATACATCAACAAAGTTTGGTGCTTATGGAAGATTAAGATAGAGCACCATGGTTCACAAGGAGAAAAGTGATACAGGTAGATAAAGAAGAGGACAAGAGAGAGCAGAACCAGATACGACCCTGGAGGTTAATAACTAATAACATCCCAATGCATGCTTCTTGTTTAAATTAACGATACAATGAGAACTGTGGAGCAGAGCTACTCAAGTTTGGGTAACATATCCACCATCAACAAGTATCAAGCATCCCAGCATTTTGATACTTGTTGGACCACATGTTAGACAATCTAACATTCAATTTTTATTGTACATGTATCAAACGCTTGTTATATGTTGAACAAATATAACGTTAAATCCTTTACACATTTATTTAATTATTTGTATCTGAAAAATTCTTTAGCAATTGAAACTGTTACTTGACCCTTCTACATTATTGGTCAAGAAAGTTTTGGAATATTTAATATCCTAAGGTTTAAGTTAATAACCACTTGTTTGAACCTGGGTTGAAGAGCCTTTATCACGATGTTTGAAATCAACGGTTTCATAGTTGAGAGACATAAGTTGACTGTGATTTAAAGAAGAATACAATAAATAATAACTGTATATTCCAACAAAAGCTGAGAAACTAAAAAGCCAAGAAACAACCCAAAAGAAAAACAAGCAAGGCAGTTGGAGGCAACAAGTACCAGGGAGTAATCAACCCAACAACTCCAATGGGTTCTTTAAGAACATAGCTCTTGAATGTATCCATGGGAAGAGAAACAGGAGCTTTTTGCTTTGCATCCAACCCTTCGGCAAGATCTGCATAGTACTCGAAGCACCCAGCAACATCATCCTGTACAATATTAACAAACATTGATGGTAATGAAAATATTACAACCAATATATATCTTTAACTTTAAGTAATTGCCATACCATGTCCCATGCAGCTTCTTCCAGAGGTTTTCCACAGTCTATTGCTTCAAGTTTTGCTAATTCTGATTTCCTCTCTGTTATCTGTGAGAAAATAACAAACAGAGTTCAGGATGGATGACACTGACACCTTGCAGATAGAAGTTTAAAATAATAATAATAAAAATAAAAACTCGACTGCTTAGTGTTTAGCATATCTAATAGTAAAGTTGAATTTATATACAATATAACATCCGAAGTCAATAAAACTTCTTGATTCTTACAAGGCGATTAACAAGAAAGTAGCAGTTCTAAGACGAGATATAGAGTTAAAAAATGGCTCTATCCTGATATCTAATGTTTCAATGAACTATGGCGGGAAGATGGATGGCATCATATTTCTCACTTTCTATAGATCCGCATCAGAAACCAATTCATGGCTTCAAGCCACTAGAATCGCAAGCGAATAACAAAAGCATCAAAGATCCTTAGCAGTTAGCCCAGTCCAATAGGAAAAGAAAGAGCAGATCACAATCAAATAAAAGCTAGACATCCATATGACCCACCGACCTTAGCAGCAATAGCACGCAAATACTTGGCACGATGAGCTCCCGGAGCAGAGGCCCAATCTTTGCCTTTATTCCTCGCAAGTGCTTTTCGAGCAGCATCAACTGCTAACTCTACATCTTCCGCAGTAGCCGCGGGAATAGATCCTGAAGCATATTTGGTATATAACACAAAAGTAAGACTCAAACCACTTATAAACCACCCTATCCTCAAACAAATTACTTCTTCCGATCATCTTATCGATTGATCCCCATAGCAAATTAATGAACAGTCATAAGTAGAGGAATTGAGAGGAAGAAGAGACCGATTGTTTCTTCAGTAGTGGGGTTGATGATGGGGATGCGGTTCTTGAGGACTGGTTCCCTCCACTCGCCGTCGATGAACAGCTGTCGGCTGGGAATGGGAATCGCCATTACTGCAGAGCTCTTATCTTCTTCAAAGTGGTGGAGGTTGGAAATGGCATCGGAAATTGAGATGATCGATATAAACACTCAGCTACGCTAAAGTTCCGAACTAGTTTTGGATTTTTTTTGTCCGTACTGTAATTTTCTTCTAAATTTTATTTTAACTTTGAATTTTTCGGAATTTGGACGGTGGATTGACTATTTTACCCCGCTCCCCGGATATTTCTGAAAAGGGTATTCCAATTATTTCTACTACAGAGAATTAAAATCAAAACATATTCCAATTATTGAATAAACAAAAAACAACTGACTAAAATCTTTATTAATTCCAATTATTGAATAAACAAAAAAACGAATCTTATAGAAATAAATACAAGGGGACTACTCAAAGATAGAGATATTGGTGTCCAACAAAGAAATCTCTAACACCTCCCATATTATACAATGTTTTATTATAGAAAAAAAATAACTCATATATGCAAAAAAATTGTTGGAATTAACATCAATCAAAAAGTGTTTTTTTGGTTACCCCAGTGTTAAACCCCACTCTCTCAAAATATATTGTTTTTTTATGGCTCGGGTGCACAAATTTTAAAAGAGTGTTTGAGGTAAGGAGTGGAGTTGTGAACTCATATTAAAGTCCAAAAAGTAAAGTGTTTTTTAATAGTGGGATCCACACTTTCCTTAAGCCAAACAAGAAGTGGAGTTCACAACTATCAACTTCCTAACTTCTTGGTCCAAATACCTGCTAAAGATCTCTAATCTTAAATAATAATTAAAAAATTATATTAGTTTTAATCCATAAACTATGATATTTATGTACTTTTTTTCTTGAGTGAAACAATTAATTATACTGGATTGCATCACAAGACACTAAAAAAAATGGTCACACAAGATGGGAAAGAAGAATAGTAGAGACACTTTTCCAAAATCTTTCTCGCAAGGATGTGTGCCAAAACATCATGAGAGCAATGAACATGTAAAAAAGAAATATCCTTCGACCTTGTACGAGACCCTTAACTTGAATTAAGAGACTTCAGTTAGGTCAACATCTTGTCCATTTAATAACGTCATCACCTTCCAAACAATATTCAACCAAAATATGACATAAGTTGATAGACAGTGCCTTGCATTTTTTAACTCTTACATTTTAAAAGGTTTGTGGATTTATCAGTTGCAAGTAAAATTTTAACATTTTGTTGGACATCAAATTTAAATTTGTATCTAATAGAGTAATTAGTTTTTAAAGATTTTGAATTTAATTTTTTCAAGTTACTAAATAGACGCACATAATTAAATTTGTAATTTAACTTAAAAATTATAAGTTACTTCCTACACAATTGCATTGAACTTTGAGATAGGTGTCAATTATATTTCAAAAAGTACTTTTAAAAGTTGAATTTTTTTTATATAATTTTATTAAATAAATTATAAAAATTAACATAGTAGTCTATGTATAAAACTTAGAAGACAATATTATTTATAAACATAAAGAAGATTAAAATTGTTGCTACTATTTGTCTCATCTAAAAATATGATAAAAATTTGAATTCATATCATCATTCTTTACACACTAGTTACCACTTTAATTTACGTAATGATGTAGTATAAAAATTCTAAAAATACAATAGCATCATTTTTTCTTTATTGAACCAATATTTTTAAATAATTAATTAAATTTGTAAAGAGGCCAAAAATATGTTAACTTGGAAGCCAACCCAATATATCATATTTTATAAATTAAACAATCCTTCTTTGAGTATGGGTAGAAAAGAAATGTACCAGCCCACCACTACATTAATATACATTCATTCATATATATATATATATATATATATATATATATATATATATATATATATATATTATCAGTCTTAATATTTATGTTAATTTTTGTATTAGAGATATTTGTTCTATATGTGAATTCAAAAGTTGTAAATGTGGTAAATATTTTAGCTATTTTTTAGACTAAATTCTTTATTTTTATTTTGTTTAATTAGTTCAACAATTTTGTGTGCCAACAATGTCACAACATTAAAAATGATAATTATTATTTTGACTGTTTAGTTATATTCTGATTGACTTTAGTGATTAACTGTGTATTCAGATTAACTATAATAAAAATATACTGACTATCTAATTATGATCAGGGAATAATTCTATGGTTTGTTTGTCTTTTGAACTTTTAAAATTTAAAGAAAAAAAAATCTTTAAAATAAAATAATAATAAACATAATAGAAAAAAGTTATCCTGACATGGTGGCACGTGGAAGTTGGAACACTTGGATGACAACTCAGCTCGTAGGGCCAAGAGAATCGTAATCAGTTATTTATTTATTATTATTATTATTAAGACAAATATCAATTTATATTCATGATCTTTAGGATGGTATTAATTTAAGCTTTAAACTAATTATTGTATCAATTAAAACCTTTAACTTTTATAAGTATATAAATTTAAATACTAAACTTTCGTAAAAATATCAATTTAAACCCTACACTTTCATAAATGGAGAGTCTAAATTGATGCACTTATGAAAGTTATGAGTCTAAATTAATACACTAATAAAATTGTAGAGTTTAAATTGATACAATTGTTAGTTTGAGGTTTAAATTGACACATTTATAAAAGTTCAGGGTTTAAATTTGATACAACTGCAAAGTTTAGGGCCTGAATTGATATTTACCCTTATTATTATTATTATTATTATTATTATTATTATTATTATTATTATTATTATTATTACCATTTTTGAGAAAATCATAATCGGTTTTCAAATTTGAAATTAAAAATTTAAAAAAAAAAAAAAAAAAAAAAAAAACTAATAAAGTATTACATATATAAATTACTGCACTATGTTCACTACTCTTGACAATCGTTAAGGGATTTATTACAATATGTTTCCTTTACTTAGCTTAACTGGAAATTTGTATTTATTTTATTTCATCTTTTAATTTAAGAATATTAGTTCATACAAATATATTTTTAAAATATGTTAAAATTATACAAAACATTGCTCGAATTTTAAAGTTTGAGAGTATTTTTAAAACTTTTGAAGGTATTTTTGACACATAACACTAACGGTCTCTATCTAAAACTAATGGTAAGAATATCTTTTAACTCATTTTCGAAGTTTAAAGATACTTTTGAAACTTTTGAAAGTTCATGATTATTTTTTACACAAATTACGAAGTTTAGGAATGTTTTGTATAATTTAGCCTTACCCAAAAGAAAACAAGCAAGAAATCTTGTATAAAGCTTTATGTAAATATAATAGTATAACATAAGGTAAATAACTTTAGTGGGTCATTTTAAAGATCCAGGCCTTGCTACAAGTACTTGTTTTCCATCAAAATCTATGTTACAACCACCAAATTGGTATGAAATATTTAGATACTTTTTTTCGTTTTTCCTTTTTAGATCGTTTCTTTAATTTCTTTTTGAATATGTGCGCCAATATTGGGCTGCCGGC
The DNA here is from genome assembly GCA_030954485.1 of Citrullus mucosospermus. Lineage (NCBI taxonomy): Eukaryota > Viridiplantae > Streptophyta > Magnoliopsida > Cucurbitales > Cucurbitaceae > Citrullus > Citrullus mucosospermus. Next base: position 28,270,961 of record CM062060.1, read on the forward strand.
CCAAACCACAGCTGAGGGAGGATCCACTAGCCTGTTTAATTATAATATTTTTTATACAAAAAAAGAAAAAAAAAACACATTTCTGTTTTATTTTTATTTTATATAAAAAAATTATATTTTAAGGCAAACATATTATTAAATTTTTTTTGCGTAACATATATATATATTTCGCAGATTTATAATTTTTAAAATCCTTTTAAAGAATTTATATACTTTCAATTTAGATTATATTTAGTTTGCTCTAAAGTATAAGAGTTGTAATAAAAAGAATATATGATTTGAAAAACTAGGTTGTAAAGTTTGGTTTTGAGAGAAATATATTTTATGTACAAAAACCAGTGATAATTTGAAATTTGAAATTTGAAATTTTGTTAAGAACTGACATCTAGCTAATTTTAAAAATTGGGCGAATGCACATTTCTATAATTAATTTTACTGAAAAAATTTAACCTCCGCCTTTTAAGAAGAAAGTATATGTTAATTATTACTCAATTAATCTTACTTCAAGTCATAGAGAGTTTCAAACCATGGAGTATAGCTTTGATTAGGGCATCTAATTACCATCATTAAAGAAATTTTGTAAATGTATCAATTAATATGACTTAGTTTAATATAGTGTAAAAATATAATTATTTAAAAATTGTACATACATTCGATTCTTACACGTGAATACACTTCTTCAAATGTTATTCAAATATTAGACTAATAAAATAGATTTAATTGATAAAATTATAAATCTCATATTTATCCAATTATAAGTAATGAATGAATGATGTAAATTAATAGACATGAACGTTCAAATTTTAAATTATTGAATTGTATCGCTATTAATTCCTAAATTATATCAATATCAATACATTTTACTAACTCCTTTCATTTCGTTATTGGTAGTCTTTAGAATGAATTAATTAGTAAATTCAAACATGCTCATTAAATTAGAGAAGTCAATAATTACGATCTCATTTTCCACTCTAAAATATTGAACTAACAAAAATGTAAAGAAATAAAAATTTAATTTTGAATCATATGGTATTCGTTTTCACTTTAAAACTTATAATTTTTGGTTTCAAATATTGTTTAAAATATTACATCTACGATATAAAATTGATAAAATATTGGAGAAAAATGACATCAGATAACTTTATGTTATTGAAATTGATGAGTTTTATGAAGATTTATTAGCGAGTAAATTAAAGAAAATCGAATCAATAAAAAAGAATTAGCAAAGTTGAAGGTCCAAATTGAATTTCTCGGTAAAAATTAATTTTATTTTCCCATAAATAAAAGTAACATTTTCAAAATTAGATGGCGAGATCTCCACCTTCACCTTTCATCTTCGTATATCAATTTCCCCATAATTTTTTTGCCCTAACAAGGTTTATACATGTTGCTGAAGCGAAAATTTCAACAAAAACTGATAAACAGAGAATTGAAAATCAAGAATCAAAGTGTAAAACAAAACCGGAATCAAAACAAGAGGAAAACCGAAAGAGAAAACAGAGATCAAATGAAATTATATTAACAAAAGAATAATCTATGGCCTACATGTATCTATATAACCAGCAGAAAAAGAAAAGAGCAGAGAGGTACAGAGAAAAAAGGATGAATTCGATGAAGGAAGGAATTCTACTTCTTATGAGTGGTTTTGTTATATTTATCTTTAATCCATTGGAAGCCAAGAGAGGTTCCTTCTTTAACCTTTTTGACGCCATTAGAGGCGACAGCTTTGGTCTTCCCAAGCCCTTCGCCGACTTTCTGCTTGTATTTGGCCGTACTGTTTCCGCCGCCGGTCTTCTTCTTGTTCTCTGTGGCTATGTCCGTGGAGTCGTTGTAGTCCCACTGGTCCGCCCAATCGTAAGAGCCGTTTCCAGCCATGGATTTGATTGATTTGGGGTCTGCTGCAGAGAAATCTGAGGAGGGTGAAGATGAAGAATCTGATGGCGAAAAGAAGAAAAAGAGAGAATCGACGAAATTTTGTGAGAGGGAATGGGTTTTTATAGGGAGTGAGTTCAAAGCGAAAGCGAATGCCGTGTGGATTGCGATTAAAAGTCATACAAATTTTGCCTTCTTGGAGTGGAAATAGAATATCCGAACAGTTAACCTATTTGGACACGTATGGAGCCGGGACCTCCCACGAAACTTCTATTAAATTATTTTGATGCCTATATATTATTATTATGTATTATTAGGCCTATAATTAAATCCTATTGTAGTCTCTTAATTTTAAATTTGATTATATTTTAGTTCATAAATTTATTTTAGTCTCTATGTTTAATTCTTCAATAAAAATGTAGGAAATTTGTATTTTCTGATGACTAAGCTTTAGATGTATTGAGCAAGATGAGAGTGAAATACAATGTCAACAACCAATATGTCAAAATACTAAATGACTAAAAATTCAAATTAAAAATGTATTTTAAATTCTCCTGCCATTTTATTCAAAATTGAAACTCTAAATTTTTTAGTATAGCAAGGATCAAAATTAAACCATTAAAGGTACATAGACAAAAATATAACAATATGTGGATAAATGATATTTATTTGTATGTTTTTCTTTACCGGAGAAAACCAATAAATTAAACCTGAATTTTTTTTTTCTTTTTGTGAATGTATGAGTAGATGTATCGTGTAATTTATTTTTAACAACTATTATGGCTTTTTAGATTTGTAAGCGAAATGTTTGTTCTAAAAATGGTATTAAATATTTATGTTATTTAATTTTTGGCTTATTTAGCTTTTCTACCAAAATTGATGGACAATTTTAAAACCTATCTATCTAATAGGTTTCATTTTTATCAGTATGACCCGTGTCCAAAATTTAATATCATAAGTATTTTATTGACATCAATTTTGTAGAATCAAGTGAGTTGTCATAGCACTTACGAATGAAAGAAGAAGAAGAAGCTTAATACATTTTAAGAGTCATAATCAAATTTTTAAAGAAATCATTTCACATTTTCAATGATCTATTTATTAAATTTAAATAACTTCTCTTTCAAAGAAAACAAATATATCAAAATTTTAAGCCGTTAGGAAACAAAACACAATAAGTTTTCTCTTTCAAATGATGTTCTAAACAAACATAACATAGTATTAAATATTTAAGGTTAAGATACTAGTTTAGCTCCTATATGTGAACTCGCTGTTGATTGAGTTTTAAAAAAGAATGCGGTCTCTACCCATATTCCCTTGTAATTTTTTTTATACTTAATTCATGAAAATTATTATTATTATCAAATAAATTCCAATAAAAATTAACTTAAAAGACTAGATTAAAAGTTTATTGAAAAAACAAGAGATTAAATTGAGCTATTTAAAATATAGGGTCTAAAATAAAATAATCGAAAATGATATTTTACCCTAACTTTTAAAAAGTGATTTTTGGTATCAGATAATGGAAGTTCAAGAAGGTTCTAAAGCATAAAGTCAATAACTAACTAATCACAGCCAAACCTTAGCTAAGTTTCGGTCACCGCCTACGCCTGATGAATTTGGCTATTTCTTGGAAACAGAGGGATTTTAATTTATTATCTCGAAAAATCAAGGCCTTCAACCAAGACCAAACTAAGCAATATTTATAAAATTATTCAAAGAAAATAACAGTTAGATGTTTAAATATATCATAGTCAAGCAAGGAAGGCCATAAGCCATAGATTGGAGAGAAGTTTGACTTTTCAACATTTAGAATTTTAATTTCCGTCTTCGTTTTTTTTTTTAATTATTTTTTTTCAGCGTCTTGTTGATCCTTTAATCTCCCTTATTATCTATATATAATACCTCCTTTATGAATTTTATGATTAAATTTGAGGTTACACTTAAAAATCAAATTTTCAAGAGATTCAGAGATGAGATAGAAAATAAATAAAAGGACCTAAACCAGAACCATATCTAACCCAAAAAATATTTGGTCAATTGCCTGTTTTCAGCTAAAGCTTATGTGTAGTCTATTTTCTTAAATAAATGAATTTATTCCTTAAAAAGAAAATAAAGGACTTGGATCATAGCTAAATAAGTTAGGCGGAAGATCGAACCATCGATCTTTAGAATAGTAATTGGTGTCTTGTCCACTAATAACCTGTGTTCAGAATGAAAACTTTGCAAATAACTCAATGGTACTATTTAAAAGACAGAAAAGAATGGTTTGCATAAACAGGGATACAAATAGTATCGTAGACTATTTGTGTATAAAAAAAAAAAGGTGGTCGTTAACCTGCGAAATAATACTAGTTTGAACAAGGAATAAAAAATGGGAGAACTAGTAAAATATGCAAAGAAAAGAAAAACATTATGAAGAATTTAAATCTTAGGTACTTGCAGATATCTTGCCTGATTTATTGATCACAGCTTTCAAGTATTTGCAAGTATTTGTAGTAGAGCCAGCGGGATGTGTCAAGTGCATCGCCATTGCTTTCCACAGGGTAAATCTTTCTTCTGCTTTGCCAATCATTTGTTAGCTTTATCCACTGTCTCCTCCAATTACTCAATTGAAATCTGTATCCATTCTCTGAACTTTCTTTCAAGAACTTGAAGTATATCGCAGCTCGAGGACCGTAGTAATCGCCCAAGAGTCCACTCCAGTACTTGTTTCCTGAATCGAGATTAAACAAGTCACATTTGAATGTACAATTTCATAATCTCGATGATAATCTATTGATATAGAGTCGAGTCCAGGTTCAAAGTATCATTACCATAGTCACGAAGTAAACTTGCTTCTTCCTCTGTGTTGTCAAACCACATGGTTATTTGAGTTCTTGCATTCCACTCATACTGTAATTTGAGATTGTCAGCATTTGAATGCTGTTAGTATAATCTTTTTTCATAATTAGTAGAATGGACTGAACCTGTTTTTCCTCCTCTTCGTTTTGGGCGAGTTTCTTAGCGCTTTGTAGCCAAGGTCCCAGAAGAAATCCCTCGTGACAAGCCAATAATGTGTCGATATCATTGACAAGTTCAAGGAACTCTTGGCTTAAGCTGACCATTGTTTGCGCATCATGTAACTGATATGCTTTGACAATTCTAAAGAATAGATTATTCGAGTATTTGGCTAGAGCTTGCCTGGTCAAATCCACAAGGTCATACCTAAGAGTAGCAATGAATGTCAATTCAATGATCTAGACTTGAACAGAGAGAAAAGGACGATATTTGATATCTCTATATGTTTCAAATAAATAAAAGGATGTTTTAAATTCGTGAGTCAACCTGTAAGTGTTGCTACCAGAAAGTTCATCACCGCCGGCAATGAAAAGCTTGAGTGCACGAATTACTTCAGAAGTAGGATACCAAAGATGAGGTCGGTCAAACGTTGCATCCCGGAGGTGGAGGCTATCTACACTTGAGTCCAAGTTCCCATGTTGTTCAGACCCCTCAGGTAATACCAAGATTGACGATGGATCAACATCTGGAAATGCCACAATGACGTCCCTGTTTTTGTCCTTTTCCATATTGAACCGGATATGTTAGTAACATGTTTGAACAAAATTCACAGACTTTGCATGAGCAGGAAAAGAAAATAGACAACGGGAAGACTGGAAACACAAGTCGTAAAAGTACCAAAAGAGAAGAAAAGGTTGAATAGACATTACAGTTTTTTGCATACTTACATAGGCACCATCAGTGCAGTTGTAGATGGTGTGATATAATACATCCCAGGCATCTTGTATTGAAGGGACTAAATGACCATAACGCCTCATTGAATACTGATAAAGCCATTTCTGGAAACGAAAGGATAATATTACAAATTCTGATTGATGGGAACAAAGTTTTCAATAATCAAAATTGCGGCAAAATCTACCAGGAAAAAAATTCTAATAGTAAAAACAAACTTTAAAATAGAAGGTGCTAGGGCTAAAATTCAGAAATCATGGGAAAGGTGTGCAGTATGTTCTCCAAAGGATATGAATAAACCTCTATTCGAAGGATCTACCACGACTGAAATTGTTGAACTAAAAGAAGAAAATATCTACTGTTGGAAAGAATTGCAATGAAGTTAATAATGAATTCATATTTGGGTAACAGATCAAAGGAAAATTATATCTTAGTTAAGCAAATTAAGTGGCCTTAATTATTGACCCACGGACTTCCTCTATATTAGTGTTGTCGGTGGAGAAAAAATCATATACTTACTGTTATAGTAGCATAGTTTAGAAAGTTGCCTATATTCATCAAGCAAAGAAGATTGCCTATATTTGGTCTAGTCGAGGAAGATTGCTTAGTTCTTGCAACTTTGCAAGTTAGTTCAATCTATCTAATAGGTCCGAGGAATTCTAATCTCCTAGATTTCAGCTTTCTTCCATGCTTAGATCTTTTACATAGAACTTGTCGTGATTGTTCTTGAATTGTATGACATTTATTATGAAATATTTTCTAAAATCTTTCGCATCTATCAGTTCCTTCTCATAATGCATGGCATGTAAGACTTGGAAAATAAAACCACATTGGCATTAGCCAGGATGTGAACCTATGCACGGTAGAAAAGTAATGATAATCACTACCCTTTTCATATGATTGGCTCTTCGGTACTATTCAATTTAATCAATGTAATGTCACTTGTCAGCTTTCCGCAAATGGAACATGAATACAACTGGCAACGAAGTAAATGGATCATCATATTTTTAATAATAATAAAATATTTGTACCTTGACATCAACTTTGCTGTGTTGAAAAGCCATTTCAGACATAAGATCGTAGACAACAGGATTCTGTTCAATTCCTTCCATGGACATTCCTACCCCCACCTTCAAATGAAAACACAGGTGACAATGCTAAACACGAATTTAAACATTGCAAAATAAATGGTACACCTCATAGATATATGAGAAAAAAAGAAGGTGAGAGGGAGGTTGGAATTAGTAATATCTTCATAGATACGTTATGGGTATAATCTTTTGTAAACGAATTAACATGCGACAAAGTATTGTAAGTGATAGAGTGGCCTTGCTACTATGATCTACTGTGATTCAGCCCTTAGTGGCTTCAATACATAAATAAAAATAATAATGAAAGAGTAATAATCTTCCAAGCCGTCTTTTCAATAATGAAAAGAAAGAAAGAGAATCAGTTCATCTCTTTTAAATTACATAAATACTTATATATAATATACTTGAAATCAGAGCTACGTTACTTCTGGACAAGAGAAAGAAAGCACCAAATATTTATTTTTAAAAAACTATTGGAGTTAAATTAGTATACCTGTAGCAATTAAATAATGCTGCCAAAACATTATGACAACACCTAGACATCAAATAATATAGTAGATGATAAACTTACCATTGTCGAGTATGGACTAGCACAAGCTTCAATTGGTCCAGATGCTATTGAATCTAAAATGCCATACATCTCCACATTTCCAGCAAAGTTATGTAGCATACACCTGTACAAGGCAATTCATATTATTAAAGCTAAAATTTACGAGCATCACACATCCATTGAAATATAGAACACAACTAATGAAACAATAAATCAACTTATAGTCTTAGCTACAAATGATACCTAAAGCACTATATACGGTCCAAGACAAAACAAAATTAACGAGAAATGCAGTTTTTCTTTAATTTTTTTGTAAAACGGCTAAAGTCGGATGACTACTGTTTTAACCTGCAGACTAAATGAAATGAGGTACCAAAATTGCCTTGCAGGAAATCCTCTTTCTTATAAAGTACAAACACGAAGATAACATTGAGCCACTGATAATTACTTTGCTTTTCTATAAACCAACTGAAATTGCATTGTAAAATGATATAATGACATAAATTTAACATATTCATAAAATAGCAAAAAATTAGGTAATGTAATGCTTAATCAAGGAAATTTTAATAAATCAACCATAGTTTTGAGAATCTCTCTTCAAATTAATTTATAAAAGTGGGCAGAAATGTAAAAAGATATACAGTATGTCATTCTCAACACCACTGCTTTTAAAGGGTTAGTTCTTTTCTTAGATTGTCAACATAATCAACCATGTAGAGCAACTAGAAAAAAAGTTAATAGCCTATAAATATAACATTAGACACTCGCTAACTTTGAACTAATGAACTTAGGATGTCTGTTCTTGGCCGATAATTATAACATACTCATCAACATCGCTGATATGCTATGAAAAAAGGCTTTCCACAATGTTAGCCTAAATCTTGACCATTTATAAGATATAAACATTAAGATCGAGCAAAAGAATGGACATAAAGACTTTCCAGATGTAAGGAGTGCCATAAAATTGCTCAGAAGATATCCAGATCGGTTTCACTTCAGCATACAGATCAAGAACCACCAGCCTTCCCAGTGGCACAGAATGTAAAAGGGCCTGAAAAATGCTTCACCAATTTCAACCAGAATTGAAAGTAATGCACAATGATAGCCCTAAAGATCGAATAGATAAAAGAAGGTACAGCATATAAGGAGCCCAGCTAAATGAATTAGAATTTACAAATAACACAGGATTTGAGCCAAGGATTCCCTGAAAAGATCCTTCATATATGGCAATGATCTAATGATGATTATAAATTGGAAGATATATCTGTGTATGATTGCACGATCAATTGATGACATAAGGAATTATTATAACCTTCATTTGTGGAGGCCTCCAGAATGGATCATATGAAAACATCCACCCCTGTATATGAACAAATTTCATTAGCAACAAGATTGAGACAAAGTTGCTATTTCACCAAAAAAGACGAAGAAGAGATGTACTGGACATTCACTAAAGTAATCCATATCATGTTCCACTCGCTTAGTGATATGACTTATGAAAACTTAGTGAATTGGGTCCTTTCAAGGACATCCAATAAAATTAGAACGATACAAAGAAATTAGTGAACTGGCCTAACAACCCCTTATATGGCAACACGAACAAACAATTACCTGCATTAGCCAAACAGCATTAGAATCCCCTGCCCACATTCCTCCAAAAATAGCTGCACCTAATGAAGAGATGTATTCCACCTCATCAACGGGTGGAGTGTTCTCATCAAAGGTATCACTGTAGGGTGAAAAGATGTTCATGATGTAAAAATTTGATGGCAGATATTTCTGATGTTTGAAGAACAGACAATTTAAAGACTGTTGAAACCAATATTGCACCAATTTTAAATGCTTGTTCTGGTGTGCTTTTCTGCCATTCTGATGTAACAAAGCTGACCATACACATCTTACAATGAAAATTAAAAGAAAAATGAACCACCCACAATACAAAGTCTGATTGAGGAAACGAGTACCATACCAATTGTATACGTGGGAAGTTCTTCCATATTCTGACCACAAAAAGCAATTTCAGACAATTAGAATCATCAAGCATCATTAAGGAAAAGGCATGAAATATCCTATTCTCATACAGTTTGTTAGCGTAGGTCCAAAAATACCTTTCTGTTGTTGCTCAATAAATGCTTTACCAATCTCGACAAATAATGGGTCCATGGCATCAAGAAGGTAAGTGCAGCACCATCTAGGGTCACTGTGAACAGAAAACCTGCAGGACAATGGTACCGTAGAGACAGTTGACATTGTCATTAGTTAAACAAGTACTTTGCAAGAATTTCTAGTTCCTCAAGCATCATTCTAGGGTCTCATGACTTGAGGGATTACAACCAATGTTGTTGCTTCAAATCAAAAGTTAGAGGTTTTCTGGTCAGAATTAAGTAATTCCAAACTTGCATTACCAATTACTAGGTGCCAATTTTGAGTTCAGACTACTCCATGCAGAGATCATTTCATATTTCGGTTTTAAATTTCTAATAAACGGAATTTATGGTATTGTTCCATCATTAATATATATATCAAGTTGGATTATAAAAATATGAAGCACAAATTGGAAATTATGGTATCATTCTAATGAGGTGCTATGCTCATGTTAGCTCAACTTATTTTAATAATCTCTTTCTACATACTTTATCTTACTAACTGCTCTCCATTTTTTTTCTTACTAATCTCTTTCGATATACTTTCTCTCAATCACTAATCAAACTAATTCCATTAACTTCTTTCTACATCGATACTTTCTTGCATTAGTCCCTCTCAAGGTCTTCTCCATTTTTAAAATAAACTTTCTAAATTCTCTCTGTAGACATACTTCTTTTAACAAATCTCTCTCTACACCTACTTCTCTCACTGATCTCTCTTCACTCAGATGCCTTTCTCCTATTTAGACATTCGCTTCTACCACTATCCCTGTGTATATAGTCTTCCGCTACCTTCTCTTCACTTGCCTGCTTCCTTCCACAAATTTTTCAGTCACTTTTTTTTTTTTCGTAATTTAAATCTCTTTAGGTAATTTTCTATCCTGAAAATTCTTCGAACTTTAATATTAGTCATTCAAATAACACTTTGTTTTAAAATGTAAACATTATTTTTGTTCTTTTCTTCTCTTTTTTTATTTTTTTAGTGTCATGGATTTGAGTCATTTGACTAACAATGGTTCTGGAATGTTTCAAAATATATTACAAGTAAATGCCAAAAAGACACCCAAAAAAAGAACATTATTAACCATAAAAAATATGAAATTTATATAAGATGAGGGAGTGTTGAGTTACCAATTTCCCAAGCGTGTTATTTTTGCTGATGGATATATTTGTTTGAAAGCAGCAGGAATATTACCCGAAAAGGCTGGCAAAACTGAAAAGGAGAAAGAAGAAAACGATGGTCCATAGATTGTCCCTAGCACAAAAGCTTTCTAGAACTTCGTCTAGTAAATAGGCTGTAGAACTATAGCAACATTACTGAAGCTTTAAGACAGCAATTCAAAAAGGAAGCCAATATGAAAGTGAAAACATTTAAATGAAAAGAATCTTAAGTTTCCTGCTGGGTCAAGTCCAAAGAATTTTGAACTCTATTGCAACAACATGGTGTATTAGTTAAATTTATTGACAGGACTTAAAAATACCGGGAGTCATTCCTAGCTCAAACATTCTGCCAATAACTTTTTTCTGCAGAATAAGCTGTTGATCAAACCAACTTTGCGGCAGTGGCCCACCCCATCTGTGATAAGAATTTTGATATTCAAAAGGCAATGATGAGAAATTATCAGTAAGATTTTTATTACTAGAACTGAAATATAAGAGCCAACAAGCATGCCACATGTAAGCCATTCTCTACATATATGTGATTGGACCAGGAAGGTTATGTAGATGATTGTGATGATGATTGTCTACTTATCATTCTATCTTTCATTTTAGTCCCAGTGGAATAGAATATCCATCCAACAATGATCTAATTTCAATGCAATTACGAAGCAACTACTCACTTGTGCAAATTTCCCATGCGTGACCATGCAAGAAATGCTGGACCTCCAAAGAAATCATCCAAATCTGAGTTGCTTATGTTAAATTTCTGCAAATATAGTCTGGACTGAGATCAATCTATACTTTGAACCAAGTAAATTGCAATAAGATCTAGCCTGAAAAAATTATTAGAGACAGCCTTTTTTGCTTTAGCACTTTATTGCATAAATTAAAATGTAGGAAATGAGTAAACCTATAATTCATGGGAGACTGATTTTTTAATTATTGTTTCTAGAAAAGGACAGGAAAGCTAAGATAGCATGACGAAGAAACTGCCGAACAGAAGAAGCTTTTAATGCAGGGAAAAGTTCAGATTACGCAAGAAGCAATTTCCAATAGCAGGAAGCAGCGGAGAAGAAAGATTATACTCATAGTACTTTACTGCAATCGATGTAGATTATTGCATTCATAGTCCCAAGATGCACAATAAGTAACATTGTTCCAATCACCATAAATATTAAGACAATTCAGAGATTATAGCATATGTAGGGTAAGTTGACTTCTTCAACGTCCTCTAGCACCCAAAGAATACCATGCACAATTATATCTGTGATGACAGCACGCACTTGCTGAATATATCATTATGTTGAATGGCCGTATGAATAACATAACGCAGATAAAAAGAGGAAAACATACCTGGAATACTTTTCGCCAGATAGCCTCCTGCCCAGTAAATGCTAGAGGCATATTGATTCCCTGAAGAGCCATCCAGTCTATTTCCTTTTCCCATCTTTTCCAGTCCCACCAGGCAAAAGAGTCTACCGGAAGCAGAGGAAGTGATAATAGGAAGGCACGTATTGAAACAGTAAATAAATAACTGTTATTGGAGGAACACGAAATATTGTAATTCAATTTCTGTTATTTAAATTGCGCATTGCAACAAGATGGATGCATTGCAACTTCAAAAAAGAAAACCTTACAGCTTGATGTAACTGCATTTTGATAGTAGTTCAAAGGAATAGGCCTCTGAATCACAATTTCGTCTGTTTGAATACGAGGTAACAGGCCGGCCTTAGGTACAGAAAATAGTTGTGAGCCACCTGTTTTTTCCCAAGATATGTGGGCACCACACCAGTGCTTAAGATACCAATGCAAGCCAGCTAAAATCTCCACTCCAGTGACCCCAGCGATTCTGGAAAAAGATTGGAAATCGTGTTCATGTCCAAAAATAAGAGATCGATTTTAATTTCTGTTTACAAAGAACACTGTACGATGACTGATATCTGCCAATTCAATTTTTCCCTGACATGAACCCCCGATCCTACACTTACTAGATAACAAGAAGCAATATAGTAGCTTAATCCAACTTTAAAGGCCTATTCGATCGAGGTGAACCGAATAAAAAAGAGGAGCAAAAAGTTTGTACGTACAAAATCTCAGGATCCCCGGGTTTCCTGAACGCGCGATGGTTCCTGATCACAAAGCAAGATTCTCCACCACATTTGACCTGGGAAAAATCAACATATAGAAAGACCGCTAGAAATATGAACATGAAAAACAGAGATTATAAGCAGAGTAGACTTCAGTACACAAGATTTCTTTCGTTTTCCTAAATTTCCAAGTGCCTTACAAAACAAATTAAAATCTCTAACAAACTACTCTGTACTTCTTTCAACAGTCAAACAGTGAACACAGAAAATTGTAAAGAAAATCAACCAAGTACCTTAGACACAATTTGAAAGTCAAAGCTAGAGAGGTGAAAAGGAAGAAGCCGACGAAGAACTTCACGAGCCGCAGCAACTTGGACATGTGCAGGCGCCCTCTCGCGATCCTGAATTTCAAGAAGCCGCGAAATGTATCCGACTCCGATCGTCGACGACTGGGAAGTGGAGAAGGCGGCGAATATTGAAAGGAAGATAAGGAAAGTGGAAGAAAAGGGGGAAGCCATAGAAGAGGGAAAGAGAAAGAGAGATTAGACGTGGAAGTAGAAAGCAGAAATTAAATATTGTAGAGGAAATCGGCATGGTGGTGGATGACGTCGAGGAATCCAGGAATGGCAATTGGTTTTGAAAGAAACCAGTGACTAGCGGACAATAGCAGTGGCCGCTGCCGGCGGTGTCCCGACGAGAGTGGAAGAGCGCGCGAAAGCGAAACTGCAACTGATCAGTGTAATTTATAAATAGGGATGTGGGGCCTCTTCATCAACATCGGACCTTCCCTTGAGGGGTTTTTTTTTTTTTTTTTTTTTTTTTTTTTTTTTTTGACTAATTTTCGGTTGTTGATCTTCATGCGTTTGGGATTTTTTTTTTTCAAAAAAACAAATTTTAATCTAAAATTACTTAAAATATTTTATTTATTTAATTTTAGAATTTTAATTTTTGATCATTTTTAGAGTTTGGTTAAATCAATTATTGATTAATTTAATGAAAATTAAAATATGATAATATATCTTTTGGAATTCCCTCCCTAACAAATCTCATTACACTTTTAACTAACTTTTTACTATATTCTAGTTTTATCATATTTTATTATACTTTTTTATTTTAAATTTCTTGGTAGAGTTTACTTTTCTAGAGTTAGAACAATCTCAAACTAGACTTAGTCTTTCAAATTCAATCTTACAAAATTTAAGTATTTGTTGTGCACAAAAGATAGATTGCCTTGAAAGCAAAAATCGGCGTGAATTTGATGCTAAATTGCAATTACTAGTTGCTCTCAAAGGTTATTTCCAAGAAATCTCTCGTCTAAAAAGTCATGAATTATTTGAGATATTGTCCAAACTTTATTAAAATTTCAAACAACTATCAAACAAGTTTCTTTTATTTAGTTTAACAATAAGTCCAAGTATGAAAATTTTAAATTCTAACATCTTGATTCGAAACACCAATCTTAATCAGATAAACTATAAAATCAATTGGACAAATTTTGTCATAAGTTTGCAATAATATGAATATGTTATGGATACTTTATTTAAAGTTGAATTATCCATGAATAAGGATACATTGATAAAAACCAATTCCAAACTCATACGAAATGGGAAGTGGAAAGAGAAAAGACAGGGAAGAAAACCTAATCTTTTAAATACGTGGAGTAGACACTAGATAGTGCCCAATGCTTCCATCTAAACAAAGGCAATTTAAAGTGGCTTATTAATTATTATTGTTATTATTCAGGGATGCTTATTAATTATTATTAATTACATCATTATTATAATCTAATTCATCGACCACTCATGCATTGATAAATAATTAAAAAGAAACCCTTTAATTTTGGAAACATCATAAGTAGTCATTACCATAACAATGGGGCAAAGTAAGAAACAGCAAACCATCTTTAAGAAAACAAATCAATATTCCATTGAAATTACTAATCTAAAAAAACATTTCTAACCATTAGATGTTCTACGACTATGCAGATGTTTCTAACAAGGACGATAATTAGATGGTCTTACACACTAAACTACTTCTACTGAATTTGTTAATATGAACATAGCTACGTGTCTAAAAATCCTCCCATACTAAATAAATAGAATACAAATTCTTCCAATTTCACTCTTAAGGTTTTTAGAGGGAAAAAAACCATTAATTACATAGTTTACAAACAAGGAACAAACCCAAAAGAACACATCTCGAAGAGAAGAAATTGTTGTCAAAACGGCACCGTATTAGCCGAGCTGGGAAATTTTCCACCTCCGATTCGGTACCGAGTCGAACTGAGTCCACCTCTCTCAAAACTCGACTCGCCTCCACGATCGTCTTCTTCGTCGTCGTCTTCATCGAATCTCCCTCTCGTTCTCATCCTCTCCGATATCTTCTTCGCCTTCTCTCTCGCTCTCTCGCTTCCTCTTTCAACAATCTCTATCAAAACCTCTATCGCTCCGGCATCCTTCGCTAATCCTTTGAATCTCATGCTTCCATAGCTCAGAGCGTACAATGCCGCAACGCAATTCTCGCGGGTTGATTCGGAGTTTAGCTCTTTCTCCCTCAGCATTTCGACCAAAAGCGCGACGGCGTCGGCGTCCAGCATTGCCGACCTTCCCTCCTGACACACGGCGATGTTGCAGAGGATCAGTAGCAGCCGATTCGTCGAGTTTCTTGATTTCACCATGGAAAGTAGAGTGGTTACGGCGCCGAGTTTCACAAGCTTCACTCGGTTGCTCTGAATCATTGTCAGGTTGTAGAGACACAGAGCGGAATCGTCTCGAGTTCGCTCGCTTTCCGATCGGAGTGCGTAAAGGAGTGGCGGCAGTGCGCCGAGAACTCCGATCGCCATCCGATTTTCATCCTCTAAAGCTAGGCTGAAGAGCGCGCCGGCGGCGTGTTCTTGCGCTTCGGTATGTCCTCCTTTTAGCACATCGATTAAGTGTGGAACCAATCCCGACCGCGCGATCTTCAGTTTGTTCGGCTTTTCGAGGGAGAGATTTACCAGAGAGGCGACGGCGTTGATTTGTACTTTGGGATATCTCGACGTTACCAATCGGTGGAGAGAGAAAAGAATCCGAGGCGTACAGAGCGAAACCCTAATATTCTCATTGGTTTTCGTGATTTTTCTTAGCGAAATAACGCCTTCTTCTTGCTGAAACACATCGGGACTCTCAAGCTTCGATAAAAAATTCTTCTCATCTTCGGAAATCGATGAATTAGGGCCTAGGGTTTGGATGAGCACTTCGTTTTCCACGGTTTCAGAGGAAGAAGACGAAAATGAATAATAACAAGCAGGTCGAGTCGTGAACGGCAGAGGAGTTCCCGGACTTCCTCCGACGATGACCGATTCCTCCGACGAGCTGCTGTAGAAATGTTCTGGACGATGACCATACTCCGTCGCAGCATGCGAAAAATTTACCGGCGGCAAATCCGATACTCTCTTTAACAAATCCCTATCCGAGGAATCCCTAATTCCGGCTTGGGGCTTCTCCTTCTCCATCAATGCAGCAACAAGGCTCTCAACGGAGGTGTAATCAGGCGGCTGAAGATTCCGAGCACCAGATTTCTCACACCAATGGAGAATCGTCTTCTTCATAGCTAAATTCGGAATCACAGTAGTGAAATCTGGCTTCGAACCATCCTCTAACACAGGAGAGAACCCTAAATTTCTGCAAACCTGCGCAGAAACACGCTCAAACGTCTGTCCAGAAGAGACGACGACAGGGTCCGCCATTAACGAACCAGAAACTGGACAAATGAACTCTTTAGGAGGCTGGTTCGATTCAAGCCTAGAATTACGACGGTGAGGGAAGGGGAATTTCCACCGGAACTTGCCATTGCCGCCCATACATACAGAACCAGAGAAACAGGAAGAAATCAAAGTTGAGCAGAAATCCAATTGTACAGAGATTTGAGTGATGAAAAAGAGAGAGAAGAAGAAAATGTAGCGTGAGCTAAGGAGTGCTTTAGGGCGTTCTACTGCTGTGGGCTGCGGTTGGGTTTGTTTTTGTGGGTCTGATTTTTAGATTGACTGGTCAACGGTGAGAGACTGGCTTTTATTTCATTTTTTTCTTTTTTTTTTTAATTACAATTTTTACTTATTTATTATTATTTTTTCATGGTCTAAGAAACAGTCCACCCTCGAGTGGGTATCATGTCAGAAAAATCATACTTTTGATTTTTACTTGTTCTTCTTATAGGTCAATTTCTTTAAGCTAAATTACGATAAAATAATAAGAATAACAATAACAATGAGGACAAATGGCGAAAAAAAAAAATTTATTCTAAAATATGGTAATAGTTGCAATTAGATTCTTCAACTTAAATTAAATTTATAAAATTGTATAAATATAAAAATTGAGTTAAATTAGAACTTCAAACTTATATAATTGTAACATTTGTATAAGTTTAAGAGTCCAATTTTTATTATTTGTCGGTCTAATTTTAACCCTTGTAAAACTTTAGAGACCCAATTTTTACATTTGAAAGTTTGAGGGTCTAATTGCAACTATCACTATATTTCATGGGTGATTTTTGCAATTTGCCCTAATAACAATAACAAACTTTGTCAATTTGCTATATTCTTTTAAAATTACAATATTGTTTTTTATATGGAGTTAAATAGTAAATTTGAGAGTTGAGTTTAGATCATGTGATTTATAAATACAATTTAGTCTCTATAAGAAAATTCTTATAAATAATTCTTATGCTAGAGATTGTGATAATTTTTTCCAGGGTTGTTTTCAAATATAAGAAAATGAACCAAAATATTTACCGATATAGAAAAATTTTATTTTTTATCTGCGGTAGACCGTGACACATATGTCTATCACGGTCTATTGTAGAGTATGTAAATATTTTGGACTAAAATTGAACAAATTCAAAAGTATAGGAACCAAAATGATGCTTTAACCTTTAAATTATTATTACTCGAAAATAAGACCTTAAAAATGCTAACACAATCACGTATATAACACACATGAGTTGAAAATGTGTCCAAACACATATTTTTCTTTAAATATATAATTGTCCATTAACATGAGTATAATTCAACGAGTTTAAAATTCTAGACTCTAGAGTTTTTATTTTTATTATATTTTATATTATATTTATTTAATTATTTATTTATTATTATTATTATTTTTTTTTTTTTTGCTTTGTATCATGTGTATATATAATCTGCCATCTTTGATAGTGGTTGAGAGGGAGAACCTTTCTTTCATTGTTGGTCGAGTTTTTTTATTTTTTTCCCTCTTTTTTTTCTTTTTCTTTCGAAGGAAAGTAGCAATTTTGATAAATAATCAAACTGTTAACGTTAAGAATAAAGAGCAGATTTTTTTTTAAGTTAGGTTCAGATAAATAATATTTTATTTTTAAAAAATAGGTTAAGATACGATTTTTATTCTCTGAGTTCCATTTAATTTTAGTCAATGTACAGTCAACAAATCTCAAATAAAGTATCTCTGTGAATATGTTTTTAGGATTATAAAAAAAATATTTTATAAATATAACAAAATTTAACTATCTATTTACAATAGATCGCAATAGATCACTATTTGTATCTACTTGTGTCATAATAGACACATATAGTAGTAGTCTATCGTGATTTATCGTAGATAGCTTGTGATATTTTGCTATTATTTGTAAATATTTTCAAAGGTTTTGTCATTTCAAATAAGGTTAAAATATCATTTTGGTCCTATATTTTGAAGTTTGTTCAATTTTAGTCCTTATAATTTTAAATGTCCAACTTTAGTCTATGTACTTTCAACAAATCTTAAATTTAGTCCCTACTACTTGTTTATTGTGGATTTTTTCATTATTTTTTATTTTTATTAACATTTTCACTATAAATTTTAAAAACATATTCACATGTTGTGTTTCTTTACATTCAAATTATTATGATTATGTAATCAATTTTGATAAAATTTAATTTCAAGTGACTAAATTTAAGATTTATTGAAAGTACAAAGAATATAATTGGTACTAGGAGTAAAATTGAATAAATTGCAAAATACAAGGACTAAAATAGTATTTTAACCTTAAAATAATTTTCGACTTTAAAATACAATAATAAATTAATTTTAAGATTTATTAAAAATAGAAAAATTAAAACTAAACATTTAAAAAGTTTAAATACTCATTGCAAAATAGTATTTTTAGCCTAAAAAGATTAATATATGGCTAATAAAATTGAATTAGGCGATATGATAAATATTATTTCGGAGGGATAGAAATGAAAAATAAATCGAGAAGGGGCATGCAGAGGGACCCACGAAATGTAGACTGTAGCGAGCAATTTATTCTTGTCCTCAAGAAACGGCACAAGCAATGCTGTACTTTTTGAATTGGAATTATAATGTTCCTCATACACAATTTCATGAATTTTTTTTTTATTATTTTTTTTTTAATTTGACCCAAACATTATTAACTTTTAACATTTTTAAATATTTAATACCTTTTTACTTGAGTTTCTAAGTATTAAAGGTTGGGTTACAAATTTTAAAATCTCTCAATAATTACTTAATTTTTAATAAATATTATAGATTCAAAATAGTCTATAAATACTATACTTTACTTCCCTCAATACACACCGATGAATATTCAAATATGTCTTTCTCTCTCATTTTTTCTCATTAGCTATTTTAAGAGCAATTGGTCATACCAAAGGTGTTACGTTCTTAATTCTAGAGCTTTGAGCTCAACTTTTCAAAATAGAATAGTTTAAGCTATACAACGTTTTCAGTTGGTTATTGTATCATGGAGGGGATAAGCTAGAAAAACATTTGTTCCACATGTAGTTGATATAAATAGACAACATACATCACAAAGAGCTTGGATCTCCTTAAAAAGAGCGAGATATCTACGTCTCAACCTAATTGTTTACGTACTTGTTTTTCAATATTTACTCTATTTTCCTATATTATTCGTAATTTCCTATCATCAATCAATTCAAGTCGGTTTATATTGATATTTTAAGTGCTTAAAAATATTTTTAAACAATCGAAATCGACAATATTTTTAATTTGCATGAATGACAAACACATCGATTAATTGTAGGTTTTTTTAATCGATTATGTTTACCTCCATTGATCTTCATTATCTATGCCACACCACTGTCATACTATCGGACTTATAACTAGTCCACCTATTGTATTTTCTATGTTACTTACCTAATTTATTTTGATTAAACTATGTAAATACCTTTAAGGTTTGGAATATATTTCAAACATGTCCCTATCTTTTGATTATTCTTTTAATTTTTATCCTATTTTGATATTTGTTCATGAAATATATCTTTAAACTTTTGAAATCATTCTAACAATCTTTCTCATTAAAATAAATAATAGAAATTGATGTGATAACTTATATGCAAAAATTAGAAGGTGCGTTTGATATCATAGATAAAAAGTTAGATAGTTATTATAGTTTCTTTCGCTTTAAAATATATCATTAAAATTATTAACATAGGTAATTTATAGACATTCCTTGTCACGTAAATTTATTTTGATAATGATGTTTTTCAATGACCACTGGCATAATTGAAATTTATGTCAGAATAGGTATTTTTGTATTGTTTAACATTTTCTAATATAGATAACTCTTTTTTTACCCTTAATTAGATGACTTGTCTTAATATTAAAAAGGCAAAAAATGAGACAACTCACAAAGTGGTTGCAATCATTTTTACCACACAAAGAGGAATGATTTATTGACCGCACATACTACAAATATATGGTTTTTTTTTCCCTCTCTCTAGAGATATATTAAATTTTAATTAAATTATGATAACGAGAATACTTATGGTATTTATTTTAATCTCTATTTGCAATAGATCGTGATAGATTACGATATTTTGCTAATATTTTTAAATATTTTTCAATAATTTTGTCATTTAAAATAGCTTTTTTATTTATTACTCACTTCGCATGTTGTTGAACTTTTTAAAAAATCAATCATATATATTTATACATAAAAAACAATAATAGTAATTATATTTTTTTATTTAAATACACTAAAATTTAATTTTATCTATTTAAACCCTAAATTAAACAAATATTTCCAAATTTTATATTATGGAGAGTGAGCAAATTGAGAGTGGATGATATCAAATGGATTGTTGGGAGATGAGTTTGGGGTGAGAATGGAGGAGTTTATATTTCAAGTTCATGTCGGACCTTCTAATGTTATTATTAACCACGTGAGGAGTAAATACAAGATTAGTATTGTATACGACGAACCACGAAAGTCTCGAAAGTTTGCTTTGAAATCAATACAAGTTCATTTTAAAAGTAATTTGCTTTCATTTTCTCTTTCTCTACTAGAATAATTTATAAAAATTCAAGTATAAAAGTGCAACTATTTCACCCATATAATTGGTTCGTTATTACATACAAAGTATTTTTTTTTTTTTCACGCCATAATTTGCTTCATTCAATGGAAAAATTTTCCCACATCTTAAATTATAGTTTATTCGTATGATTGGAACCATCAAATTTCTTGTCTAGTTTTTAAAAATATTTTTCGTTTAGATTTTAAGTAAACTAAATTAACTAATTTGAAGCATTTTACATTATAATATTTTGATGGTTTAGATTTTATTTGTTGGTCGAAATCAAAAATCAGATTTTTGTTTTTTAATTATTATTTTGTTTACTTTTATATATATATATATAAATTACATCGCACACATACATTATTTAACTATTAAGAAGATTTAAGTAGACTATGGGTATATGCAATGAATTCGGGCCAACCCGTTCAAGACACAAAACCAGCCCAACGAGGCCAAGTTTGACACGCTTCACTTTTATTGTTTCTTTTTAAATTATATTAAGATATTATTTTGGTTTCTATACTTTGTAATTAGTTTAATTTTAGTTTCTTTATTTTTAAATGTTCAATTTTAGTCTCTATGCTTTCAATAAATTTTAAATTTAGTTCTTCAAGTTAAATTTTATCGAAACTAATTAAATAATCACAATAATTTTCCTGCAAAGAAACACAATATGTAAATATTTTCTCAAAGTTCATAGTGAAAATGCTAATAAAAATAAAAAGTAATGAAAAAAATTCATAGCAAACTAGTAGTAGGGACTAAATTAAGATTTATTGAAAGTATATGGACTAAAATTGAACATTTGCCAGTATATGGACTAAAATCGAACAAACTCCAAGGTATAGGAACCAAAACGATGCTTTAACCTTTAAATTATTATTACTCAAGAATAAGACCTTAGAAATGCTATATTAGGATTCTGCCGTATTTCGTTAGTTAGGGCTAATATCTCATTTGCGTTAAGTGTCGTTGCAGACCTTTCGTGGCCTCAATTTTTGGCTCGTTACTCCCTAGTCTAGTTTCAAGTTGTTATGAGCTGACTTACGTAAGAGAACCTTGCATTGGTGTAATACCAAGCCTACCACTCCGATACCTAAGTTAGTAGTGTTTGGTTTAGCTAAGAACAAAAGAAGTAAGGTTAGAGCTCGGCCATTTGTTTTGACACTTACCTCTTGTCAGTTCAGGTTCAACTCATATATTTTTCAATTGGTACATATTCACCGACTCAATTGGTTGACTTAAACCTCGACGCTTTGACATTTTTCTTTTGAGATGTGCGCTCCCATATGTCTCTCTTAATACTCCATGAACTTAGACCTCACTCGTAAATTACGAGCCTTGCCTTGGACAATACTCAGTATTACTATAGACTGACTAATATCAAATCTTCAATTTTGATTATAATACTCCAACTTAGGCATGGCTTTCGGTAGAAAATTTGATTAACTCTTAAAAATATATATTTGAAAGTGTTGGAAGAGAAAGTATTTAAATGTGTGTTTGGCATATATTTTGAAGAAATATATACCTTTTGAGGAAAAAAAACATATAATGTAAATATTTTGAAACAAAGAGTAGTTAAATGTTTCATCCAAATCCATAATTTTAATTTATAAATCTAACTTTAGAAGAAGTTGAGTGGGGTGGACCAACAGTTATTAAATTTTATCTATTGGCCCCACGACTTTACAACAAATTCAATGGCTTATTAGTTACTAATTTCCTGTAAGGCAAGGAGGGATGTAAAACCAGTTGCTTTAAAAGTACTTATTTTGTTTTACAAATTGTTTTTGGCTTCGTAACCAAACACAATAAAATAAGAATTAGAGTATAGTTTTAAACTATGGTTCTAAATTAGAGATTGTTGGATTTTTTTTTTTTTTAACACGTTATTTATTATATCAAATGATATTCAAGAGTCTTAATCTATATATATCTATAATTTAATTACTTGAACTATTTTTTTTTTCGAAAAAACAATTAATCAAAGCAATTACCTTATCGAAGTTGTGTGAATTTTGATTTTCATTTCAAGTTTGATTTTTTTTCCTAAAAAAGTGCTCAAATTGAGTTGAATTGAACTAAATATAAGATCAAGATGACGAGTTAATATTGAAGTAGTTGTTATTGTTGGAATTTGTTGTGATTACGACTGTACAGTGAATTTTAGGATTAGAAAATGAAATGCAGTACTATTCATTAACAAAATAATTCAGATATTTACTTTAATTCAGGTCCTTCGATAAAGAAAAGTATATAAATTGAAAATGCCTAAACAATCAAACTCCTTTTTCCAAAATTCAACAATGAAAATTTCAAACTGCGACATAAATCTCGCCGCACATAGCTTCTTAAAAGATTATTCCATTAATTCTTTTAATTTTTATTTTCTTTTGAAAAAAATTTGGGTGCAACCCACCCAATTAGTTGGTGACACATGTCAATATATATATATTTTTAAAAAATTTATTTATTTTATGTGGCTAGAAAGTGGGTAGTATAAGACCTAGGTGCAAACTAAATATTGGTATTTTCTTTTATGTTGTTCCCAGATCTTATTCACAACATTTCAAATTCTTACGCAAAATAATGAAATAAAATAAAATGAACAAATAAATAAAAATTTAAACTACGACAAACAAGTTACCAAGCTGAAAATAATTGCTCGTAATTCAACTACCACATTATTTGTGCTATCAATTTCAAAGTAGTTCGATTCTTCTACTATATATATTATTAAAAAAATGGAAAAAAATTGATTTCTAAAAAAATATGTTCAAAGTAATTGGACTTAGAACGTGGTTCGATCTAATTAAAAAAAAAAAATATATATATATATATATTTAAAACAGATATTAGGTAGAAAAGTCATGTCCATTGCCATTAAGCTAAGCTCGTTCTGGTTGAAAGAAATATTAAATGAATCCATTTAACTTCAAAATAACTTCAAACGTATTTATTGTACATCAAGGACTCTAACACTATATTAGATAACATGAAGTTCTATCTCAAAATCAATTGCCAATGAGAAGACTAACTCATATATCTTATATACATCATAGAAGTTCCTTAATTTTCTAAGGAATCTCCAACAACAACCTCACAATGTTTATATAATACATAAGTTACGACTACTCTTATTATCCATTAGTTTTGAGATGGAATCTCATGTAATCTAATATAGTATCACAACTAATAAAACAAAAAAAATATGGTCTCACAATGTTTATGTGAAACACGAGCTATGCTTCTTTTCATCGTGGATTAGTATTGAGGCGAAACTCGATTTATCTAATACATACCAAAAATACTTATGTAGGACGGAAATAATGAAAATTGTAGAGAGAAATTTAATTAATATGATAAATTGCCTGAAAAAAAAAAAGGAGAAAGTAATGGAAATATACAGTAATAAACAACAAAACACGAAACACAAAGAAAAATAGAGGCTAGAGAGAAAAAAATAATTCAAATATATTTATAAATCCTAAAAAAAAAAAAAAAAAAAAAAAAAAAAAAAAAAAAGATTTACATTACTTGGAGCAGATGAAGAACGGGATTCGATCGGACCATGAAGCTTGATTCCCCAGCGACGAGCAGTTCATAATATTGAATTAAATTTTTTTTTTTTTTTTTTTTTTTTTTTGGGTGAAGAGAGAGATCTAGAAAGAAAGAAAAAAAGATGGAAATCATCATAAATTCATATAAATCACATTCATATTTGCATCTCCCTCCTTCATTTTCTCTTTTCCTTCTTTCTCTCTCTACAATTGTTTTTCTCTAATGCCAATAATTCATTATCAATTATACTTTACAGTTGTTAACCCCTTCTTCCATTTCTAACCCTCTTGCAATATTTTAAATATTACTAATTGTTATTTATTATTTATTTATTTATTTTTTATTGTATAACAATATATCTCTTGCCCGTGAATGATTGTACAGAGAGGTGGCACAAACAAAAAGTATCTCCAAGTTAATATTCTTTTAGAACCTCGTAATTTTGAATGATTTTAATTTATAATAGATTTTAAATTGATTTCATTGTTTAATATGTATGAACCATAATAAAATTTGAAATGATTTCAAATCTCATTTTTAACTTTTTTTTTTTTTTCTTATTTATTAAATCCTAGGATTCGAAAGTAAATTACTTAATTAATATATTATAGTTAAATATCTATATTAGTAAATTTTTAACTTTTTTTTTTAATAAATTCATTTTCTTAGACTTTCTTGAATTCAAACGAAAAGCTCACTTGATGTCATTAGTATTCAAAGTTAAGATCGAAATTTTTTTTTCAGCAGCGGGAGCCTTCCCCTTTCCTCCTTTTTTTTCTTTTTCTTGATCTTCTTAGAAGAAAGAAGATGAGGGAGCAAACTTACACTTGTGGAACTTCTTGAAAATTGGCAATATTTGCCTCTCCACCAATCGGTCTCACTTTTATCCCTTTGTTTTCTTCACTCCTTTTGCAGTTTTTTTATTCCAAATCCAAATCATCGGTCTAAAATGTTGAATAGGGTGGGGGAGTTTCGTCCTAACTTTAAAATTCTCAAAATTTCATTTCTCAAACAAAAAGAAAAAAAACTCAAAATTTAAATATGTGAGAAAATACGAAAATCCACTCATTAAATCACCAAATAAAACACAAATACAAAAAACATAATATTATATCTATTTATTACTTCGTCCTCCTCTCACATTGTGTTCCATCAATAAACTCTAACTCACCTTTTCCAAATCAATCTTGCCAAAAAAAAAAAAAAAAAAAAGAGGTTAAAAAAATCCCCCATAAAAAAAGAAAAAAAATACCAAATTATGAAAATAAATAATTATTTATGATGTGCCAAAATGCCATTACAGTTGGAAAACTTTTTTTTTTTTTTTTTTTTTTTTTTTTTTTTAAATTTTTCAAGTGTGGATTTCATTGAACACATCGCATTTCCTCCTCACTTCTCCTTTCCCACCGGTTTTCACTTCACGAACGCTCATCTTCTCCATGGCGTGTGCAAAATCCTTGAAGAACAACGCTTGATTTCCGGCGTACATCTCCACGAATTTCCTCGTTCTCGGATCCTTCACCAACGCATGATCCGACGCCGATAACCCCATTCCCCTAAGCAGATTCTGGTAATACACATTATCGAATTTCCCCGGCGTTACGGCGTCGCTGTAAGCCGACATTCCCGGATTCTTCTCATATCCTTCGCAAGTCTTTTTCAAAGCCTCTGCAAACTTTGGATGAATCTCTGGATCTGTTGGTGTTTCCTTGCTAAACTTGAAGATACGATCGCTGAATTCCTTGCAATTTGAGAATCCGATTGTTCGTCCGCCGTACAACGCTACCATTTCTTGAATCGTGAATCCTTTCGATGTGAATAGCTTAATCATCTCGTCAATTGTTTGATTCGCCTTCGGAATATTGCCTTCCACTTCGGAAGATTTCGATACCAGGCTGTCTTTTCGCCCTAATTGAACATTGTACGACGGTCCGCCTGCAATCGCGATGAGATCGCGAGTCGCTTGTGCTAATACGTCGGAACAAGAGACGATCCCGGGGCAAGAAAGCTCTAAGGTGATCTTCGATCGAGCGACGACGTCGAACGCGTCTCCTGGAAGAGAAAGATTGATTTCAGCATCGCGCTCGGCGTGATTGAAGGCGTTAGAAGCAACGAGAACAGAGCCATCGCAACCTCCAACTAAACAATCGTTGAGGAAGAGACGCATAGTTGCGGCGGTGGTGGTTGGGCTAGAAGCCACCTTGTTAGCGACGGTTTCACGGACGATTCTGGCAAAATCGGGGCAAGTTTTCTGGTAATAATCAAGAGAAAGTTTCGATTCAACTGAGAATGGAACAACAGATAGCAAAATTGCAAAAAGGAAAGCGGGAGGAGGAAAGAAAGCCATGGCGGAAGAGGAAGGAGGCGGGGGAAAACCTGCTTCCTCTCAAAAGGCTGTGTGTACTGTTTGGTGAAAAGGAAGAAGAAGGAAGGCAATGGCGGATTGGGGAGAATGGAGAGGGGGTAAAAAAGGGGGGAGATGGAGGTTGAGTAGTGGATGGGAGAAGTTCTAGGAGATTGGTTATGGCGGAAAATGGTTAAGGCCATGAAATTCTTCGCAACGAGGAACATCCTCCACTGATGACTGAATCAAATCAATTACTACGGATTATTGTGTGCAAGTGACAAGTGTGGATGGGAGAGGTTAGGTTTTATGTGAATTTTGTGCTCTTTTACTAAATTATCTCGTGATAATTTTATTTATTTTTTATTTATAAAAAATATTTTAATAAAAATAGAAAAAAGTTCTTTTTAATGTTCGTTTGATGGTTAAGTTTTAAAGATGTAACTTTTATAATCATCATGATTTTAAGAAGAGTTGCATTTGTTTTTAAGTTTTCCAAATGTAATTTTTTAGTACTGAGATTATAAGAATACATTTAAAAACTTCTTAAAAGTAATTTGGTTATTTATTTAAAATAATTATATGGTATTTAATCATGATTTTCTATGTTATAAATGCTTTTTACTTATTTTTAAAATTATCTTAATAAAATATAAGAAAAAAAATACTTTTTACTCCCAAATTTTAAAGTATATGTGTGTTTGATCTTTGATTTTTAAAAAATATACCTTTTTAGTCTTCATTTTTAAGAATAATTGCATCTGAACTTTTTAGTTTTCAAAATGTATTTTTGTAGCCCCATAAGTTTTTAAGAATACATTTAAGTAATTTATTTAATTATAGTAAATTATTATTATATCATATTTAAAGTTGAAAAATATTTTTAAAGAATAATTTTGGAGGAAATAAATAATTTTTAAATTTTGATTTTCTAATTTAAAACACTACATAATTATTTAAAACTTAAAGTATATTTCGATGTAAGAATGAAATTTATTGTTTCTTTATTCATATTTTTATAAGAATGGAATTCTTTTTTTAGGTCTTTCATATTTTTTAAGAATGTAAAATTCAAACCATTAATTTAATTTTGAAAAGAATGGAAAGAATGTAAAATTCAAACCATTGATTTTTTAAAATGAGAATTTATAACACCAAAGAGCAGTTAAATCCAGTATTAAATTTACTATATTTGTAACTTTGAAAGTTTATAGATTAAATATATATAATTTTAAAAGGCTAAATTTGTAATTTTAACATAAAAAGGAAATGGAACTCAAAGTTATACACATGAGGAAAGTGGGAAGCACATATGAACAATAATTTACGTAAATAGAATTTGGGAAGATTTTTGTATATTGAATTGAAATGGAAACTTTGTCAAGGAAAGAAAGTCACACATATATATAGAGGACATTATGATAATTGGACTCTAAAAATGACCTAAAGCCACAAAATTGAAAAAAATTATGACCCATTTGATAACTATTTAATTTTATAATATTAAATTTATAAACACTGACTTCTACCTACATTTTTACTATATCTTGTGATTCAGTTTATGCTAATATTTTAAAAAATCGAATTAAGCTTTGAAAACTAAAAAATGTAGGTCTCATTTGATAACAATTTCATTTTTGTTTTTGAAATTTATGTTTTTTACTCCCGATTTTCTAATTATAATTTTCACATTTTTAAATAAATTCTAAAAATAAAAAATAAAAACCATTTTAAAAATTTTCAAAACTTGGATGAGTTCTTTAAAGTATTATTAAGTAGAAAGTGTATAACAAAACATAGTAACTTATGAATAGAAATAGGAGAAAACCATGTTTAAAAAATTAAGAGGAAACAAACAAAATCAAAAAAAAAAAAAAAGAAAAACGAAATTGTTGTAAAATAGACCGATAAATTTTTTATTCAATAATGTACATAATTTGATTAATTTAATCACCAAGTGATAGTTAGAATATGATAGACGAATGAAATTTGTGAAATATTCAAAATGATGTGAGTTTTGTCATGTAAAAAAAGTCTTAGTAATAATCTACTTCTAGCTAATTCAAATAACTTAATGCATGGTTAAGCCACCGATTATCTTCCTATTGCTTACCTAGAAATGAAAAATACAACCAATTTTTTCTAGAATATAATCGACTTGAATTTATGTGATTTATGATTATTATTTTATTATTATTTGTAAAATAATAAAAAATATTAAGACTAATAAAAATAGAAAAGAAATATCCTTGGACAACCCCATGTTATAACAATTATTGATATGTTCTTATTAGATAAAGAAATTCATCTTATTTCTGATTCATCTTTCTTTTGGCATAATTTCTATCTATATTTTCTTAAATTTCTATCTATATTTTCTTAACTCTCAATTATTTTTTTCCTCACTAGAATAGATTTTCCTTATCAACCATGCTGAGAATTCAGGAGTCATTCCCGACTAAGTCTAGACGAAGGAACAGGTACGCCTTTTGGATGCATTTCGAAATCGAAGTTCAGACCGTTCTCCAAGGTAGTGGATGGAGGAGACGAAGTAGAGTCTGATGTCCTTTGACTTGGTCTAGATGGAGGAATAGGCATGCCTTTTGGATATATTCTGAAATCGAGCTTTAGTCCGTTCTCTAAGATTGTGGATGGAGGAGTTGGAGTAGGGTCTAATGTCCTTTGACTTGGCCCCGATGGTGGAATAGGTATGCCTTTTGAATACATTTTAAAATTAAACTTTGAAGGTGGCGGAGGAGAGGGATCTGACGTCCTCTCACTCGGTCCAGATGGAGGAATCGGTATTCTTGGATACATCCCAAAATTGAATTCTATATTGGATGGAGGAGATGGAGTAGAGTCTGATGTCATTCGACTTGGCCCCGGTGGTGGAATAGGTATGCCTTTTGGATACATTTTAAAATTAAACTTTAAAGGTGGTGGAGGAGAGGGATCTGACGTCTTCTGACTCGGTCCAGATGGAGGAATCGGTGTTCTTGGATACATCCCAAAATTGAATTCTATGTTGGATGGATGCAAAGGAGTAGATGAATCCGATATTTTTTGATTAGGTTCAGATGGAGGAATGGGTCCTTTCGTATACATTCTGAAGTTCAACCATGATTCATCTCCATCGACTATGACAATATTTCTAGCATGTATTGGCGGAGCAATTAGATGAAACCCTAGGAGAACGAGAAACCAAACTCCTAAAATCATTTTCTGACTTATTGAGGCCATTTTTTGTTGTGTTTTACTATGTTCCAATGCTTCCTTTATATAGCATTTGCTTCCGTTTAATATTTTTTGAATTTATTAGCCATTAAATTTTTATTTTTATTTTTTTTTCTTTTCATTTTTCCTGACTACTCTTTATGGTATATTCCAACCATTTCTTTCCTTACTTTCAACCAAGTTGAGTATGAATTTCAAATATCAAATTTGAAATGATAATTAGTGTCTTATTCACTGGTATATATAAATAGCATCTACTCGTAAATTCGAGAGGTCTATGGTGAATTTAAATGAAGATACAAACTCTTGTTTAATACGAAACTTCAAACCTATCTTTAGATAAATATATAAAATTAATGTACACGGCATATTATAAACGATCTGCCATAACATTTATTTTTGTATATTAGGTCATTTCAAATTAGCAAATAGATATAAATTTCGTCCAAACAAAAAAAAGATATAGAATTCCAAATTTGCTTCTGGAAACTACAATTCAAATTTCAAGAAATAAAATTAAAAACAATTGAATATATAATTAGAAAATTCACAAATTAAGTATGTTTTCTATTATTTTATCATATGTTTGACTGGAAGGTTTTTTTTTTTTTTTTTTTTTTTTTTTTTTTTTTTTTTTTATTTTTTTTTTTTCATACTCCATCTCTCAAAGAAATTTAATTAACGAAATTATTCAATCCACAACAACGAAGTCTCTATGGG
Organism: Citrullus mucosospermus; assembly: GCA_030954485.1. Taxonomy (NCBI): domain Eukaryota; kingdom Viridiplantae; phylum Streptophyta; class Magnoliopsida; order Cucurbitales; family Cucurbitaceae; genus Citrullus; species Citrullus mucosospermus. Next base: position 28,301,789 of record CM062060.1, read on the forward strand.
GTTCTTGATTTGAGCTGAGATTCGTTTCAGATCCCCAGGGCCATTGATTCGATTCGTTTCTTCTTCCCGGAATTCTTAATCCAGACCTCAGACTTCATACATGTTGATGTTGCCCCGCAGGTCTTTCACATGGATTCTTCTGCTCTTCATCATCTTCTCCACTCTCTTCATTCCTTCCAGCTCCAGCAACTACTGGACTGCCAAGAGAATGCGTATGAGGGAGAAAGTTCGCCGGATGTAAGCCTCTTATCTTCATAATCTCCATTGCCGCTTTTAGTTTTTAATTGCGGTAGTTTCGCTTTCCTTTCGGTCAATTGGATGCGGTTCTGACTTTGTTATCGTTCTGCGGATCGGTAGTGTTGAGCAACTCTAGTGTTTGGTGGTATAGGAGATAATTTGTTCAATTCTACGAAATTTAACTATAAAGTCGGATTTTGTCCTGTCTGGAGAATTTTCGCTCTGTCGTTTCTCTGACGCTGATCATTCTTATCTGCGTTTAGTCATATTTTTTTGGAACTTGGACGCTGTAGGGTGACGATACTGTTGGGAGGGGGAAAGGAAGCGAAATGAGCTTCTATGTTTTGTTTGAGTTGTTGTTTGGATCAAGTTTTGGCTCTTTGAAATATCCAATGCAATAACATATGGAAGTTTTAACTGACATGAAATCATTTTCGAATATAATTTCGTAAGCTGTAGGATTTACTTAGAAAGTTGTTTGTGTGTTTTCATATCTTAGTTCTGTGACAAATTGTTATATTGTAAGTTCTTTTTATAAGTGAGTCTTTTTTCCTTCTGAAATAGCATTAAGTGAATTAGGATAACAATTTGGTTTGTGAATTCAAACGTATATATTCTCATCGCAGTATGACGGTATGATTCTTTCTTGAGGATACTTTAAGTTGAAGTTAGTTATGATCCATTCAATCATCACGGGTTGGCCTAGTGGTAGTGGGAATATCTTAAAAAGGCCAAAGGACCAATGGTTCAATCCATAGTGGCCACCTACTTAAGATTTGATATCCTATGGGTTTCCTTGACACCCAAATGTTGTAGGGTCAGGTGTGTTGTCCTGTGAGATTAGTCGAGGTACACGTAAGCTGGCTCGGACACTTACGGATATAAAAAAAAAAAGTTATGATCCACTCATTGTTTAATTACTGCAATAATTACTGACCCTTACCATTTTAAATAAACTATGTTTTTAGTCTGAAATTACTTTAACCAAGCCAAGCTTACATCAGTATAGAAAATTCTCAGATTCAGTTTTGTTTTCAAAAGAGCAGGTTACGTCTGCCCCTGAGCTTTATCTACGTCTCATTGGGAAAATAAGTCACAGGAATATGGGACCAAATGTCTATAACCTAGATCTTATCAGTCTAGGTCTTCAGGAAAATTATGACTAGATTTGTTGAACTCCTATCGGAGTGACATTAAGTGCATTATTTTGACCTCTAGTTACTGTGTCTTAATACTTATTCTTGGCAAGTTGCATAATCTTATTTTAGCACGCAACATTGTTCTTGCATAATCTTTGTCTTATCAGCTTAGATGATCCTCGCATTAACTAGCTTGCGAAGTGTCTAACAGTTGGCTTATTTTTTTTTATGCTTTTAGGTTCTACCATGCGTATGACAACTATATGACATATGCATTTCCAGTAAGTGTTCTTGGTTACAGATTCACGTGCTCTGAATCTCTGACCATGTAGAAATCTATTGACTGGCCTATTTCTTTTAGAATGATGAGCTAAAACCTCTTACGAAGACCTTCACCAACTCCCTCAGTGAGCTTGGTAATCTTAAGGTAATCAATATAATGTTAATATGGCTGTAGAGTGGTGATTGGTTGCAGGGGAATGCATTAACTGTAATTCTTCCAATTTCAGCTGGAACACCTACCGCAAAATTACGATGGGTCTGCTCTTACACTAATTGAATCATTGTCTAGGTATGATTTCATATACTGCCTGAGTTTATGGTTATTTAGTTATCAGTTTCATAATTTATGACATTTTCCTTTTTCAGTCTTGTAATTTTAGGTAACAACACTGAATTTCAAAAGGCGGTGCTTTGGCTTTCTGAAAATTTGCATTTTGATGTTGATGCACGGATAAATCTATTTGAGGTACCCAAGTCCTTAGACATTCCCAATTCCCAATAAGATGAATGTGGTTGGCTGGTTGGCTTGCATCTCTAGAGTTCAAATGCATGTTATGCTAAGAAAACTAAAATGTTGTGAATGAAGGAGCAATCCGTTTTACTCTTGACCACAATTTTGTAGTGCAACATAAGAGTTCTTGGAGGACTTGTTTCTGCCCATGTTCTTGCAACTGATTCCACAAACCGATTGGCTGGACAAAATTATAAAAATCAACTGCTAGTTTTGGCTGAAGACTTAGGGAACCGCTTTCTACCTGCATTTAATACCCCCACAGGGTTGCCATATGCGTGGATTAACCTCAAGGTATTACCTATGATCTGCTTATGTCCCAGTTTTGTAGATTATAAATATTATGATGTATCATGCTATATGATCTTCAGAGGACTTTGCATTCACTGGCCGCTGTCTTCTTTTATCAACCTAAACTTGCGGTTGTTGAGAAATTGAGATATGTCCCTGATGCTTAATTAAGTTGTTTATGCTGTTTGCATATTGAACAATATTCTTGGTATGGGTTCCTAAATGATCAGAACAAGAACAAGTGAATCTCCATATGTGTACTGACGAAATTTTGCATCCAACAAGCCAGGTCTTACTTTGCTTTATTCCTTTTCTTCGTCTTCTCATAGGGTATTATTTTTTTCTTGGAAAAGGGTGAGGTGGGGGCTGTCAAATGTTTTAAAATTGAGCTCAAAGCTGGGCTATGTGAATGATTTTCTTGATGCAGCTTATGCTCACTGTAATGGTGTGCATAGGAGTTCCATAGATATTTACAGAAGTTTTCTTTTCAGTTTTAGAATATATGAATATGGTTTTTTGGGTCATGTTTTCCTTTTCTTCCTCTAAAGAGGAGTATATGACTCCGCATCAATCCAAAATTCTGTGGGCAGCATGGAGTAATGGAGGATGAGACTACTGAAACAAGTACTTCCGGGTGTGGTGAGGTCTTATCTTTTATGGTTAAGATAAGTATTCATGAAGATTTTTGGTCTGAATTGGATCAACTTTTATCTGGATATAGGTTCTCTAATTCTTGAAATGGGAGCACTATCGCGATTGACTGGTGACCCCAGGTTTGAATATGCTGCTTTGCGTGCTCTTCGTAAGTTGTGGAGCATGCGCAGTTCACTGAATTTACTTGGAACTACCTTGGATGTGGAAACAGGTGAATGGATTGAGTTCTCATCTGGAATTGGAGCTGGTAAGTCATCTCTTTTACTGACAATATCTTTTACATGTTTCGGTAGATATCAGCATATCTTCATTATTACTAATTTCTTTTCTTCTTCTTCTATAATTGTCACTCGTCTCTTATAGTGTGCTTCCATACTCTTGTAATATTAACCCAACGTCCATCAGGAAGAAAACCTGTTTTATGCATTTGAGCTTGCTGGGTTAGAATTATACATAATTACATCTTGGAAGAGTAAAATCCGTAATTCTGAATTTATATTCTTGTGGTTTCTTCAAGGGGTTGATTCATTCTATGAGTATCTATTTAAGGCTCATGTCCTTTTTGGAAAAGAAGAATTTTGGAGAATGTTCCACACTGCTTACCTTGCTGTGCAGAAATATTTCAGACATGGTCCATGGTAATGTGTACGCTATTTTGATGAATATTCTAATACGACCATATGTTCTTAAATTATACCAAACTGTATTCCTTTTGAACCGTTTCTATACTATAACAAATAGCAATTTTGAATGCACACCAATTTTTTTCCTCCAAATATTTTTTAACAATGACAACTAAAAACATTTCTTAAAAATATTCTTTAAGAACAAACATTTTAACAAGTACCATACACTCCCTATCCTCTGCATAGTTCCTTCTGAAAGGGTAATATTAAAAAATTTATTATCTTAATTTGGGCGGCCTAGTTCCTTCTGAAAGGGTAATAAAAAAATTTATTATCTTAATTTGGGCGGCCTACTTGAAATTATTTGGTAATGTAAGGTATCATGAAGCCGATATGAGGACAGGGAGAGCAACCTACTGGCAACTTACAAGCCTTCAAGCATTTTGGCCTGGCCTACAGGCTAGTTGCTATAACCTTTTAAGTTTCAGTAAATGATAAGTTACTCGAATATGAATGTTCTTGACACACTGTTAGTAGGTTCTTGTTGGGGATATTCCGGCAGCTAATTCATCACACCGTGAGTTCTTTCATGTATGGGAGAAATATGGAGTTCTACCGGAAAGGTATGCTGCTTGCAATTCTGTCTATTTAAACTATCCCATGGTTTTGCCAGACCACAGAATTTTTGCTGTTCTATCTTATTTGCTTTTGTTTCAATATTGGAGTTAATGTAATTTCCATAACAACGATTAGTTCCCAACCGTGGGATTTAAAATTGTTCAGGTATTTACTTGACCACCAAATGCTGCATCCTACAGAAAAATATTATCCTCTCCGTCCAGAATTGGCAGAGTCAACTTTTTACTTATATCAAGCAACCAGAGGTTTTATTTTTCAAAAACTTTTACGTTTGATATTATGATTATTTCATTTCATGTTGACTAGAAATTTGAAGCTCTGCTGTATCATAGTATTCTTGGAATGGTATTTTCCTTGTCTTTTTTCAACTACTAGTTATATAGCTCAACTGATCATTACACTTAGGGACATTTGATATTTCAACAATTTATGGTGGTCAAACTACTTGTGTCTTGTTGCATAGAATTTCTTTGAGGGCCCCGATACTTCTCAAGAATGGCTGTAGGGGCAAAAAGGGTAACACATTTTGTAACCAAACGATATTAGATATCCTTTACTATTACTGGTATTAGATAGTCAAAATATGCCCTAAGGCTTACAAAATGAACCAAACGATAGAGAGAGCTCGTCCTCCCTTCTATCACTACTACTTTCTTACACCAAAGCATAAACCCTACTAACTACCATCCTTTATTATATATACTGACCACACTCACTCCCATACAAGCACTCAGTGGTCCCCTCCCCCAATTCTAACGACTTTCACACTTTGTTACCCTTTTTGACCCTACGGCCATACTTGAGAAGTATCGGAGGCCTCACATCTTCTTGCCCAAATTAAATTGGTAGTTTGATTATTAAACTTGACTTTTGGAATCTTTTCCTTAAACAATCTAATCGGTTCTTGTATAATGGTCCATCTCATTGTCTGCTTCTGGTATTCTTTCCGTCCTATTCCTCCATGAACCGTTGCTTTTGGCATTGTAGATCCATGGTACTTTGAAGTGGGTGAATCAATCATGAAGTCTCTTATCTTATACACTAAAGTTGAAGGAGGGTTTGCAAGTGTTAGAGATGTTACCACTATGCAGTTGGAAGATCACCAACATAGTTTTTTCCTCTCTGAAACGTATGATCTCTCTCTCTCTCCCTGAATTCTGTTATCAAGAAAATCAGCTTGGTCTTCACATTAAAATAATGTCTCCCTCTTTATATAGGTGCAAATATTTATATCTTTTATTTGACGACACATTTCTGGTCGGCCAAAACTACATTTTCACCACCGAGGGCCATCCCTTGCCAGTTTTAAGTTCTTGGCACGAACGACTTCCAGAGGCGTATGGCCTGACTAACGGGACATCTATCAAGGTATTTCTCCCACTGTCTAGTCTTGATATTTATTTACCCCTCCATGACAGGGAGCCACTGTTTAAAATATGTCCCAGTAGACTGGGAAAATTTAATGAAGAGCAAATTTGAAGGGATATTTTAAAATCTTAGGTCCCGTTCGATAAATATTTGACTTTTGACAATTATGATTGCTTTCTCACAATTTCTTTATCAAGATTCTCATATTTCCTATTACCCAGATTTCAAAAAGAAAAATGAGTTTTTAGGAACTATTTTTTTTAGTTTTCAAAAAAATTGTGTTAGGGTTTTGAAATCATTTATAAAAAGTAGACTTTTTTTTGGATAAGAAAATTTTTAAAAGTAGATAACAAAACAAAAAAACTAATACTATAGATAAAAGTATTGTTGTTTATAAACTTAATTTTCAAAAACAAAAGACTAAGGGGTTGTTTGGGCTCCCAACTTCAAGTGGGTTGAGTCAGCTATTATAACCTATCCCATGTTTGGGACTCTAATTTAATAGTTGGTGTTTCCAACTATTGTAACCTACAGTTAACTAAGTATTACTGTTTCAAATCCCTCTTTGTTACAATGTTTACTATTTCATACTCATCATCCCTCTTCCTCTTTGTTACAATGTTTACTATTTCGTACCCTGACTAAAATAGTATGCACACAAACACAGACTATTATAACGAAACTAAAATAGTCTGTATTCCAAACACATACTGTTATAGTCCATACTAAAATTGTCTGCACCTCAAACACATACTATTATAACCTACAGACCATAATGACTAACTTAGCGTCCCAAACGCCCCTTAAATCTATTAAATGGGACCTTATTTTTTGAATTTACTATAAATCAAGGAGGGCACAATTGCCTCCTTTGTTCTTGTCTCTATTCTTGAGTTCACCAATCTTGAATTTACTAAAGTAGTACGGTGCAATCTCCTATATCTTCTTAAGCTTAAAATGTGAAATGAATTGGTGGAGATGAACTGCATTCTATTTCTATAGGGTGAAGATTTATCCAGAAGGTTGAGTGCAATGTCTTTGCAAGTCTGCCCAGCCACCTCGTTGAACACAGCAGGAGATGGTGGCCAACAAATAGAGAGTGCTTGCCATATCCTTGATGCTCGAGCAGATCACAAGTGTTTCAGTGATGAAGAATGTGGAGTCGATTCAACTACTTGTAGAAGGCGATCGTGCAGCTCATCTGGTTATTGTGGTCGGTGGTTGCACTTATAACATAGATGGTAACTATTTTCAATAAGGTTTCAAACTTGGTTCCTCTTTCACCAACCGATGAAGTTGACCCCAAAACGAACTTTGTAAGAAGTTGCTTTAGTCCCTTCCATAATTCTTTTTCGCCCACAAAAAGAAAAGTCATTGAATGTAGCTACTATAATGTAGATGTTATTCTCATAGCTGTTAGATGTAGGATAGTTTAATATTATTCTTTTTCTTTTTCTTTTTCTTTTTCTTTTCCCCCAAAAAGGTCCAATGCCAAAATTTTGAGCTGAAAAGTTTGATTTTTAGGGAGAGTCGATGGAAACATCATTTTCATTTGACTTGTATGAAGGACTTTTAGGATGTATGTGGCTGAAGCATTGTGCAACCTTAAATGTTAGATTATGCATCCTAAATTCATCCCTTGTTTAGAGCAAGAGTTTAAAAAAAAGTTTCGACTCTCTAAAACTTTTTCCGTGGGTTGAAGAGTAAACAATATTTCAATCCATGATTACCTCTCTTTTTTTCAGATATATTAAAATTGTACCTCTTGTCTGCATGATTGGAGTGAAACACATGGGTTTGTAAAGAAGTGTTTTCTTTGTTGTGTTCAACCTCAATTTAGCTTTTTAGAGCCGGGGGTAATTTTGTCATTCCAAGTCCATAGCCATGGAAAGTGATGTCAGATTGAAAGTACAAAGGAAGATTCGTGGAAATGAGGCTATCAACTAGAAGTTCAGATTCACGCTGCTCCTTTTTACCTATTTGCCCCCCAAAGTACTACTAGTTTATTACGTTGCCCTCACCCTTTTGACTAATGGTTTAGGCAATATTTATTCAAATGCACAAAACTTTTTATAATAATCCAGGCAATGTAGCATTCTTACCAAAAAAAAAAAAAAAAATTTAAACAAGGAAGTCGAATAATTTTAAAGCGTGAGATCGAACTATTGACTTTGTTTTATTTATTAAGTTGTGTTCATATTGATAGTACACAACGTAGTTCAAATTGATCAAAATCTTTTAAAAAATATTTGTGGTGTTTGGTTATTGGGTTCTTTTTAAATATAGCAATATGAGTCAAAATATTTACAAATATGGTAAAATGTCATGTTTATCACTAGTAGACACTATATGCTGTTATCATCTATCAACATTTATCACTAATAGACAGTCGAAGCTGATAGATGTCTATTAACATCTATCGTTGTTTTACCACTTATAGATAGTGACATCCTGTTATATTTGTAAATATTTTAAAATGATTTTGCCATTTAAAATGATTGCGTTTTTTTGGCCAATATTGGACTTTTAAAAAAGATATTTAAAATGTTTTAAAGTTGAATTGTTTAACTGTGTTTTTTTTTTTTCTCTCATTTTTTCCATTTTTAAACACTCTTAAAAGTCTACTTTCGAAAGGATTAGTATGAGTTGAATGTTTCCATTTAATTTTCAGATGTTCAATTGGCCAATCCCATCAAAGTGAATGTCAAATATAACATAACGTATGCGGAAAAATATAATTTGTACCAAAGATACCCACGTTCACTTTAAAAAAAAAAAAAGAAAAGAAAAGAAAAAAAATACCATGTTAAATATTTCCAAAATTTCTCTTTTTTTTTTCCTTAAAAAAAGAAGAAAAAAAAAATAAAAACCAAAATTTATCGTTAATTCTCCAACTATCTACTAAAATGTGTGCCACAATTATTGGAATAGGCTAAAACAATAAGATCGACACTTATTTGAAACATGTGTTAATATGTTAATTGTTTATCTTTTATATATTTATTGGTGTAAACTGTGCAAAGTAATGCAAAGAACTAAGTCGAACGGAAAAATCGAAGCGAAGCCTCTAATAAAACAAAGGTAGTTTTATACTATAAAACATATACAAGAGGAACTATTGAAGATATTTAATGTAGTAAAAGATGGGTTATTTTAAAATATAGAAAATTTTTACTCTTTATCAGCGATATAAATCAAATATATAAAATCTATCGTTGATAAACAGTGAAATTTTTCTATATTTGTAAATAGTTTGATATTTTTCTATTTATAACAATTTCTTGGTAAGAGATTGTATTTTAAATATGCATCTAAGAATTTTGAAATGTTGAAGTGAGTATAGCTCAACTCACATAGAGAGATATTTAATGACTCAAAGGTTTGTAGTTTAAGTCTCCTCAACCCTTATTATACTAAAAAATAACTATGAAACTAATAAAAATTAGGTTAAATTACCAATTTAGTCAATGAATTTTGGGTTGTGTACGAGTCTTCTAGATTAACTCGAGAAAACAAAATTAAAATCTCAAAGATAAAATTATAATATTTTAAAATTTAGAGACTAAATATGTAACATTTTAAGATTAAGTAGAATCATTTACACCGAAATCTAGGATAAAAAAAAAGTAATTTTCTCTGTAGTGAATATAAATTTGGTAAAGGAAAGCGATAGGGAGTGGGCGGAGGCAGAGAGACGTGTGAAAGAAATTTGAAGTCTATTTAAAAAAAATAAAATAAAAACATTTTCGATGACGTCAGCCTTCGCTCGACGCGGTTTCAAGGGCCATTCCGCCACCCACACGCTCTCGCTTTCTCTGACTGACACACCAATCCACTCTCCTTTGCCCCTTTTGCTTTTGCCTTTCGCTCCAACGGAAATATCTCAAACGATCTTCTTCTTCTTCTTCACTTCTGGCTTATACTCTTCTTCTTCGCCGCCGGACTCGGCCACACCACCATTTTCTTCTTTTCCAGACCGACCCAGAAAGTTTTGAGGGAAAAAATGACGATTATGATTGAGTTTCAGGGCAAGGAGAATTCGAATTTGGATGAAGGCTAGGTTGAGGATTGAGAACGAAGAAAGGGATCAGATGGGTTTTTCTTTTGTAACTTCTTTTCCTTATTGGGTCAATCGAAATTAATTTGCGGGTTTGTATAGATTCCCATATTTGTGTATATCTTTTCTTCCTTTCTTGCGCTTGCGCCGCATGTTGGTCTTTTTAGTTCATTGCAATCTTCGCCAATACCATCGCATCGTCTTGTATCTGTATGTCTTCTGGCCTCCTATGTTGTCGCAGAAAAGAAACCCAGATGATGGAGATGGTCCGGCGGATGGTGATAATCCCGATGATAAGCGTAGAAAGTTTTGTTTATGGAGGTAGTACTACTACTACACGGTGCTTCTCTCTCTTTTACTTCGTTTTAAGGGTTTTTGTTTCACTGATTTGTGGGATGGTTCTTTTTTAGTAGTGCATATGGAAGTTTTCTAGTTGATTATGTTTGATTTCTCCTTGCTATATGAATTTCGAGTGAGTTTTGTTAGCAATGCTAATTTGTGTTTTGAATCTGAGTTTCATTTGCTGGAAGGTTAGAATTCGAAGTAGGAATTTGGTGCGATCTGGCTTCATTGGTTTGATTGAATTTTGGGAACTGCGGGTGAAAGTGCTAGATGATTCTTGTTTAAGGATTTTTTGGGTGGATTCTAGGGACTATTCTGAGGAGAGGAAAATGATGTATTTATGTGGGGCATCATAATGGCTGTGAGTCTAAAGGGATAATTGAGTTTGCTTGAGATTCCCATGAAGAACAAAGCTGGCTCAAAGAAGCTATCAGGCATGATCTTGTGCGATATATTATATATATAGGAAATTGGGAGTAGGTTGGACTCCCTCAGATTAGTTAAGACTTAGAGAAGAGCCGGTTACGTCCTTGGACATGCTAATATAGACCAATCTCTAGACAGAAATGGTTTTTTTTTTTTTTTTTTTTTTTTTTTTTTTTTTTTTTTTTTTTTTTTTTTTCTTGGGAGGGGGGATGAGTCTGCCATTTGATTTCAGCAGGTGAATCCATTTGATTTTGATTAGTGAAGGTTCTCTTACCACCAAATTCTCTCGTCTCTAAAACCTCTCTTTGTCAAGAAGCATTTGTCTTTTTCATTTCTTACTGGGGGAATCTCCTCCATTTCCCCCAACTTTCTTTTTTGGAGATCCCTCAATGAATGGGAAACCATGAAGTTTCCTGCCACAATTTCCTTATTAGATAGAGTTTCCTCCTCCCAAATTGTAGTAAATACTTTATGTGGACCTCAAGCTATGTAAGCCTTGTTCTCTTGTAAATTGTTCTTTTCTCGTTTTACTGCTGATTCTACTCTTCTCCCCTCCCTGGCCCCACCAAGCCGTGAAAAGACTAAAAATCCCTTAGAATGTTAGATTTCTTTTTCTTGATAGATTGTTTTGGATCCTCAGAGTATGCTTTGTTGTAAAAGGGTGCATCAGAAGATTTGAATTATATCTTATGGAGATGTCACTTTGCTGTAGTAATTGGGATACATTTCTAGAGACATTCAGTATTAGCTTGGCTCAAAGTAGATGTTAACTAGATATGATGGAATAGGTGGGCAGGACTCCTGTGTTGATTATATTTTATTAAGATGTGATACGTCCTCAATAGTTTGTGGAACCTCAAGATCTTCCAGCAACCAGTATATTCTTGACGTGGCCTTTTGACTGCTGTAAGAAAGCCTCGTGAAGTCTTGAATGTCCACTTGTTTATATATTGAATTCAATGTTTTTTAATTGAAAAGTTCTTTTTGTTTGTTCTAAATTCCAGTCACTTAATATAATGTTTTTATTTTATTTCATTTTTAATTATTATTATTATTATTTTAATTTAAAGTACCGTACAGCGTGGTTCGTGATGCCACATCATTGCAATCAATGCAACAACTATTGGAGCCAGTCATTCGTAAAGTGGTAAGCATGATCAGTCTAGGAAACAGGCTAATATCATTTTTTTTATCGATGGAAATTTGTTCCATTGCTGTAGAAAATTTATGAATGGGACTGGAAGTGAGCCGTTACCAAGTATTTTAGTACCTTTTCCTATTTTCTGGATAAAAAGAAAGGACCGTTGTAAAATATAAGGTCCACTAATCCTCCGATGAAGCGTCAAAGCCTTTAAGCATAACAGGAAAAATTTAAGAGGGTGTTTGGGGTGCTGAGTCGTGTTCTGAAGTCTGGAGTTAATATGTTGGAGTTATAAAGTCTGTGTTTGGGGTGCATAGTTGTTTAATCTCAAGTTAAGAAACATCATAGGGAGGGAGGGAGGGAGAGGAGAAGATGGAGTTTTTCGATAAATGTCCAAACTTTAATAATGAATACTGTTGAAGCTGGTGGAGTTGAGTTATTTAAGATTGACTTATGAAGTCGATGGGCCAAACACCCCCAAGTGCTTTGGAAATAGATGTCGTCGGTATATGACGATCATCTCTCTTTTTAATTCTAGAATGCTGACCTTTTGTGTTACCTTCATCTCCAAACAATGATAAAAGTATTTGGATTCTTATGGTACAAATGGCTAATTCATGGAAACTTGAAATGAAACAGGCATTTTAAAGTTAATTAATGGGATAGGGAAATTGCATCAACAGTTCTGATTTGTTATGGTATTTATGCATTTTGATTCTATCAAAAAGTATATTTATGTTTTAACAGATGCATTAACGTTACCATTCCTTGAGTTGCCATTTTTAGCATTTGTTGTAAGCTTGCTAGTTTGTATGCTGGACAGGTAAGGGAGGAGATTGAATCTGCACTAAGAAAGTACATTACCAATGTGCAAAGGTATCTTCTTCTTCTTCTTCTTCTTCTTCTTCTTCTTCTTCTTCTTCTTCTCTCTCTCTCTCTCTCGCTATGATTTTATGTTTAATCGCTGAAACATTGTTGGCCCCACTTCTAAAATTAGAAATAGAGGAGGTGAAATTAGATCATAAATCGTTCAACCAAAAGAGTTCAGTCTATGTACGGGTGATATATTAGAGGTGTTGATGACATATCATGCATTTATGTTAAGGAATGACGAGAATGATGGGAAAGAAATCTATTCTTCCGGGCCGAGATGCTTTCAATTGAAGTTTATAACTGATATTTCTCTCCCGGTATTTACTGGAGCTCGCATTGAAGGAAGAGATGGTTCCAGCTTGATGGTGGCTTTGGTTGACACCTTAACTGGGGAAGTTGTTGGCACTGGGTCTCAATCCTCAGCCAAAGTGGAAATTGTAGTGCTCGAGGGTGATTTTGAGGGTGGAAGTGATAGTTACACTGCAGAGGAGTTCAAGAATAACATTGTAAGAGAGAGGGAAGGGAAGAAACCACTTCTTACAGGAGATACATGTGTGAGTCTCAAAGATGGCATTGGTTTGGTAGGTGAGATTTCTTTCACTGACAATTCAAGCTGGACTAGAAGCCGTCGGTTCAGGCTCGGTGCAAGAATTATAGACGACAATGATGGAACGAGAATACTGGAAGCAAAGACTGCGTCATTTGTGGTCAGAGATCACCGTGGAGAATGTGAGTACTTTGCTTTATTATTTGATTTTACGCATTGTCAAAGTGAAACAAAATAATTTTATTTTTACTGTAGTACATCGTTGCAAAATATTAAACGTGGTAGTGAATGCATCGAATTATTCTGGGCATGGTTCTTATGGGGAGAATGGAACACTGAAGTCAAACTTCAATATACTTTTCTTTAATAATCAAACTCCGCCATTTGTTCTCTAGATGTTCCATGAAGTCTGCATCAAATCATATTCTTCATCATTATTATTACTATTTTTGCCAACGGCTTTGAAAGTTCTGCTTGGCCTTTATTTATTTCTTGTTGCTATTGAATTAGGTAGTCAACTGAACTTATTAATTGCAAACTGGAGCTTGATATTTGATAATGGCTATTTGAGTATTATAATTTGGAAGCTTCTATTACGTGAAACTTGTGATGTGATTAACTTGTATTATGTTTAATATCTCGTGGATGAGTGTTTTTGAAGGATTGAAAACAATTATAAATCTTTATAGAACAACTTTAACACTGTGACTTTGACGCCAGTAGGGGATCACGCACACCGACGCGCATGCACGCACACGGATTTTTTTTAGTTGACATATTTTTAAAAATTGACCTCTGCCATTTGGATCAGTGTACAAAAAGCACCACCCTCCATTTCTGCAGGATGAAGTATGGAGATTGCAGAAAATTAGCAAGGATGGAGCCTATCATAAGCGCCTGAGCCAAGAAAAAATTGAGACAGTGAAAGATTTCCTTACTCTGCTTTATATACAACCTTCAAGGCTTCGTAATGTATATAACTTTTTCTCGTGTATCATCCTATCTAAATGTTGTGCAAATTTTGACGTGCTAGTAGAAATTTAAGCTAAATTATTCCATATACAAACGACATTACTTCTTATACACCTTTTTTTTTTTTTTTGGTTTTAAAAGCAGATTCTTGGCCCTGGCATGTCTACGAAAATGTGGGAAACTACAATTGAGCATGCACAGACATGTGTGCTCGATCGGAAGATTTACGTCTACAATCCCCATGATTTGGAACAGAAAAGTGGAGTGGTCTTTAATGTTGTAGGACAAGTGATGGGGCTACTTTCAGATCACCAGTACGTTCCCATAGATAAGCTATCTGAAAGTGAAAAGGCACTCATCTTCCGTCACCTCTAAATAATATACATATATTATACTTTTGAGTTGCTTTACATTTTTTTCAGCTGATATAGTACAATCATTCTGAACTCAGGCTGATGCTCATAACTTGGTTATCTCTGCGTACAAACATTGGGAAGAAGTCAACTCCATTGATGATGAAACTTCTCTTGTGGGTGGCTCTTCTCACCCACTCAGTTTCCTTTACACCCCCAGCTCACCCATGGAGGACCATTATGGTAGCAAGTACTTGGCTTCTCCAAAATTTAGTGGCTTTGATTTCACACCATCAAATGTCTATTCGTCTGACATAATTTCATCGATGGGTTCTATTGGGAATCCTAGCAGCTTGGACGATCATGCTTTGCAGGGTTTTGATTCTATGGTTGTAAGATATGATCAGATACCAAGTTCCCCAAACTTTGCCAACTCTTCTCTGATCTGCGATTCCGAGCCACTAAACTCATCTTTCTTTGATGTGGATCATACGCAAGTCTTAGAGTCTGATTTGCAATGCAGCTCGATTTTAGAATCACGAGCAATTACAACAACTCTTCAAGGTGGCTCCTCATCATGTGGTGCTCAAATGAGATGGGCTAAATTATATGGTGTGCTAAAATGGTACATTTTGTTGAGGTTGGTAATTAGGAGAAACAAACGCGGGTTCGAGATATACAAAGGTATACAGGGTCACGGAAAGGAAAAATTGGACTAATGGTTGAGACTCGAAAACAGTGTCGGGTTGCAATATGCGTATTTATAAAGAGATGCAAGAAGAGGGGGTGTTCTTGTTTGATATGGATGGTTCTGTGCAGTTTTGTTCTTCCAAGTGTTTTGGTTATGCTATGTCTCTGAGCCAGAAGATTTTTTTCTCTCTGATTCAAGTGTTTGTACATTGGTGTAGCAATTTTCGACACTATCAGAAAGTACCTGGTCTCAGTTGATGTTTGATCAGAATGCCCACGATACTTATGTTTTGGTTCTTTACGCTACTGTCTATACATTTCTGTACAAAACGAACTCTCTTTCTGCCTTTTTTTCACATTGGGAATGGGAGGTTTTTATTAATAGTGAATATAATTTTCTTCTTAAGAAGTTGGTGTCTTGAGAAAATTCTCTTTTTTCCTCCTTTTCAGTGCCTATGAACTGTTTATTTATTTCTCCTTTTCAGTGCCTATGAACTGTTTATTTATTTTTGTGCTCAGAGAGATGAATAGCAAGAACTAAAGGGGTTATGTTATGTGCTCACTTATTGTTTCGGAGCCACCATTTAAATAACTTTTTTTCTATAATATTTAGGTATCAAATAAACTCGTAGTACCTAAGAAATTAATTCCTAGGTAAATGACTACCATATATAGATTGAACTTTTGACTATTACATTCAGATGGTTGATGCCAATAAAAAAAGTTTGATAGTTGGTTGTTTTTAAGATTTTTTAAGGGGGGAAAAAATGCTTTTAAGTGAAAAAAAAAAAGTAGTTATTTCTAAGCACGTAAGAAAGTTAGTCACTCAACTGGGTTGGATTGCTAGTTTCAGCTTCTTTTTTCACTTTTATTTCCCAAAAATTCTTTGTTGTTAAATTCCTCATGAAAAGAAAATTTCCCAGGAAAGCTTAAAGCTTAAAAAAATTCGCCATCTTTCATACTATAAAGCTTCAAACATGTTCTTCATCTGTAAGTTTCAAGTCGAACTTGGAAACTGCACTTCTTGAGGAACCACAGAATAGTAGAAGTCAAAAAGTATCACAACCCTCCTTAGAAGATACAGTAAACACCCCAACACCCCATAATATAAAACGGTATAAATTTCCTAATGACGTATATATTCTAAACTCAGAAATTTGACCCAATATATATATATATATTATATATATAATAACACAAAGGAACCAGCACGATGAAATTGTATAGTGTTAGGATTTTCATTGGCATTCTGTTAGAAGCATACACCAATATATTTCATTAGGAAAAGCAACGACCTTATTCAGTACAGGGAGCTGGGAAGAAGTGCCTCTAATTTTTACCTAAGTACATTTTTAATATTGTATTATCGATCTCAAGATCATAGGAGATCTCCCACCCCACAATGTTGTAAAAAAGGAAAAAAAGTATTGCTATGAGCCTATTAGACATTCATGTATACAAAAATGTAAGAGGAGCTACTGGCCTTTTAAATGAATTACGTCCTTTCCCACCCCTTTCTGGTGACCAACCAGCCAAGCGAGAATCATCATCCTGTGCAGAAGGATTACCTCTTGCAAGTATTGCTGTCGTTACATACTTCATCCTGTGCAGAAAACAGAAAGCCCAACACGTATGCAAGTGTATATAAATATGTCAAGATTACTATTGTATTTTTGTGTCAGCAAGCCCATAAAAGATGGGCCAAAATTCTTTTTTGTGAGAAACTCATTCTTAAAAGTTAAAACTGGTGGACATACCTCGTGTGGACCACAAGGGAAAGACAAATAAAATAAATAAATAAATAAATAAATACAAAGTTCATAACAAGCACAAAAATTTACCTGGTTTTTCTTTCGTGCTACCAGAATATCTTCTAGAGGTGGCCGGCCTGAAACCAAATAGCATGAAAAAAATTTAGAGATCACAACCATGCTGTAAAGGCATCAAGAACTTCAAGACTTACGAGTTTTGTTAATGGTAGCTACAAATTGATTTTTGAAGGAGTAAACAGCATTTTGAATTAGTCAATAAATGCATATTTATGGGGATACTTTCAAGGCTGAGAATCCATTGACCATGCAATACATTCTAGACACAAGAAGACTGGTTTGGATGTGTGAGACATGTAGCTACATAATACAAGACATACATACGGAGTTATGCTTTATACTCCTGGACATGGTCTGTGGGATCCCATATATGCGTAGTAATTATATGATCTAAAAATCTCTTGTTCGTGTTTCACCTGTCAACTGAAGACGATACCTCGCCCATATACCATATGCGAAATCAGCTAATGTTCCAAACTGTGGACAATAAGCTAATCATTAGCAATTAAGAGATCAGAGTCCATCGGATAAAAATTGCTTCTGGAGGAACAGATGGATGAAAGATCAAATAAGCTTGAAAGGACTTACTGGTTCATATTTTGTAACAGCATATACCCATCCAAGATTAACTTGTTCATAAAGTCTTCTAAAGGCCTGCAAAAGAAGCAGTAGGGGGAAAAAGACAGTATCTATTGAGTAAATATGTTTTCTGAAGGATGTTAACCATCTAATATCTGAGCAAGATCAGTATTACATGATCAATAGCTGAGAAATAATGAGTCTGCGGTTGATATAAGTCGAAGCGCGCGCAAACACACACGCAAAAAAAAAAAGAAAAAAAGAAAAAAAAAAGAAGGGAAAAGGCATATTTTTTGGAATGATCACCTTGAACAATGAATGACCCAACAGCAGACCATGATATAATCATAATTTTGGATCTAAATTAGAACAACAAAAGGAACAAAAAAGGGAGCATACTTCAACATCTCTGACCACGGTACCATCTGCAAGGATCGCATGGATTCTTCCCATAACCTAAATGAAAATAGAAGGTGAAAAACTTCAAAACTTGCAGGACAAGAATATAAATTGTCATATAATATGCATTCTACGTTATCTAGAAAGTAGTTCTAGTTAATAGTTGTTTGATTTCCTTTTAGTCCAATAATGAGAACGTTTTCTTCTAGAGATTTCCTTACAGACACTCCTATGCACTCAGAAGGTCTTTGAATTTCACAAAATTCAGAGTGAAGGAGGAAAGGGTATAATGATGTATCTACAGTTCATGGGGTTAATACCATCCAAAATCCAGTAATGTTAGTATCAAGCATGATTCATCATCTTGTTATCTCTCTAAACCTCTTTCAAAATCAGATAATTGACTTCTTAACATTCGAAAAACAAAAATAATCAAAATCTTACGGTTTTGTAGTCAAGACCCTGATTTTCTTCTGGCTTGTAATCATCTGAACTAATGTCAACAAACTTGATTGTACCATACTGCTTATTCCTCTCTCTTAGCATATTAACCTATCAGTACCATGAACTCGCAGATAATGAGACAAACATAGAACATCGAACAACAATTTAAAAGGCCAAAATCTCTTGCACCATCAAAGAACGATCCCTAAAGGCATAATTTGAAAGTGAATATGAGATCTCAGTACAACCTCACGCATGCAGAGTGGGCAATCTCCATCATAAAGCATTTTAATCTTCCAACTTTGAGGTGATCGTTCTCCATTCTCTTTATTCGAAGAAACAGGATCTACTACAGCTTCACTTATAGCGCGAATTTGGTATTTCAATCCTGCATTGTTCATCAATCATCGGGGAGACTTAACAGATTGTGGTGTGTCATTTTCCTAGAGTAGCTAATTTCATTTGATGAGACTAATCTTTTGAAAATAACCCCCTTAAACCCATTAATCATATTCTCCGTTAGGTCAATCCGCAAAAGGCGCACAGACGAACATGCAATTAATCAAACCATCTCTCCAGCGATTCAAACAAGAAGTTGTCCATCTCAAAAATTACTTCATGAACATCATTAAAATGGAAAGAAAAAGTAAAAGGGGATTCGCTAATAGAGGGAGAGTCGAGAACGAATCTTACCGGGTTGATTGATTTGAAATGGGGAGAAGGGTTGTGGATGAAGCTGAAGCATTGGAGTGCGATGGAGGCTGAGGTTAGGAAGGTGAGAGGATGAGAGTCGAATTGGATTGATGATCCTTGCTGCAAATTTGGACGCCATGGCAGTGGTAGCTGCTCCTCCAAACGCCATGTTCTAGTTTCTTTTCTCGTTTGTGGTTTGCATTTGAAGGCTTAAGCAAGATGCAGCAGCTGATTCGTAACTGCTTCTTCTTCCTTGCATGCTTAAACGCGTGGCTACCCACAATCCACTCGTATTTCAATTCCAATACATAATATTTAGTGATGTAAACTTTTATTAAAGTTATAAAATACTAAATTGTTGCAAGTTATATATACTTTCATCCCATCTCCAAACCGATAATTATTTGAAATAACAAAATTCATCGAAAATATTTTTAAGTATAATTTTTTTTAAAAAAATTAATAGATAATATATAGATAGAGATAGACTATTTATCATTTTGCTATACTTATAAATAAATTGATTATTTATAATTAATATTTTCACATTTTTGTAAAAATAGACTTTGAAATTTTCGTTGATATTAGTATTTTAGGTTATAAAATTAAGAGTAAAGAGTTAAATATCAATATTAATATTTTAATTTATGGATATATATGTCCATAAAATTTCAATATTGATAAATAAATTTAAAAATTTATAAAAATATTTAGATTAATAATTAAATTATTTTTTAAACTATTTTTAATATAACAAAATGAATCAACGTATTTATAAATATAACAAAATTTTAATGTGTATCATAATAATAAACATATTTTTACATGTAAAGTAATTACCTTTATTTTTATTCTCAATTTGAGTTGTGTAAATATTATTATTAGTATGTTATTACTGAAAAACACTCCAAATGTACTTTATAAGGCTTAGATATGTTTAGTTTAAAGCTTAGGTTGGGAGTTGCGTGGGTTGAACCAAAGACATGTTGAAGCAACGCTGATGTCATCACCCAAAAGATGGCATTGGTAAAGTTACATATATTAACATTTCCTTTCAGGTTTTAACTTCACCGCATTTCTTCCCTCTTCTTCCTTCTCGCATTCCGTCTCCTGAACAATGGCGTTTTTCCTCAACAAAACCACTCTTGCCTCTCATTTCCGATCTCAATCCCAGGTTCTTTCTTCCTCAATCGCCTCTTTCTTTATCGTTCTTTCCTTCTTTCACTCAATCTTTTGAGCTTTTGGTTGATCCATAGGTGGATCCTTCGTCACTCTCGCGCCGTGGATTCCACATCGAACCAGGGACTCGTGAAAAGGCTGTAAGTATATCCAACTTCTTGAATTTTTCTACATTGTAGCGGTTTATTTCATCGTTTGGATTATTACTTCCTTGTATAGCTCACAGCAGCTCCATTAAGTTAATTGATATTTCATATGATTGTCTACTTAGTTCCTTTCGCTTTCTTGTATCGGAATCTTTCGACGCCAGTATAGATGGAACCTTTCCGAAGCTGTTCAGATCAAACTGCTTGAACTTCTGTATTCAGGCCCATGAAATTAACGGCTGCTGTTTTCTACACTAATCTGTTACCATGCCATGGCATGAAACCTTGGTTAAATTCGTTAAATTCGTTAAATTTCTTATATTGGTGAATATTACGGGTTTTCTTTGCATACGTGTTCTCAAACTCCGCTAGTATAAATTCTAGAGCGATAGGAACTGTTTTCGAAAATATGTATTCCTTGCATTTCGCGAAGGACTTTACTCTACATGTGGATTAGTTAACACGTCTACCAAATTTTTGGTTCACCTCTTGTATTTTGTTGATGCAGTTTGGTTGGTGTATATGTGATTGCAATGATTTATTGTTGCATTGAGTTTTACTATGTTGAATTTCTGGCAGTTATTAGCTGAGGACCCTTCTCTAAGCCGGTTTAGATCACACAAGAAAGATGTCTCTCGACTCAAAAGAATTGGAGATGTTCTGACAATTGTGGTGGTTGCAGGTATTAGTCCTTTTTTCTCTCATTAAATAAAAAACTTTTCTCTTTGTCCCGTGGGTTCCTAGCTCTGCTATTTGCTATTATAGCAACGTTGATGTAAATGGTGTGTGTGGATGAATCTTTTGGATGGTGTATGTCCCTATGCCATTACAAGAATGTCAAATCTTTACGAGCTTCTTAGAAGTGAAAATTGGCTTCAGGCATTTTGAATGAAAACAAGCATATGCAGTATGCTTTTTTATTTTGGTTAATTCTTATTAATACGTTAGATGAAAAGTATCTTAGGTGAACTTAGAAGGTAGAAATAATACTACTGAAATGGAGGAATGGGGTAGCAGCTTATGGTGTGTTTTTAGTAGTCTTGTCGGATGTCAGTTATCAATGACTGGAAAAGAAGGAACTTGAGATTCAAATTTAGAACAAAATGGTATTTGATTAAATAAACGCTGATGTCTAAGTTGATTGAAATTTTGGATTTTCTTATAGGAATTTGTACTGATATGTGAATTTTGGAGATAGATTTCATTTAATACTACCGTTTGTACAAATTTGCCATGATGGCCAAACCGGGTTCAGGTTCCCTAATCTTAGGATAGTAGTAACTGCCAGATTATTTTTAGTGTCGTTTAGACTTTAGTGGCATTATCCACATAAGTTCTATCTATAGACGTTGAAGGTCATACAGCTAGCTAACGACGGGTGGATTGAAAGACTAGGTAGCTATTTTTCCTGTTTTTTAAGTATTCTGATTTTACTTTGTCGTAGTCATTGGATCAAGCAGTAAGGACATGTACAGGTTACTTATTTTCTTCACAATTTTGTTTCTCTTTACAAAAATGTTTGCGTTGAATGATACTCACGAGTTTTAATAAATAGTTAGATTTTTTCATCAACAAGGATAAAAGGTTAAAATTATCAATGACCCCTTCAATTTTTTGATGTCAAGATAATAATTTGGCCATTGCACACTGTATAAAAATGGCACAATGACCTTAGCGACCATTTCATGACCTTAGGGGTTGATGTGATACTGCCTTTTGAACTTAATAAATAGAAGGATGCCAAAAATGACTGACCCTCCCTCGTAGTCCCTGCACCCTTTCCCTGTTTCTTTTCCCTTTCCTCTTCTTCATCTTCTATCTCCTTGACTTTTGGCTAATCTCAAAGTACCAAGAAATGTTGTACTTTTATTGCCTAAAAAGTAGAAGAGGAAGAATACAATAAAAATCTTCAATACATTATAACAAACAAGATAAGAATCTCGTAAAACTCTCCTTAAAAAGAAGAGCCAAAGAAAACACTCTTCCAGACAATGTTCATCTGAGCAAGTCTTCAAAAGATTCTTCTCTTCCTTTCTTCCTAGTTCCCTTAATTCTCAACAAATTGCTGAAACCTGAATAACCATAATGAATATGATCCTGGTTGCCAATGATGCCGACTGTACCCATATAACTTGGGGTAAGCACTCCTCAATAATTCTGCAGAACCTTATCAGGTTAAAAATTTACTTCCACCTGAAGTGTTCAAGAGACCAACATCCAGAGACCAAGTAATCTAATCCTCCTCCATCGAGTTTTCACCAAGAACTCACCTTAGGATGGAATGTATGTATGTATGTATACATGTAGGTGTATGTATGTATATATGTGTTTCAAGCCAATCATGAGTGTCGATTATTCTGCGAACCTCTGAATTTTATATCATATTCACCAATAAATAGGCAACTCTGTTTACAGAGTTTGATTCGGCAATATTATTACATTAATTGAAGTTGATATTAGCTTCCAGCCTCCAAATGCTAGAGCCCTCATCTCCCAAAACATTAATCTCTTTACTTATATTCAGCAAGGATGCCAACAATGCTTCTCCATCATTCTAATTCCTCCGAAAATGGCAATTCAAATTAGTTGAAAATGAACATTTTAACGGTAAGTGTTCCAACAATGAACATTTTCTTTATCATTCTAATTCCAACCATGCTTCTCTATCATGCCAACCATGCTTCTCTGTCATTCTCTATCATGATGCCACAACACATCTTTGATTTTTTTTTTTTTATTCTTTTTTTTGGCTGTTTCTATTTTCCGAGCTCTCCGATGGTCATCAGAAGTTTTTTTTCCTTCTTTGTTTAATTTCTGCAATGTTACCATTAACCATGTTATAAGAAATAAAATCATTCATTATCAAAAGGATGTACAAAAAGATGGGAGAGATGGGATATATCCTAAAGGTAAGAAAGAATAGGATTAGTTGGGTAACATTCTAGGTTAATTCGCCTTTTACCCCACTTATAAAAACTCTAAAATATGAGCTCCCCTCTTGTATGAAATACGTTATCATTCTAATAAAAGATTCACAAGTTCGATTCTTGGAAGATTATTCCTTGAGGCTACTTAGGCTACACTATATTCACACACCAAGTATCCGTGCAGCTTGGCCATTGGATTGAATCAAGAACAAAGTCGTCTTTTCCATGGAGAGACTATTGATTATAATTTTAATTTATCAGTATGTAATATGTTCAAAATAGGATGGTGCTTCCAGTTCTTCCCGAAAATATTTTGGTTGAGAGAATGTAAGACCTACAGCCTTCCCTTTGGTCGAAATCTTACAAATGTTTTGAGAATTTATCCTCGGAAGGCCATCTCTTTGTATCTCTTTCATCTCCTCTCAAATGACTTTTCTGCGTTTCTTATTCCCCCACCCCAAAAATAGATAAATCTCTTTTGACAATTTGTGGGTGAGAGAATTGAACATCTGGCCTCGAGTTTGATAGTACATATTTGACATCGGGTTGAGTGGCTCTAAAATAAATAAATCTTTGATCTTTCTCGTTATATTTTTCAGGATGTTGCTATGAAATCTATGTGAAAGCAACCATGCGAGAAGAAGCTCGGCAGGCAAAGACAACTAGCGGAAGTACATGATGGAATTTGTATCAAGTGGCCATTAAAATGTCTGGCAAAAGTCTTTTAATGCTTTCATTTGTTGCTAAATAAAGGTTTTTGAAGCACCAAGTTCTATTTGCCCAATTTCTGGTAGGTTTTAATCGTCAATAATCTTTTTTTGTACCCTTTCATTTTGTAACATCAGAGTACATTTCTATCGTTATGAGCACCTTTTATGAAGCTTACATTGCCTGCTTTTAAGCTTGAAATGGAACTTACATGGTGGGGGAAAATATGGGATTTTTAACCCTCATGAATTTGCTTAGTAACCATCATGGATTGGTCTAATGGTAAAAAAAATAAGTCAAGAGTTCAAGTGTCATAGGTTAAATCCATGGTGACCACCTACCTAGGATGTAATATCTTACGGGGTCCCTTGACACCCAAATGTTGTAGGGTCAAGTGGGTTGTCCCGTGAGATTCGTGAGATTAGTCGAGGTGTGCGTAAGTACTCTTACTGAAGCCACCTAATTTAGAGAAATTGCAAGGAATCCATAAAATTGGATATTCACTTTTATTTTTTAAATTGCAAGTTTGGCCCCAATAGTTTGAAAAAAGTTGGTTTGTAATTAGAATTTAATTAAACTATAGTTTTTATCAAATCGTAGGGACTATTTATGAAATTTTATTAAACTATTGGAACTAAATTCTAAATTTTAATTTTTAAAATTATAGGGACTAAATTCTAACTTTCTCAAAATTGTAAGGACTAAATTTGTAATTTAACTACTCTTACTTTTATTTATCATTTATTATGTTGTTAAAAATAATTTATTTGAATTTTTATTAGTGTAGATTTATATTTAGTAATATTTTTTTTCATTTTATTAAATTCGATTAGGTTTAAATTTATAGAATTTATCTGGGTTGGAGATTCTATTTAAACATTCTGTATCAGCTTTTTTTTTCTTTTTTTTTTTTTTTTTACCTAAATTTATTCGTTTAGCTATTTTTCTAGGGAATAAGACCCCCTTAGTTTAGCTATAAGAATTAGGACGATTTTTTCATTAAGTTTTTCCTAAACCTCAGTTTTATTTTCCATGTGGCTGAAATTGTTCGAGGAGAAAGATGATTTAACCTGAAATTGATATTAAAATTCATATTTTAAAAAAATAAATTTAAATTGATTCATGATTTGTTTACACGAGTGAGTTTTGAAACTAGTTTATTGTTATATTTTGTTTTTCAATACTACAAAATAATAATAATAATAATAATAAATAAATAAATAAATAAATAAATAAATAAGCATGGTAGAGCAATGAACACGGTAATGTAATCAATATGGAGTACTGGTCCACTACATTAGCAGTAACACCCACATGAATGAAGAAAAATAAAAATAAATGGGAAATACAAGTAAGATTGGCTGGTGCTTTATTATTGACATGATTTGAAGTATAAATAATGTCCAATACCTAACTCTTGGCAAGCTAGAAAGATGCTTTTAGTTTATTTATTTGTTTGGTATTATTATTAAAATTCATGTATATACTCAGTGGATTAGGTGATTTTCCTTTTTTATAAAACTTTTTAAACAAAAGAGAAAGAGAATAATTCAAATTTAATGTAGTCTTATTCATATTGGTGAGAACAACAAGGATGGTGGGTGGGACAAATCAATTCAATTGTTATTCCAAGTCGGCTCCTAAAAAGAAGAATGAGAAAAGATGTAAAGCTAAATTCAAAAGAAAAAAAAAAAAAAAAAAAAAAACCCATCAAAACAAACATAGCATTTAAAGTCCTCTATTTTCACTTTAAAACGTGGAAAAATTATTATAAATAGAAGAAATATCAAATTATTTATAGGTATAAAAAGATTTTACAGGTTATCAGTGATAGACTTCTATTGTTGTCTATTGTTAATAGACAATAAAAATTTTCTATATTTGTATTACTATATTTGAAAACATTCTTTAAAATGTTGTGTAAAGAAGAAAAATAGTTTATACTGTAGGACTGTTTTCAAATATAGAGAAATGAAAAAAAAAAAAAAAACAAAAAAGATTTTACTATCTATTTGCAATAGACTTTTATCTGTGTTTATTTGTATCATGATAGACAGAGATAGTAGTCTATAGCGAATAGACTGTGATATTTTGCTATTCTTTATAAATATTTTATATGTTTTGTCATTTAAAATAATTTTCCTATATTGTAGAGTAAATGATGAAGAAAAAAAAGACTTTTATAGCCAAGAACTAAAGCAGATTATTAGTAAAAACATCTATATGATAAGTTTAAAATAAGCGAAATTAATTTCAACCAGAGATAAAGGTGCACAATCAAAAGAGATGAAAAAACACTAACAAAGAAGATAATCATGACACGATATTTTCTAAGTAAATTTTAATTTATAAAGTAAAATATCTTAATGAGAAAAAAAAACCTATAAATTGATTGAATTTTCTACTTATTTTTTTATTTTTTTGTCAAGAAACGATTCGACAAGCGAGAGAAAAGATTTAAATTCAAACCATCATAGGTTGGCCTAGTGCTGAAAAAGGAGCATAGTGTCAATAATTGGCTAAGAGGGCATGAGTTCAATCCATGATAATCACTAACCTATGATTTAATATTCTACGAGTTTCTGTAACACTCAAACGTAAGTTGGTCGGAACATTCACGAATATTAAATAATAATAAATAAAGAATAATAAAAAAAAAAAGAGTTATAAATTCAATGGACAAGATGTTGAATTTGACACTTTGTGTTTTTGCATATAATAATTAGTTTGAAGATGCCATGTATACTCTCTAAAATTTGTTGTATATGCATTTCTTATCTGTCACACATTTGCTTACTCAAAAGACATGGAAATTTTTTTATTAAAAAATTCTCATCTTCCATCATAACTTTGATTGATTTATTCTACAGATCATCTCTCAACTTTGTAACTGAGCTGACCATTTCTCGTTAAAATAAACTTGGTTCTGTTACTTCCATACATAACGTTTATACTAATTAAATTGCTTTAAAACCCAACATTTAATCCACTTCTTGGTCCATAATTCTCACTTTCTATGAGCAAATAAAAGAGATGACACGTGTAAAATGTAGAAATTAAGTTGGTCAAGATTTCAAATTTGCTTGAATCTGCCTGAGCTGTAATCTCTGACTTGGAATTTTTCATTGACTGAGAGATGAAATTTTGCTGAATTTTGAGACAACATAAAAAGGGCAAAGGAAAGATCTTCTGTTTCTTCTTTCCCTTCCCTTCTTCTCAGCTTTCATACTTCAGTTCTCTTCTTTTCTTTTCTGTTCATATTCTTCTTTGAATCCTTCAGATTTATGAAGATGGCTTTTTTAGGAACAACCCAAAAGTGCAAAGCTTGTGACAAGACTGTTTACTTGGTTGATCAACTCACTGCTGATAACAAAGTTTACCACAAAGCTTGTTTCAGATGCCACCATTGCAACAGCACTCTAAAGGTACCTCTTTTTGAATCTTCCCTTCTTCTTCTTCATCTATAAACAGATATATTTCATTCTTAAAGGTTTCTTGTGTTAAGAAATCAACCATCAAACATAAACAGAAAAACGTAGACAATAGAGAATCAGATTTACGTAGTTCTCTAACCGTGTGTTAATTATGTCCACGGACAGAGAGAGAGGAGTTTGTAGACACTAGCTAGTAGAGTTAAAGAGTTTATGTCTAGACCTTGTTATTGGTCATTTGGAATGCCAGATAACAAATTCAAGGCATTCCAACATCCAATTGATAGAGTTTGAAAGTGAGATAAAAAGGAATCTTCGTTGATTTCTGATGATTTGTCAATTATGACTATATAGACTTTGTGAAATTGAATAGAATAGATGCATGTCTGTTCAAGATATGTCTATTTCAAGATCCTATTTTCCATTCTGTCTATGACTAATGGAAGTCCCTTTGTTGGAATGCTTCTAGTATTGTAGTTTTGGCTAAAATGTTCCTGAAGTTGCTTTCATAATGAATTTGAATGGTTCCCATATCTCAAAAGGGTCAGATTTCTCGAGCATGTAATTGTATGTTTCCCGAGTCGAAATTTATCCGACAAGGACTTTTGTTAACTTAGATTTTGTGTGCGTTAAGATCATGCTTGTTGGTGTATTAGAACTCAAGAACACAGTTGTACAACCTATAGAATAGATACGGTTCAAGTACGGTTGTGCTTGTTGGTGCATTGGGATCATCATTTCTCTCTTAAGTTCAATAACACGACAGACTTAACACGAGAGAGTGGAGATTTGAACCTCCAATCTCTTGGTCCATATATCTTAACCAGTTGAACTATATTTAGGTTGGCATTATATCTATAATTTAGAAATGTTATCTCCATTATTATTATTGTTCTTATTATTTTCCTGTCATTGCAGTTGTTCAATTACTCCTCCTTTGAAGGTGTATTGTATTGCAAACCTCACTTTGATCAGTTGTTCAAGATGACTGGAAGCTTAGAAAAAAGTTTTGAAGGTAATTGGCAGTTGTTCAATATTTTTCCTCCTTTTAATGGCTTCTGCTTGTTTAGTCTATAACTTTCTTCTTTCTTTTTCTTTAGGTACTCCAAGAACCCTTAGAACAGACAGATCTACCAATCAGGTTTTTTCTTGGCTTTTTTCGTTTTTCGAAGTTTGTCTGTTAAAATCAATACTATTGATTTGGTACCTAACTATTTGATGTTGTTATTAACACATGAAAGTTAAATTTGACTTATATTTGAAGGTCCAATCCAACAGCAAAGTGTCAAGTTTATTTGCTGGAACTCAAGATAAATGTGTTACTTGCAAGAAAACTGTTTATCCAATTGAGAAGGTAAATAAATGGCCATTATGCGGTTTAAAAGTCTCTAGTTTTTTACTTGCTTCCAATGTCTATGTTATGAATCATTCACTCAAGTTTCTTTTTCCTGTTTTTCTTGAGAGGATCAAAATTTTTACCATGGAAATGTGGATTGGTGCAAGAAATTTCCATAACACTATATTCCAACTTGAAACAATATGATACATTTGGAAGTTACAAATTGGGAAGGATAGTTGAATGGTGGCTTAGAATACCTTTCTTTTCGCCCCTCCGTGTATTGCGTGCGAGAGAGAGGAAGGTTTCAATTATTCGTCGAGAGAAAGTATACAAGTGGCAAGAAGTTCCTTTACAAGTTCACAACTCCCTACTATCCCAATTCACCTTCCTCACTCTCTTTCCATTATAAGTCAAACTAATGAAAAGGCACTTGATCCTATCAAAATCCTATATAAACATAGATTTGTTTCCTTGATCTAAAACCAGTTTGTTCTTTCAATATAACGTGAGGATTTGAACTTCTGATCTTTTGATCGATGATATAGTGTCCCCACCAGTTGACCACTGCTAAAACTAGTTTGCTAAACTGAAAACATGTCGTTTTCTTTTTTCGTTTCAGGTGGCAGTGGATAGTAAATCATACCACAGAGCTTGCTTCAGGTGCTCACATGGAGGATGTGTGATTAGCCCATCGAACTACATAGCGCACGAACATCGACTCTACTGTAGGCATCATCACAACCAACTCTTCAAACAGAAAGGGAATTTCAGCCAACTTGACAAGCATGAAGAGATTAAAGGAAGTGACTAAGAACACAGCAGTTGAGAAGAACTGGCTGCGAATGCAACTGTTAGATCGTGCTCGAGGAGCTGATAAAGTTACAATTTTCTTGGATACTTACGGATTCGAGTTTGCTATTTTACAGAGTGTACTATAAGAGAAATTTGAGCTTCAATAAATTTTTTGAGTGTGAGCTGAAATATGAGATGTATTGTTATTCAATTCAAATGAAACTATAAGCTGTTTTCATCATTTCATTGATGAGTTGTCTATTTTTGTTATATGTGGAGTGTTTGTTTTCTTTGATAAACATTTTGTTTAATATGGTTGACCAAACATTACATGACATTCAAACTTGCAGAAAGAAGTACAAATTTCTTGTGTCAGAACTGCCATGAAAGAAAGCTAAAGCTCCTTTCTTTATGATCTTAGGAGATCTTGAAATTTGGATCTAGATGGGAACAAAAAACAAGATCTGTTAAATTATGAGAGATATCTCAATTATTATTCTTATCCAACAGCTGGAATCAGTGAATGAGATTCAATGACTCACCAATGATATGCCTCATAATCTGTGGAACATGAAGTTATTGATATTTATTCTTCAGCTCCAACCCCCAAGGTCAAAAAAAATAAAAGAAAGAAAGAAAGAAAGAAGGGAACTTCCACTTATAATGACATATTTCTTGTCACAAGATCCAGGGGAGGTTTGAGAAGTTGAATGATGTCTTCGTGTTACCTCTAGAACCAATCACACATTCAAGAGCCAAAAAGCTATCGTTAGCTCTGAACTCAATTAAGGGGGATTCAAGCAACAAAAACTTATCAAAGCTCTATAATTGTTTTCATTTGTTGCTACAAGATGAAATGGATTGAGCTTTGTCAAAGTTCATTTGTGTTATTTAATTTTGGACCCTTATGTCTTATTTGGGGTTTAGAATGAACTTTTAGTTCTTTTTGACTAAGCAGGATAGGTTTTAAGGATTTGAAAGAGAACATTTTACGATTAGTTTTGAGTTTGTAATCTGATCAACTTGTTTGTGGAGTGTTCGACCTTGGAATCAAGAATTAGTTGTACTTTATGATTTATTAGATTTATAGGATGTTTCATATCACAACCAAATGCAATATCAAACAGCTTGGCATAACAACGGATATCAATTATTAGTTAGTAGTGATATGTGGAGAGGATATGATACAATCAATTGATAGGGGAGAAAACTAGTGGTCATAATTCATTGAGTATGAAAGGTGTTTTTGTTTTTGTTTTATTTTCATTGATTTGGTTTTCTTGGAAAAAAAGAAGTTTTCAGAATTGAAGTCTCTGATATGGCAGAGAAGGTAATAAAACAAAAGAAAAATGTTAGAAAAAAGTGAAAATCTATTCAAATATGTCAATGGATTTAAATGGTAAAGAGAATAGGCTGCTTTGAGTGAGAACTTCAACGGGATAAACTGAGAGGGGCATTCCATAACCATTATATTTCTGGTTTTCTGTTTTCAAATATAACAAAATGGGTAACACTATTTATAAATATAGAAAAAATTAATTTTTTTTTTTCATAACTGTAAATAGTTTGATATTTTGTCAATTTATAATAATTTCTCTTTTCAAAAAAAGTAAGCAATACTTCTTTTATAGTATTCTTGCTTTTATCCTTTACTTTTAAAAACGTTTTCAAAAATCATTTCAAATTTTTTAAACTGTAGTCTTATTTGATAATGATTTCACATAAATTTAAATGTACACCATCTCTCAAGATTGGAGGTTCAATCTTCATTCTCATATTATGAGGAAATAAAAGACAAGCAAAGAATAAGAACAAGAAGAGATAACAAATGTGTGCGTGCTAGCTACGTCCACAAATAGAGAGAGAAATAATTTTATTACAGAGAAAAGAATATATTGCATAATACAAAAATAATGTCTAGAGGGAGCGTCACATAACATATTCAGTAGTGTTTATAAGCTTAATTTTAAAAAATCAAATGATTATGAAACCAAGCCTAAGGCTTCCTTCCAAGCTCTTGTATACAACTACACACTTTAATATAATGATTTAAGAATGAAAGATAAAAGGGTAAGGGAAAAGGCACCAAAGTTAAAAAGTGTTTGTAAAACCATAATTGTTGTTTGAGTTGGAATCCAAGGACCCAGATGAAGCTCCACCAACTAAGTGGAAAAAATGATCTTCTATTTGTTTCTATAATACAAAAGCAATCTGTTTAAGTGGAGCAATAACTTAAGAAAATCTAAAAAAGAAAACAAAAGCTATGAATCTTGTGCTTTTCCTCCTATGGTCTGTAATTGCTCTGGCTTCTTTAAGCCAAATTAAATATATATATATATATATATATATATATATATATATAAACTTTAAAAGTATAATGATGCCTTAGGTATTGAAGAAGATTCCTGTTATTTTAAAGTTCAAGTTAATCATTGCATCAAAGGTAAAAAATATGCAAAAATTATGACTTTAGTTTATGTTGGGGTCTCATAAGCTTTTGAGTGGCGATCCATCACATAGGCCTTCAATTATATTATTTCACTATAGCTATGCACGAGTGCACTGTCACATTCCACTATATCTTACTCCTTCCTTTTGTCCTAAGGTTTCATTTTGTGCATGCATGGCAACTGTCTCTTTCTTTTCTGTCCTTTCTTCTTTTTAATTATATCTAAGACTTTTTTTTTTTTTTTAAAGAAGACGTAACAAGAAGCTTTAATGGTAAAGTTTCGAGTCGAGGAGAGAAACATGAATCAACCGTGATCACATCCAAATGAGAGAGATGTTGAGGATATGAAAGTATGGTTAAGAAAAGTTTCGAAAGAACCGAAAGTTATTACCTATACCAATAATATACACCTTTGTTTGTAGGAACTTTAAAGTTAAACGTGCAATTCTAAGCTGGGTGACCTCTTGGAATTTCTTCTAGAAAGTGTATTTAGATAAGAATTGTAAAATGACGATGAGGCTCTGTTAGATTTCAGTTAGAAAAACCTAATGTCTCATACAATCTAATGGTCAGACTTTAGATAGCCTCCCAAAACCCTAAGGTGTGACACATATCATAATCTTAATAAAATAACAAAAATACCCTTATTCAATATGTTTTAGAAAAGATAAAATTGGAAACAATAAAACTACATCTAAATTATTAAAGAAAATATAAATAATAACTTCGAGCCTTTAGCAGCTCATATCAACTTATCTTTAATAATATCACTTTTTAAATCTCCAGCCTTCGTTAAAAAGAAAAAATTGCGTCGACTATATTACATGTTTGGTTTCTGAAATTTCAAATTTATGATTATTTGATACCCGATCAAAAAGTATTTAATAGGTTTCTTAATTTTAACTTTTGATTTAAACACAAATTTGCTTAACCAAAATGATGCAGTATATGAGTGAAATAATCAAACAAAAGAATATTAGAGAAACTAGAAAGTTTTGCATTAAAACTTTTCAAGAAACTACAAACTTGGTTCACTAATGCTAACTTTTCAACTTCCTTCTCCACACATTCAGCACTAGCATTCCATAGAGTTGTCTATTATATATTGTTTTTGCTAAATCTTCGAACAAGTCTTGCTAGTTTTTTTTTACGATATGTGGAATGAAACTTCTAATTTCGAACCAATTTTGCTCGTTACTCACAAATTAAAATTTTCGATGTGTCTAATAACACATTGGAGAATTGATGCTCCACCTATCAGGCGCATGATCTTATATAACAAAAATGTTAATATGTTGTTATTGTCATTTATATAATTTAACTCTCATCCAATTTCTTACAAACTCGACAACTAGGTATAGTTTGACTAGTAAATCCATATACTTCTAATTGATTTAGAAGGTATGAATCCAAAATTTAAAACTCAAATAGTTTAAAAATTTTCTAAAGTTTTAATATTTTTCAAAATTATTTCACTAAATAAATCATTTTAATAATTTTTAACTACACTCCATATCTCTTTTAGTGATTTTTGTCAGCTTTTAAATTATTTTAGAGTTGGGCTTTTCAGATTTTTTTTTTTTTTTTTTTTTTTAAGAAAAAGTTCATGAAAAGTTTTTGGAGTGTTTGTGTTTTAATTAGTAAAAAAGTTTATTGAAAGTTAGTTAAAAATATTTATTTTTGGACAAAGTATAGTAACTTGTTTATTTAAAGTTGAAGAATCAATCTTTCCTATTCCATTTATTCTACACTTATTCTTAAATTGTAGATCAATTTTTAATTTTAGCAATAGTTCAACGTAGAATAAAAGAAACAACCTTTGATTAAAATAGAAATTGTGATACAAAATTTATATGAAAATTCACTCGAATAGTTGGTAAAAAATAAACTCCACAATTGAGAAGAATCTTAAAAAAGATTTAAACATCAAAATAAGATTTAAAAAATAAACTTAGAAAGACTAAAAAAATTAAATAACAATTAATTTAAGTAATGATACCTTGAGTATTAGCCAAAGCGAGAATAGCCTATAGATGTGTCAGCAATTGATCAAGAGGTTTGAAGTTTGAATCTCTACATCTCTTATTAGACTAAAAAAATGATACCATGGATATTTGGATATTGGGAAAGAGATGTGAAAAATATTCAAATAAAAACTTTTTCTAAAAGACTTTTAATTAAGAAGTTAGAAATTTGAATCTTTCTATTTTATATGTGAGTTGGTATTAAGTGGCTATCCATCACATCCCAATGAGCCCAAGATTATCTAATTTCGCTGTAGCTATGCATGAGGCCACTGTCACATTGCACTATATCTTAGTCATTTTGTCTTAGGTTTTGCATGCTTACATGGACTCTCTTTTTATTTTATTTTTTTATTTTTTCCTTTTTCTACTTTTTAATTATATCTTAACTTTCATTTTGTACGGAGAAAAAATTATCATTAGAAAGAATTAACCCAACAACGTTTAGTTGCCATCAAATATTTACAATATACGACTCGGAAGAATCAACCTTACAACATTTAGTTGTCTAACAAATTTTTACAATATACAAGTAAATAACTGCCATAAAATTTGAATTCATAATTTTAACTAATCTATTACTTTCCAATTACATTTAACCCATTTTGGCATTTTGAATCATAATAATAATAATAATAAACAGTGGGACAAAATTATTAATCCATTTGATACCGTACAATGCTTAGCTAAACTTGAGATGATAGTGCAGCAAATCCACATCAATTCAACTGTGCTCCTCATGAGTTGTAAGCATTAAAGCAAATGGGAAGTTGCTTTTAATGTTCAAAATCGAACCATCAACCTTTAGTAGAAATGATTATAATTAAGGAGTAAAACAAAAACAACAGAGTAAGCAACTTGTCAGTTCTGGTAAAACAGATGAAACTATGAAAAGATAAAATCAGTGAATCAGAAATGGTAAATAAAGAAAACTGAGCTCTCTTTTTTGCTCAAGTCCCATTTCATTACTGAAAAAAACTTTGAATTTACAAAGATGTTTGAAGAATCTCAACTGGCTTGCACTATATACCCACCCTGCTTTCCTATGCACAGTTTTTGGTGCTCTTTTTCCCCCAAGATTGAAGGAAAAAGTTTTAAACAACTCTTTTACAGCCACCACCCTAATATCATTTTATCAGCAATGTATTGGAAGAATTCCTCCTCTTGAATTAAAAGGCTAATTTGGCCTCTCTACTTTTTTGCTTTTTTTGTTTTTTTTTTCAACTCTTTGGAGAAGCTTAAAGAGCCTTAGGACAATCTGTGCCACCCTGTCTTTCAATAGCATGTGGGAAATAGGAAACATAAATGATTAGCTTCCAGCTTCTGAGATGCTATGTAATGAAGGTTGCCATGTTCTTGATCTGGATGTGGCCGAGTTAGTCGATGTACTACTTGTCCTTGGTCGGTTGTTTTTCTCGTGTTTGGTCGCCTAGAAAAAGTTGTGCAATTCATTTAGAAAGAATTCTGTTTTTAACTCCAATTGAAAATAGAGACAACATTTGTTCTAAAAACGTCCGTCCTTCAAAAGTTAAGAATTCTTTTGATGTTTGTTAAAAAAATTCACCTGAATATGATCTTCAGATACAGATCTTCCAGCTGCTGCTGCTGCATCTGAGCCTCTGGTTGTACGTTCTTTCCTCCTCTCTGGCTTATCAGCTGCTTCTAACTGACTTTGTTTAACCTTTGCTTGTTTCTTTGCTGATAAACCTTTCATGACTTCTGAAACCCATAAAAGAAAATGAAGCCATTAATTCAAGTTTAAGCCTAAAAAACTCTTAAGAGATATGTCAAGAGTTTTATGGGTTGCAAACAAAACAGACAGAAACAAGAGGAAGAAAGGTAGATAAAACTGACCTTGAGTTGTGATGAGCCTGTAAACTTGACCAAGAACAAGCATGTCAGCTGGGCGGAGAAGCTTGATTCGAGTTAAACGAACCGAATTGCTGCTTGTTTCTTTGCTTGTTTCATTGTTGTTATTACTTTCATTGGGTGTAAACATGGTAGTAGAGATAAGAAGAGCAACATAATGACCAGGATTCATCTTCATGATCTCTCTAGCAGTCACAGGCCAATACAATTTGTCTTCTTTCCCACTTGGGTGTTGTATCACAAGTGTTGCCGCATCAATGGCTTGGCAATTTCCCATCTCTCTGTCACTCTCTCTTTCTCTCTGATGGTAATGAAATTGTGGGAGATGAGGATAATGAGCAAGCAAGAGAGGAGGCTGTGAAGAGAGGACCAATCTTTTTTTATAGCCACTTAAGAGACACTCATTCACCAGCAGCCTTAAAAATTCTTATCTGTTTAATAGATCTTTGAGGGTAAAAAGAGCTACTCACTCAGGTGATAAAGAGGGGCAAGATTGTCCAACAAGTTATGAGGTGGTGAGCTATGATTGGGTGGGTAGAGGAACAGAGGATCTGGTGCCAAAGGTGAAATTACAGCTTCAAGTCTTGATATATACATTACATAATGAATACATTCTCTCTCATCACTTCTCTTTCTCTTCAACCCCAATAATTTCTCTTTTCATTTGGGTATTTTTTTATAACCCACCCCCCAAAACACACATCAATTCAAATTGAGACCACCACTTTGTAAATGAAAAAGAATATATGAATATTAATAAATGAAATGGGGATGGATACATTTTGAATGTCATGCTCTCAAAGTTATGATTCCACAGGACCACAAAGAAGACAAAATTTTCCTACAGAAAATGTCAAATATTTCCCACAACACCAAAAAGAAAAACAGAGACTTGAATCTTCTACTTCTAGTGGTTCTCCTTGGATTACACAACTGAGAGTAGTTTTCATTTTCAAGTAGCCCACAAGAAAACAAACCAAAATTGGAGGTGAAAAATCTTGTGGGTACCTCCAAATCCCAATCCATTAATCCATCTGATCTCCTTCACTATAGATAATTAGAATTTTCTTTCAAAAGGGTAAAACTAATCTTAATAAAGCAATTAGAGATAAATTCATGAATTCCATATCTCCAAGAACGAAACAACCAAGCTTGAGAAAAACAAAAAAGCCCTAAGCAACAGTACAATGAGTGGTGTCCCATCAAAGGGTGTTCATCTTTTACTTTTTTGGTTGTGTATTACATTACAAGCTCTTTCTATTCATTACAAACCATTCCCCTTTCAAAAAGGAAATTTACCCTTTTCCCTAAAGCTTCCATCTAACTCAGCCTTACCATCCAAAAAGCTTCTTCTTCTTCTTCTTCTGGTTTTCTTTCTTTTCTTTTTTTTTTTTTTTTTTTTTGGCTACTAATTGAAGGATTTTCTTAAGCATTATAATCGTACTTAACAACAAACATTGTTGGGCTTGTTTAATCGATCGAGAAAAATGAAACCCTAATATTATAATCTATAGAAAAGCATAAGATTAATGCGACAAAGAAAAAATAAAAATAGAAACCTTACCGAGAAGAATCGTAAAGTGTAATAAGATGATTTGAAAACGGCGATTACAGAACACGTTTGTGTATAATTCTTGGCAGGCATTTGCCAATATCATTGAGATTGTAAGATTTGACAGAAAAAGTTGCCATGCTGTGGCTGTTGATTTTGGAACCAAAGAAAAAAAAAATCAAGTGTGTTCTTCAAGTGGTAGGAAGCCCACTGTCAGTTTTTGTCTCTCTTTTTTCTATTGCTATCCTTTTCAATTTTCATCTTTCATTGAATTTCTTTATTCTAATATTAGTCATGAGGAGGTCGAGATTTCATATATTTATGGGAGAAAATGCATTTTTCCTTCTTACATTTTTATTTTTATTTGGTTCATAATGAATTTTTTTTGTCCCACGTTTTTTATCTAGTTTTCGTTCCATGGATTTCAAAATAATACTCATTTAGTCTTTTTATTTTATTTTGAGTTTGGTTTCAATTTGGTCCTCAAATTTCAAAATATTGGAATTTTATCTTTCAGATTTGAGCTTTATTTATTTCAATATAGTCCCTAATTTTCAAGACTTATACTTTTAACTACAATTTCATGAAATACTCATTTTCAGTCATTAGTGTCAATGTTATTAATTAATTTAAAATAGGTTAAAAAAACATTTTTAATCTCTAAACTTTCGTGAAAGTAACAATTTAGTCCCTTAACTTTGTTTTGTAACAATTTAGTTCATGTACAACAATTTTGTAACAATTTAGTCCTTGAACTTTAGTATGTAACAATTTGATCCTTGTACTTTCAAATTTGTAATAATTTAGTCCTTAAGGTAAAAAAGTTCATCAAAATTAGATATCAATTTTTATTAATGTATAAGAAATTAAGTCTCTAATTTGTTTATCAATTTATTTATGCAAATAATCTAATTAAATCTTAATACTAATTTCTACTATAGGGATTAAATAGTTACAAATTTTTTAAAGTAAAAGGACTAAATTGTTATATAGTAAAATTTAAAGACTAAATTGTTATGAAATTGAAAGTACATGGACTAAATCTTTACAAACCAAAGTACAAACACAAAATTGCTACTTTTGTGAAGGTTTAGAGACTAAAAGTGATTTTTAACCTATAAAATAATTATAAAATGAAAATTTAAATTTAATTTCAAAGTGATGAAAAACAGTGAAACTTAATTATTTATAATTCTTTTAATTTTTTAAATTAATTAATGACATTAAAACTAAAAATTAAAAGTGAGTATTTAGAGAAAAATTGAGGTTATAAGTGTAATATTGAAACCTAAAGATCAAATTGAAACAAAACTCAAATCTCAAAGGTAACATTGTAACATTTTGAAACGTATAGACTAAATTGAAACCAAACTCAAACCTAAGTACTAAATATGTAACATTTTAAAACCTAGGTACGGAAGGGGAACTAGACCTAAAACCTAGAAACCAAATATGAGGTAAAAAATCTAAACCATCCATCTCAAAGGATGAAGTATATTCCAATTACCTTTAGGTTAAGTTCATGTTCACAATTGCTACTCGAAAGTTACAAAAGGGGAAAATATACAAATAATGGGCTAAATTATAAATCTAGTTGCTAAAAATATAGTATTATATAATTGTGGAGTGGAAGGTTCAAACCTTCAACATTAGAGATAACTTATTGGACTCAAATTGATTGATATAAAAAAATCATTTTTGAACCCAAAATGAGCCAATCTCAAATGGCAACAAGCATGCACTATTGACCTCGACCTCGAGGTTAGGGATACGAAAAAATTGAAAATTGATTTATTCAATGTTTATTAATTGTTGTTGACAATGTTAATAATAAAAGGTAAGATGTTAGTAGGAGTAATGATAAGTATAAGTGAACCGTTGAACAAAATTTTTCAAATATATATATATATATATATATATATATATATATATATATTAATTTAAGAAAACAATTGAATAAATTAAGTTAGGTTGTTTCTTTCCAAATAAATAGATAAGTGGAGAGAAAAAATCATAATAGATTGGCCTAGTGGCAGTGAGAATATCTTAAAAAGGGCAAGAGGTCATGGGTTCAATTTATGGTCTCTACCTAGAGACCGTGAAATTAGTGTGCGCATAAGCTGGTCAGGACATTTACAAATATAAAAAAAAAAAAAAAAAAAAAAAATAGAGAGAAAAAAAAAAAAAGTAGTGGAAAGAATTATAGCTTGTATGAAACTTTTACTATAATTTTCTTGTTAAAAGGGACATGATCCTTAAAATGAGAAATATTATGCTTTTATGGAAAGAATAACTGTCACATGCTTCAAATTTTTATTTGAAATTCACATGCTCAGATGTACCTTTGTTGTCTAATCTTCTTTTATTTTATTTTATTGTATTCCTTTTCAAATCTTGAATCATTATAAAAATTACAAGATAATTTTTTTTTTTTTTTTTTATAACTAAAGGAGTTGCATCCATGCTCTTAGATTTTCTCCTGATTTAGAATTATAAAGAAAGAAAAATGTACTAATCTTTTCTAGTCAATTAGAGAGTGTGATTAGTTAGAGTAAATATATTATTCTAATGTAATACACACCAACTTTGGTCAGTATTCTTTCTTTGATATACAAAAGAAAAAGAAAATAAAATTTAAAAAAAAAAAAAAAAAAATCTTCCATGATTCAAAGAGTAACAGTCAGATTGTGTTGACCATTTCAACCTTTTTTCCTCTCTCTCAATATTTTAAATCTTTGAGTATTCTATTAAATTTAAATAGGTAATTATGTTGTCAAGAAGAGCTCAAACTTAACCTACATTTAATATGTGTTAATAACTCACAGATGTTTGGTTTGAACCTTTCATCCTAAACATACTAAAGAATAAATAAACTCAAACTAACTTATAAAAATAAAATTAGAACAATTAATCTCATGTTTAATAACAATTTTGTTTTTAGTTTTTTATTTTTGAAATTTATATTTGTTTTCTCCAAATTTCTCTAGTATGATTTTCATCTCTTGTAAGGAAACACTTAAAATCTAAATTTATATATAAAAAGTAATAAATAAATAAAATCCTACTTTTTTTAAATGGTTGTTTTCAAATTAGAAAAATTAACCAAAATATTTACTAGCAAAATTAACCAAAAACACAGATAGTAGTATATCGCAGTCTATTACAGTGATATTTTGCTATTATTTGTAGATATTTTTAACAATTTTGTCATTTAAAATAATTTCCTTTTGAAAACTACTTTTTTATTTTTAAAACTCGGTTGGTTTTTTTGAAATTTTGAATAGAAAATGAATAAGAAAACATAGAAATTTATGAGTTGAAGTAATGCTATAAGCTTAATTTTCAAAAATCAAAAACAAAAAATTCAATGCCTCATCTAGTAATTATTTGGTTTTTGGTTTTATGTTTATGAAAATTAAGCATATAAAGAATCATTTCATCTATTGCTTTGTATGTTATGTTGTCTACATTTTGTGAGTGTTTTCATGATCAAAGCCAAACTTTGAAAACTAAACAAATAGTTTTCAAAAACTTGTTTTTGGTTTTGAAAATTAGCTAAGAAATCAAATGTCTATTTAGGAATAAGCACAATTTTAAAAAACCGGATGATTATCAAACGGGACGTAAAATTTTATTATACAATGTTATTAAGATTATAAGGCTAGAAACAAATTCACTAGGGGCAACTGATTAAGCCCTAACTTATATTTTTAATGGTTTGAAACTTTCAACATCAAGAAGTTTGATTGGTCAGAGTCCAAGAAAAAATATGGAAGATGGGGCCATGTGAGGGTTAGGTATTGCAAAAAGGACTAAAAATGACCAAAACAGAGCCAAAAGTAAGGGAATGTGAATGCAATAAATTTACTATCACAATAAATATCTTAAACTTTTTGTGCACATAAACAATTAAAAAAATAAAAAATAAAAAATAAAAAAAATAAAAAAAAATCCAACTTTTCCTTGATTCAAGAATTGAAATTAGTGGGTACCATTTTTCTTCATCTCCTTTTCATGAATTTATTATGTTGTTGCAGCATTTATACATAGTTTTATGGACTTCCATCCAAAAAATTTCTTCCATTTGAAATAAAATAATAATAATAAATAAACTATTAAGTTTTATTGAATTTTAGTTTATGTATTTTTAATTAATTTTAAAATTAGTCTTTTAATTTATTTTTTTTAAAAGAAAAAAACTCTTTTCTTCTCATTAGCATTTTTACTATAAATTTTGAAAACATATATCCAATTCAATAAAAATTAACTTTAAGTGCCTAAAACTTAAATTTTATTGAAAATACAGTGACTAAAATTATATGAATTAAAATTTAATAAAAAAAATTGAAATATAAAGATCAAAATGATATTTTCACTCAAGAAAATGGATAAAAGAATGAGTTGTTTTCGAATATAGCAAAATGAGTCAACTTATTTACAAATATAGCAAAATGTCACTGTTTGTCTATTAGTGATAGATAGTGATAAACACAGATAGTCGATAGACAATGAGAATTTTTTATATTTAAAAAAAATTTCAGCGGTTTTGCCATTTAAAATAATTATCCTAAAAAATAAGTTGGATGTGTTCAAACTAATTTTGATGGATGGGACCCTTCAACTTCTTTTTGACCATTCTGGCAAAACCAACAGCTCTAAAACTTGGGGAACTTTGCAAGGACTCTGCTCTGCCTCTTGTTTCTTCCTTCTTATATTTTTTTATGTATGTTTATGCCTATGTTACTAAAATAGCACAATGATTAAAGAACACATCAAAAGCTTAGAAGCTTATCCATTCCTTTAGGAGTTGTTAGCTTAAATACTTATTATAAGTACCGCTTAAGTTACAACAATGAAATAAACTCCTAAAGCTCTCATATAAGCTCACTACCTCGTATCAAGAAAATACTTTAAAAAAATTGAGTCACATGTCCAGTATAATTTTTCAGCACATGTGACCTAGCCGAAAACTAGGTGTTTACAGAAAAAATTGTTGTGACGTTGCGACAATATGTTAGCATCACGGTGCTACGACAATTAGCATCAAATTGATCTTTGGACGCACTTATGGCTTGAGGTATCAATGTAGTACCATTGAGGCGTTACACCCAATGTCTCAATGTAACATCTCTATGCTACAAATAATACAATAGTGAGATTTCATTCGTCACTTGTGACAACATCACGACATAAGCTCTCTACAGCATTTCAATCCTCGCGACCTCCTTGTCTCTGCAACAATGTTACATAATCCCACAATCAAATGTTGACACTATATAAACTTGGAGCCAATCCAAGCATAGTTTAGTAGGTAAAACACCAATTAACATCCATATACGAATCCATAATTTTAAGTTTAGGATTTACTTAGTCAAGACCTCCCAAAACCGATGAACCAAACACCTAGAGAACCAAAAATTGGAATATTTAGGGTTCGGTGTATTCTGTTATTAGGCCTTGTTTTCATTGACATTGACCAACTTGGCCTTATCTCTATGCATACATTTCAAAAGCAAAATGGAACAATTGAAGGATACCCAAGTAATTTCATACTTAGAAAAGATTGAATTAACTCTCAATTCTTATCTTCAAAGAAAGTGTTTGATCTCAATGAGTCACCACTCACCATATGCTTAAAGTTGAATTATTCTGTTGTTTAGCCTTTTTATAGTAATCATGGAAGAGAATGTTCTTATCAGATTATTTGGCAATAATGCCTTCTTCTACAAGAAAAATGAAAAAGGCATCTTCATTTCTTATCAATCTTTTCTGCAAATTTGACAAATCTTCTTTTTACCTCCATGTAAATGGGCTGCACTCAAAAAAGAAAATCGACAAGAAACCGTAATGGAATGGATTTGTATTGTAATTTAATCAAAAACCTATATTTTGATTGAGCGTTTTGAGCCCAATTTATATTATTAAACTCATTTTGTTCTGAGAGTTTTTCATTAAACTCTCTTTCTCACTGTTTTTGCGCTTCACGATTTTATTTTCGTTTCGGCATCATTATCTCACGCATTACTTAAATTGAATCTTTGTTTGCCAAGTTTTTTTTTTTTTTTCAAATTCATAATTGTGTAATTCGTTTGTCACATTCATGTATGCATGTCCAATGTAATATGATTCCAATTCTTTCTTTGCCTTTAGATTTGATTGTGAATGACTCCCTCTATTATTAGAGCTCTAATTTGGTTAATTGAATTGAGAAAGAAAAAAACATTATCCATTCAATCAAAATTGTCAAATATGATTGAAAAAAGGATTTTAGTCATTAATTCGATAATTAAACAGCAAATTGAATGGTAGATATGTAGTTTTGATTTAATTTAATTTCAATTATACTCTCTCCCTTTTCATTAGTTTCAAAATGGGCTATGACTATTTTCAAATATAGCAAAATAAGTTAATTTATTTATAAATATAACAAAATGTTATTATCCATCAATGATAGATTTTAATAGATTACTATCAGTTCCAATAGATGTCTATCAGTGTCTACAGCTAATAGAAAGTGACATTTTGCTATATTTGAAAACGTTACCAACAATTTTGCTATTTAAAACAATTACCGTAAACTTATCAAAAGTTTTAGAGTAGAGTCATATTCAAGGTGGGATGAAAGATTTCCATCAACAAAAGTAGAAAAGATTTTAGATTTATTTATAAAGAAAATTTCTTTATTAGTACAATGAACTTGGGTTTAAATACTATTTTAATCTATGTGTTTTGCTTTGGTTTATTTTAGTCCCTGTACTTTCAAGATATTCATTTTAGTCTTTGTACTTTCAAAATATTCTTTTTGGTACCATTTAGTTCTTTTCAGTTTCATTTTTATTACTATTTTGAAGGATCAAAATTCAAAATAGTTACTTTTTAAAATTCAAGAAGTAAAAGTAATTAAAGTTGAAATTACAATGACAAAAATGAACATTTT
Source organism: Citrullus mucosospermus (assembly GCA_030954485.1). Lineage (NCBI taxonomy): Eukaryota > Viridiplantae > Streptophyta > Magnoliopsida > Cucurbitales > Cucurbitaceae > Citrullus > Citrullus mucosospermus. The sequence continues at coordinate 28,346,234 of CM062060.1, forward strand.
AAAATTATAAGGATCAAAATAAACCAAATCTAAGAGACTAAAGTAATATTTAAACCATCAAATTATTACTTAGTCTATTTATTCAAAGGGAAGAATCTACTCAATTACCAATAACTTTAAAAACCAAATTTCAATCAAAAGGCAAACATGAACTCTATATAAGGTTTGAAACCTAAGTGCCACTCCATTACTACTTTGATCATTTGGATTTAAAGTTGAATGGAAAATATTTGAAGGCTCCCAAGTGATGAGAACTGTGGAATATTCTCTTGTGACCCTTCACTTTCATATAATTGTCCCTTGGGTAGGGTAGGTCAATGTGGCCTTGAATTAGAGTGGTTGACTTGTCAAAATGCATTCCTTTTCAAACTTGAATTGCCCTCTCACCTATAATTTAAATGAAATGCCTTAAATCTTTAGATGGTTCCTTTGTCTGGTCACCTTCAATCTTAACCACTAGAACCTAAAACCTTTCCTTTCTTCTGTTGCCCATTAGAGAATGACACATGCCTTAGTCTCCTCAATCTTGCATTTTACTATTCTTGTCAACACAACTCAAATTGAGTTGTTTAAAGCGCTGGATTGATTATTGTATTAGATAATTATTATAGTATGTTGGTTATAATAGTCTATATTTGAGACGTAACTCATCTTAGTCTGAATTACAAAATAGCAAACACAGTAAGCAATAAGAATTTTCAAATAATTTTATTCTAAGTGTAAGTTATAATAGTTTAAAAAACTTCTAACTTATTTCCAACTAGTTTTATTCTGAGGGTCAGTTGTAATAATTGAAAAATCTTCTAACTTATTTCCAACGTCTCCTTAATCTTTCCAATATAAAGATGATGATTCTACCTATTTTACATGATATTATGACAATTTGCATCAACCCCTTTAATTTTTTTTCGGAAAACGTTGCTTCACATTCTCGAAGGAAGGAATATCTAGAATTACTACGATATGTTCATGTTAGCTTTTTTTTGTTTAATTGAATATATATATAATCTTCTTATGGATAAATATTGATGAAGCATATATGAGAGAATATGATTAGTTAGGGGAAGGAGAGTGATGATTATAAAGGGGGAAAAAAATAGAAGGGACGTTTGTTTTTCATAGACACATCGAAATCCACCTCTTCGTTGGATATACAAAAGAGAAGCAATTAAATGAAGTTATTAATTAAGGTAATCCTATAGAGAAAAGAAGCTATCTTATACAGATGTTACTTGCAATAAATTAAAAGGACAATGACTCTATCTTCTCATTTTTCCACAGACCCATTTGAATGAAGCAGCAGCAGCAGCAGCATTTGACAGAAGACCCCAACAAATCACACAGATGGGAAATATTTGTTCAAGTTGAAAGGCAGTGAGTAGAACTCTTCGCTTCTTGTATCGCCCTTGAACGATCGGAACTTGTCCCACCAGTGTTTGCCCCGGTCTTTCCTGATAGCGCCATCCTTTTTATGCAGCGTGTTATCGAGAAAGTATGCCACGATTCCAGCAACGAATGGCTCTGAAGAGAACGGAACATTGACCATGTCGTTGAACTACAGAGCAGAAACAGAAGAGGGAGGAATGTCATCAGAATTTAATGAGTGGAATGGAGGTCATCGTAAAAAATCAAGGGGAAATCCCTTCTTACCCATCTTGCTCTTGTGTGGACTGGACCAAAGCCATTAATGGCTGTGTACTCGTTGAAGTATTGTGGCACAGAGAGTCCGAGGAAGATGGAGAATCCTAATACGAACTTTGTTCTGAAGCTGTTGAGGTTACAGAATTGGAGGTAGCTTAAACCTCCCATGCCTGCAAACAAAATGCATCATTTTACCAACCAAGATGACTTAAATATTGCATGGCTGATTATTAACCGGTTTATCAAAGACGAATGCTTACCCACGTAAGCAAAGAAAAGACAGTACAAAGCGGCAACAATGGGGGCTGGAATGGATGCAAATACTGCTCCAAATTTCCCTGCAAGTTCACAGATGATAAGAATAGATAGACGACGATTAGTGCCAACTTCCAACTCATGAGTTCGGACTGAAGAGTGCACTGAAATCAGACAGAAACTTACCAAGAATGGAGAAGAATATCATGAATCCAGCTGAAATCTGTACAACCCTTCGACTGCCAACTCGGGTCAGCGCAAGGAGACCAGCATTTTCACTAAAATACAAAAGGCAATAGAAAATCTTAAACGGACGAAAACAACTTTTGTACTTGACAGAAGTAGACTGCTCAAGGCAGCAAAAACTCTTACACGGACACCGAGGATCCATTCACAGTTCCAAACAGCCCAGAAAGCAGAATTCCAACTCCCTAGGGTCAGAAACAATTGCATAGATGAGTTGAATGGACCAGATGCAATACTAGTCGTACAGAAAGCATAAAGCTATTCATTACACTACTAATCAGCTACTCAGCTATCGTCATAACAAGACCCAGGCATAAATAATAGCTCACATCAAGGCTTGATAGTATCCCATCCACCTGAAAGAGTGTAAAATGACCATTTCTAGGAGCAAGCCATCGACCATCCTGTTGCTTAAACACCTTTGTACAGAATTTTTTGTTTCACAATGATCTAATTTTGCACTTGCTGAATTCTTGCACCTTAAATACCCCCCCCCCCCCCAACGGCCTGCTTAGCCTTCAACAAAGGGAATCTTAATAATTGAAAACTTTTGCCTGTCTCCTAAAGCTAGCAGTAGGGTGGGCAAAGCAGAGTAGGGCTCATTACTCGGTTATTAAGAAAAAATAAGGTGATGTATCAGGTATGTGCTTCATGATAATGATACAGTGTTTGTATCTGCTAGTTACATAAACTAGTAGCGAACTCAAACATTTTGCTTGCAAATTTCTTATTGCATCCTCAACCTTTTTCTTCCAGGTGGCCCGTTCCTTAGGCAATATCAACACGCAAGAAAATAATTAAACAGTTTAAATCTTGAACCACCATGCAACTATGAGTCGCATATTATTTCATATTACACAGATAAGCTAATTTTACATTACCTGCCAACCAACACCACGACTGAGAATAGATGGGGGCAGCTGAGTGGCACTTGCATATCTGGATGTAGCAATAAACGCACCAGAAGACTGCATTTGACATGGGGGAAGCAAGAAAAAGGGGATCACTTCAAGGAATGAATAGAACTGAATTGAACCATACAAATGTATTGTCAATTATATCAAACTACTTTTCAAAGGCATCGTTAATTTGAAAAACCAAAAAAACCAAACAATTGCAAAGGAAACAGAAGGTGAAGTAATCAGGAATTGGATGAATTCATCTCAGTAAACAGGCGACCATCGAATCAAGAACAAGAAAACAAACCTCTACTAAAGCTACAAATGATGCCATCATCATGGCAAAGGCTTCACCGGCATCAAATGAAGGTGCTCCCCATTGAAATGGATATGGAAGTCTTATCCTGCAAATGTAAATTCCATGTTAAGTATTTGTTGATCCCATCAATGAACCAGCACTAATGATATCCGATGAAAAAAAGAAGAGTTTTATAAAATATTCAGACTTTAATCAATAATCAATTCTAGTTGATCAACGAGTATGCAGCATTTTCAAAATGAATGTACAAAAGTGTGTAAAAGATCAGACGTTGAAATACAACTGGGAAAAAAATCATTGACTCTTGGGCAAAACCCAAAGCAATAATAGAGTGGAACGGCAAGATATTCCAGGCAATTAGAAATATGATGTCAAAAGACGCTAACTTCAACATCCAAAGCCAGGATTGTAACTTCATGTTCAACATGTTGATCTTAGCAGGGCATAACTCACCATGGAGCATTATCTATAAGCCCCGAACGATCAGTACGGCAACTTAATTGTGTTTTAGGTGGTGCACCTTTGTAAGCCCCTCCTACTGTCAGTAGGTGAGCATAAATCCACACTAACACCACACAGAAAATGACTGCAAATCGATCAAATATGTGTTTTCCAGATTTGATCACGTGAGGCAAATACTGCACAAGAAATATACAAGATTAGAGCAAAAGAAGATTACTTTACAGATACTGTTAATAGAGAGGGAAGAAAAGTAACGATCTTCCTTGTAAGAGAATTGGATTATAAAGAAAAGACTGAATACACTTGCTTGAAAGAAATACCTGAGAAACAAAGACCAAAAGGATAAGCTCCGGCAGTCCAATTTCCACACATTTGGCAACCTACATCCAAGACAAATGTGAGACCCCTTGTAGTGAAAAAGTATTCCACGATTGTAGGTTGTAATCCGCCCATTCCCTGTTTGCTTGTATGAGAGACTTACCCCAGGGAAACCCAACTCAAAAAGCCCAAACCCAACTAGAGAAACCAAAGGAACGGCTGAAAGTGGACTAAGGAACCTGAAAAATGTAAACAGTGACCAACGTGAAATTTGAGAATTGCAAAGTGGATAGGTCACTCAAAATTCTGAAGGGAAATTCATAATGTATCATTAAGATAAACTCCATGTCACATGTAACATGAATCTAACGATAGCCTAAGAACTTCAAAAAATGAAAACATCTAAGAACTAACTTATTGAGCCACGAACATGCAAACTTAATGAATTGAGTACTTCATGCATGTCTACCTTGCATCAATCAAATTAACCAACAAATACTATTCCAAGTCAGTGGAATATCGTCCATATGCCAAGAAAGCACCTGTCAGGCAGCTATATAGTTGCAATTACCCCCAAAAAAAAGAACCCATCTTCAAGTTGTTATTATATTATTAACATTATCATTTATAATGTAGACTGAACCAACCTTGCAACATTACGCCACAGACCACTAAATCCCAAGACAATCTGAAGAGTTGAAGCAACAATGAGAGCTCCCTGGATCGCCCGCATTATCTTCTTGAATTTCTGAATGGGCCAGCAAAGTAATGTCAACAGCCTCAAATGAAACAAACGATTATAACTAATGAAGAAATCTTTCGCTAGTTAAAATTAGTCATTAATAGGGACAGATGCGCATTTCTAATAGCATGCACACAGTATTTGACATCCTGCACTAGGCATTAAATATCAAATCATCAGATAGACCTATAAACAATTCAGTTAGACTGCCAGAAGGATTTAGTTCACATTACATCAATAGGATCAGCTGTGTCAGAAAATCGACCAGCAAGGATGATTGAAATAGTGGTGGGTACAAAGGTATACGACCCTCCAATTACAGCTGGTAACCGAGTCCCAAAGAGTGATTGTAGCAACGTGTTCAAACCAGCAACAAAGAGCAAGGTCTGGATAACCTTTGCCTTCTCTTCCTATAAGAATAATGAGTTACAGTCACATGGTTGTTGAAGATCATCATAAAAAGAAAGCCAAATAATAATGAGAACAATAATTAAAATAATACGAAAGTTTCACTTGGGCCTTACAAATCCACCACCCATCTGAGGAACAAGAGACGACGGAATCAGAACCGTCGTGCCTAACATCACCAGATAATGTTGGAAACCAAGAAGTATAGCTTCAGCTGCATCAAAGAAAAAGTTAAAAGATCAAGTGTTGAGATATATGTAGGTGCTAAATAAAAAGAATATAAAACAAGAATCCACAGAAAGGTGGAAGAAAAAAAAGATCAAAACTAATCAATCTGTGAAGCGCAATAAATTACTAGATTGATATGCCTAAACTAGATTCCAATTACCTAGTAAAGTAAAAGGAAAAAAGAAGGAAACGAACAAGCCCAACAACACCATTTGCGTAAAAGAGGCGAACAAAGGAATGACTAGCTGCTTTATTCCCATGACAAAATTAGAAGATAATGCGATCAGAAGATCGGTCAGATTCGTCCACAAAGTAATACAAATTTACTTTCCAAACAGCAGATTCTAACAAAATAAAGAGGAAAAACGGGGGAATGAAAATAAAAGAAAAGTTTCTTTCAGTAATCAATACACAGTGGTGATGAATCAAGCAACAGTAAGAACTAAAAATAGCTAACCATACTGAAACTACCTAGATTCAGAAGAATCGAACACGCACAACGATCGTCTTGGGTAAAACAAGACCAATGTTCTGAAAATGGAACTGAATTTTGAACAGGGAAGAAAAAGTAAGCAAAAAAGAGACACTCACGCCATGGAGGTGGACTAGTAATGCAGTAAGAAACGTTGGGTAGCTGATCCTTCGGTGGATGAGCTTGAGGCTCCTCTACTTTCGGTGCTGCGCCTCCCGCCATGACTCACTCCACAGCTTTCTCTGCTTGAAACAGCCCTTTTCCTCTGCCCCAGAAACAAAAGATTTCCAGAACCTGTACAATCAAACTCAAATCTAAGCACAACCCACCTCCCAAATCTCCCAAAACAAAAACCCCAAAGGATGAAAATGTGCTAATCTAAAACAATAGCACACTAAAGTGTGAACAGAAGAGAGAAAACAGTCAAAAACATGAGGACCCAGAAGATTAAAACACTCACATGCACCACCACAGGAATACTAGGTGGAAAAATTATAGATGGGACTCCACACAATAAAATAAATAGCACAAAAACAACAGAGAGTAGCCATGGGGGATAAATAAAATGAGGAAAAACGAAAAAACCCATCAGTTCTAGTAATTTGCCAAAAACAAAATTACAAGAAAGATGAGTAAAAGTACCTTTTAACAAACCTTTCAGAAGCAAAATCAAGTGGGAAAAAAGCTTTAAAGTCAATACACCATTAACCCCACAGCTTAAAGTGTTTCACTGAAAAAAGTGGGAAAGGGAGGATAGGGAAGAGAGGAAGGGAAAGGGCATAAATGGTTTGAAACAAAAGCAGAGAGCCCAGAAACAGCTCCAGCCAAAGCTTAAGAGATAGCTATTCTGTGAAGCAGGTATGAAAGATAGAATGATACGATACAAAAAAGAAACTGCATATACACTGGCTGGAGTAGCTGCAAAGTGGCTTTTTCCAGGTTCCCTCTCTAGCTTTTTCTCTCAATAATTTCTCATTTTTTTACACAAAACAAACCCATTCAATCTCTCTCTTCATTCCATTCTTAACATGAAATTTAGTAAATTTCCATCCTAAAAACAGTCATTACTGCAACTGACTCCCTTCGGAGTTTCCATTTTAAAACAAATTTAATTAATTGATTTGAAATTAATCAATTAATTAATACAAACCCGAAACGACAGCGTTTTAAGGGAAGGAATTAGGGTTTCGCCAAAAAATACATTATATAGAAAAAGAAATAAAAATTGTTGCCAATCGATTCTCTACGCGATTCCCGAGCAAGGCAGAAAGAAGGCACCGGAGGTTAGGCGTCAGTATAATTAGAATAGACGAGAATGCCCTTGTGGGAAGTAGCGTAGTGGCGTTAATGAGCGGAAAATAATTGGAGGGGTAGTTTGGGGATTTGGAAGAGTGGGGATCACGTGCGAGCTGTAACAATGGAATATCGGGCGGGCCTAGACTAGGGGCGCCCGAATCAACAAAAGCCAACGTTGAAAAGAAAGAACCGCCGACAAAATTCCCACATCCCTATTTTCTCACAATTTTATAATCCAATATATATTAATATATAAATTAATTGTAAAGTTGAATATACTTTTCTTATCTTTCAATTATATCCAAAATTAGTCACTCAAATCTATTGGATCTTAAATAGTGAGATCGGAAATAAATAAACCCTTCATGCTTTATTCATCAATACAAATGACGTATGTATAGTCATTTCATACATCACCAAAAATAGTAACTAACTACTAATATACAACTATTCCGACAGTCACTATACTTTAGTTTATAACGATTTAGTCTTTAAATTTTCAAATTTTGTAACAATTAAGTCTCTATTTCTATTCTTTAGTTTGTAACAATTTAGTGCTTGTATTTTAAAATTTGTAACCATTTAGTCCTTGTTGTAGACGTTAATGTTAAGATTTAATAAAATTTATTGTATAAATAAACAGATAAACTAATTAGAGACTCAATATTTTTATAAAATACAAAATCTCTACATCATAAAATAGTAAAAATTAACATTTGATTTTGATTAAAAAAAATTGTGTTATGGACTAAATTGTTACAAATTTGAAAGTACAATGACTAAATTGTTATATACTAAAGTTCAAGAACTAAATTGTTACAAAATTGAAAATACAATGACTAAATTGTTACTTTAACGAAAGTTTATGAACAAAGAGTGTTTTTTAACCTTTGATTAAATTACTAGTCAATTTCTAAATACAAAATAATTTTTTTTGTTTTTTTTTTTCAAAAGTTATCTTCAATTTTTTTAAAATGTTCTTAAAATGTAGATAACAACACATATAAATGAATGAGTAAAGGTCGTGTTTGTAAGTTTAATTTAAAAAAAAAAACTAATAACAAAATATCAAATAGTGACATAGATGGAGTCTTAGACTACTAGTTTGTGGTGTAGGTTATATCGTTACTTTCAAATTTCTACGATTATGAAAGTTAATATTCTATCAACAACTCGAGCATAACAAAGTTTGTTAAAGCAGGTATATGCATTTGATTCTTATAGTTTTAATCTTTTTAATTCAATATTTACAAATCGAGTTTTGTTTTGATTTTGTACCTATAATATATATATATATATATATATATCAAAATTTTGAGGAGCATGAAAATCCAAATCACATATCTTTTGATTGCTAACATATTTGTATGTCAATTAAGCTATATTTGTTCTAACAATAAACTTCACATCATACTTGTAATATGTCATAAGTTGTTGGTATATTGAATAAGTGATATGCTTTTTATTTTATATGAAAATGAGTGGTAGTCTCTATCTCACTTACTATGTAAGTAAAAAACAGAAAAATCGGTGGATACAAAAACAACGTTGTGACAATTAAGGTCCGGCAACTATTTGGTAGTTTGGTTTGAAACTTAAGCTCGTAAAATAGTTGAATTTTTACAAAATAAAAACAAATGTTTAAAAATTACTTTTTAAAATTTTCAAAAGGTAGTTTGGTTTTTTAAAAAACAAAGGTAGAAATTAGATAGTGATGCAATAAATGTAGGAATAAAATAAGTATTTATAAGTTTAATTTTTCAAGACAAAAAACCGAATATTTATCAAACGAGACTTAAATAAATTCACGTAAATTGACTTTACATCTCTTAGAAAATGCGTGACATAATTTAAATTAGAGATGTTTTCAAATATGGCAAAATTGTTGAAAATAATTACAAATATGACAAAACTTTTTCTATTTGGGATAGACTGTGGTAAACCCAAATAAACATCTATCGCTTTAGCAATAGACACTCATAGATGTCTCTATCTAGACCTATTACAAATCTTACTATATTTGTAAATATTTCGACAATTTTACCATTTAAAACAATTTTTCTTTAAATAAAGTAATTTTTTATATATTTATCGCAACTCGATAGAATAGTCTAGACTAGTCTCATTATCCAAATGATTGTTGGTCTATTTTTCTGATTATTCTCGTCCTCTTCTTTGTTGTTTGTTAGGCTATCTCTAGCTTACACATGGCTCTCTCAATCACTTTTATATCTTCTATATATGGCCATCTGTATTGTACTCATCATTACAATCAATGATATAGTACAAAATACATTTTTACATCTATTTATAATAATTCTACACGTAAAACTAATATTTAAAATTTCAACCTTTTAATTATGATGATCTAGATTTAAATTAACAGTACATCTCGACTTATACGATTGAATAGGTTTCTTTAGAAGCATAAAATCAACTTCTAATTAAATATATATAGAGCCATATGGCTTCTAGATATTTATTTAAAATTTTGATTGGTTTATATTTTATAGTAAAAGGGAAAAAAAAAGGCACGTGAAAATTAAAAAAATAAAAAGAAAAGAAAAAGAAAGTTTATTAGAGGAAAAAAACACGTAAATTGATGAAACGTATCTTGTGAAACAATCGATTTACATTACATTACAATTTACAACTGGCAGTGGCCTTCAATTTTGGCTTTTTGTCCCTTTAACATGCTCTTGGCCGCACCCAATCTAAACTCTTCCACCTAATTACCTTTTTTTCATTTTTTTTTTTAATTATGCAATTCAAAGTACCAATCGAATGTTTCTATGAGATAAATACATCACCGAATCCTATATATATATATATATATATATATATTTAAATTTAATGTATAGTTTATTTCAAAATATTTGGCACTTTTCAATAGGATGGTTCTTTTTTTTTTTTTTTCTCTCTCTCTCTCTCTCGCTTTGCTATATTTTGATTGTTATTGACTACTAAAATATTCGATCTATATTTCACATGTCAATATTTTTGCTTCCCTTTCCAATTTGTTTATAAAGTTTTGAAGGTCTAATATGACATATTATTTTAATTGGTACCAAGTGTGACAAAGTGATCAAATATTTATGTCATGTTGTTATTAGACTAAGATAAAGATAATGTTTATATGATCCACAAGTTTATAGTCTATTAACACTATGGGGATCTTAGACTGACAATTTGATGAAAAATGTGTGTTCATACAAATGTTTGAAATAATGTTTTTTATTTTTTTTTAACTTTTTCGATATAATTTAAAAATCTAAGTGCATATTTGGGAGTGATTTTAAAATTGTCAAAGTCACTTTTGTCATTTTTAAAATCATTCGAAAACGCATTTTTAATCACTCAAAATTAATTTAGTTTTCAATTTTACATTTTTATGTAATTTGTATATCATCAAAATTAGTTTAGAAATATTAAAAACATGTTTCACAGTGATTTTGAAAATGACAAAAATGATTTTAGCTATTTTCAAATCACTTCCAAACATGTCCTAAATCATTGAACAATCGTGTAAATACGATATTCACTATCTTGTTTATATTATATGTTATGAGAGAATATATACTATGTTTTTCCTTTTATCTTCCAAGGTCATAATCCAAATCAACAATTTGGAATAAAAAAAGATTTACTTGATTAGAGCAATCTTAAGTAATTAATAGATATATAAACACATAAGATATAAATTTCAATAGAAATAAGAATGATTATTGGTATGATTGAGAAAGGCTTGATTGAAGGTTACCTTAAGATGAAATAGTGAAACGTGTTATACCAACTTTAATTATTGAAATGTATGTATGTGTATATATATATATATATTTATTTATTTTAATTTCATAATCGTGGAGGATATAAATTATAACACGTAGCATTCTAGTTGATAATATAATGTCATAACATAGAGCTACACATGTTTCTTTCTACTAGGAATACAAATATACTGTAATATATTGTTATAATTTATAATATATTTTTAGAAAAAGTAATCGTCATGAATATCTCATCAATAATTCTTTAGATCATATCAGTATATATAATATAGTTGGACCAATTTTCTGTGTTTACATAGATGGCTTGTTATTTTCAAGTGGTCAGCATTATCAACCACAAATCAATGGAAATATTCCACCTTTCTAGTTTATATATATATATATATATATATATATATTATAAATTCCCTCTCCATTCTTAGGTTTGAAAAGCATATTTTAAAATTAGGAAAAATACGAACAACCCTCAATTTTAGGAATTGTATCAAATTTAATCATAAACTAACAATCTATCAATTTAAACTATGAACTTTTGTAAGTGTATCAATTTACACTTTCCATTACATTTCATTTGGAAAACCTTGTGCAAGCCTTCTAATTAAATCAATAAAACCACAAATTTTCATAAATGAATCAGTTTGAACTCTTAGTCAAAATTTACTTTGAGAATCGTCCATATATTTACATTTATAAATGAATCATATATTTATCAAATCATTCATATATTTATATCAATAAAACTGCAAAATTTTCATAAATGAATCAATTGTAAAACCGACATTTGATAAATTCTACACACGTTTGAGAATCAATGCATTAGTGATTTTCAAATACAACCGTAATGAAATGTCTAAATTGATTGGCTTTTAAAAAATGTTGGAGTTAAATTAACTTAAATCATAAGTTTCATGATATAGATTGAACAAAATCTGAAAATGGTGAAATTCATACACTTCTAAAGGTTCAGTATTTAAAATGATACAATTACTAATTCAAAAATTTTAATTGATACAACTCAAAAAATTTGGAATGTAATAATTTGGCTACACGGACACAAATTGGCTATCCATTTTGTAATCCATGGGGATTTTTGTACATTTAAAGAAAAATTATATAATTTTTTTTCTTCAAAATACATTTTGGGTCGTTTGGATGGAGGGAATTGAGATGGGAATAAGGGTGGAAATGGGTAAGGGATACACATCCCCTTATTTGATACAAGTTTTGAAACTTTAAGCTTGAGAATATAAGCTATTTCAATGCATTATTTATACCTATGAAGGATACCCATCCAAAAGCACGGGTTTTCTTGATGCTCACCTTTTCTTTTCTTTTAATACACGACTTTTGTCTTTTATTTTATATATTATTAAAATTAATTAAAATATGAATATTAAATTTATAATTTACAAAATCATATTAAAATTTAAATTACAATATTTGAATTTAATTACTCCAATTTTATAAATAAATAAATCACACACATATATATGCACATATTTTTTTCAATAAACTGATGCATTGATATTGTCAATCTATTAATAAATTATATACTTAGCTAATTAATTATTATTATGATTAATATTTTTAAAATTATTTTGTGATAATTAAAATTATTTTATAATTCATTAATTTTTAATTGTTATATTTGTTTTCCAAACTAATTTTGATTGTTTTATTAATTAATACGTCATAATTATATTGATACATCCAATTATGTAATCAAGTAATTTTAGTTATAAATTACTCATTTTACAAATACTTGTAATTAATATTATTATTTGATTGTTAAATAATTAATTTTACTTAAAATTTTGAATTGAATTTATTGTTTATCAATTATTCTATTAAAATTTTATAGAGGTTTCCATGATTAATTTTAAAAATTAAATACAAAGATAATTTGTTCACATAAAATTTTGATAACATTTCTATGCACAACTAAATATATTCATTCTTGATTTCTAGCAATTTTATGTCCGTACATCTTATTCTCAAACATACTTGATTTCTAAGTATCTATAAAATCTGAAACCGAAACTTTAAATATATATATATATATATAAAGAAAAAGAAAAGCAGTGCAGTTCATGAGATGGTACAGATTCAACAAGCGCAATGGTCAAAATGGCGTGTCTTTGACCGTAGTGATTAGTGAAGAGAACAATAGAAAAGTTGGGGTATGGCAATGCTCAACTGACACAGCGGTACGCTAGTACGGTCAAAGACCAATCAAAAGCATTCATTGCACAACCAATTTTATGTGGTTGCTCCACATTATTCATGTAAAATGACGTCTAAACCTCTCACTTTTCTTTTTTCTTCTATTTTAAAATTTTGACGAAAAGAAAATCATCATAGAGGTAGTTTTGGAATTTTTAGATGTTTGGAATTATAAAGAATCTAAAGTATAAATATTCTATATTCTTGGATAACCATGTTTGTTTTGTATTAATATTTTTAAAAATATTTGAGAATACTTAGATGTGTGTATTTGTTTGGTAGAATTTCTCTTAAAAAAATGTTTTAAATTTACATAATGTTCTAATCATTCATCTACAATTAGTTGTTTTTGTTAGTTTGAATTTATTTTTAAAGTAATATGATTTTATTGTGTTGTTTGTTATTTTCTCGTCAAAATAATGTATATTAATTTAAGATTTTACATAAAAATAAATATTAATTTGAATATATCTCTGAAAAAAAATGGAAAGAGCTACAATATGACTAAAGAAAGTGAAATACATAATTGACAATGCCCTCACTCAATATGAGAATCCAAAATTCATGTTTCAAGAGGGAATCTTCAAATGTCCGAGCATTTTACATTACTGCAAAACCGACACAGTAATCTAGATGTCCACTCCTTGAGAATCTTGGATTTCCCAAAAAACAAATGACCCATTTTAGTCCATTAATTTTGCATTTTTTTTAATTCCTTAATAAAATGCTTGTAGGTAAATAATGACCCGTTATTTTAATCATTTACATACTTCATAGTTATGTGCATCGACGAGCGTTAAAGTTTGTAGCTCAAATTCAAAATTGTAGCCGAAGTAAGCTCAACTCAACGGTAATTGATATAACATTTCTCCCAAGAGGTCAAAGGTTTGATTTCCATTTTCGTAATTGTTGTACTAAAAAAACCATAATTGGATTTTAAAATGGATATGTTGTGAATGGTAAGTAGATATAAAAAAAAACTAGCTACAATGATTATAATATACTTTTTCTAATATAAAGTTGAAAATATATAAGAAAGTATTCTTATAGGAAGGATAAAAATAAAGGATATGAATTAAAAGTTTACACCATATTTGTTAACCATTTGGTATTTTAAATATGCGCTTGTTTTCTTCTAATTTCTTACTCACGTTTTTCATATTTTTGAATTTTTACCCATATTAAAAAAAACTATTTTTTTTTTGTAGTTTTCAAATTTTGAATTTGATTATGAAAATACTTCTATGATAAACAACCAAACATAAAATGAGGTTTATATATTTAATACCAAACATAAACTTAATTTTCATTTATGTGAGAAAACGATAACCATATCAAATTTTAATTTTTAAAATAAAATTATTTTAGTTTTATCGAACGAAAGAGTAATTGTTGAATTATAACGGTTATCGCATTTATGAAGTAACTAAGTAGGCTTTAATTGTATTAAAAAAAAAAAAAAAGTATTTGGTCAACGTATTTAATTCCTTTTGTAGTATACAAAAACATATTTAATTTCCTTTGTATGTATAGAAGAAAGAAAAATAATTAATTGTCCTAAAAAAAGGGAAAGGAAAGACAAACAGTGAGAATCTGACACGTGTCACTTTCGTATTTGGCTGGGAGAACAAATAGAAGCAAATAAATACAAGAAGGACTAAATAGTCATTCTAACAATGTCGCGGCTTCAATGGAAACTTCCTTTTTAATTTTTCCTTTTGCCATATTCCACGAGGTTTTTGTTATTTTTTAAATTTGTTTTTAAAATCTTAATTTCTTTTTAAGAAATCAATAATTTTGACCATCCAACTGGACTTGTGACGAGGGTAGAAAAATGATTTTATTTCTCATCTCAATATATTTTATTTCGTTGCATCTCTTTACCTACTCTATCGTTATCTTAGAATGTATTGTTTTAACTCCACAAATAATAAGAGACAAAAAACCATCGTTCGACTTTAAGTTGTTGATATATTTGTGCTTAAATTGACTTTTACTAATTAAAGTATTTTTTTAATCAATTCTGAATATTTTTTCATAGTTAATGTCAAATTTACTGTCGGTGAAAAGTCTAGTACATTGACATTTTTTTTTTTAAGATTCCAAAGTATCAAAGGCTCAAATAATTATATTAATAAATACTATATTGTCGGTAGTTCTTTTTTTTTTTTAAAAAAAAAAAAAAAAAAAAGAACTATATTACTACGTGTCCATTATTTATTTGATTAATTATTTAATGAGTATATGTATTTACTTTTGAATATTTGAATTCAAGCATTTGTTTGTAAACATGGTTCTTATTAAATAATATAGTTGGTGAAAACTGAAGAATATAATTTACTAGCCAAAATTCAACACGGAACCAGACAATTTTTGATATAGGTTCAAATTGAACCTTAACCTCTAAAATTTAGAGAAAATAAAAAATCCATAACAAAATTGCCAATTAACTCCTAAATATCTCTCAAAATGATGTATTTTGAATTTCTAAATAAAAAAAACTATATTGTAATATCTTTTAAAAGAATTATAGTCCGGAAAACACAAAGATTTCAATTTTGGAAATTCAAATGAAAAGAATCTCCATAATAGATTGAATTGATATAAGAATCGATGAAATAAATGAAAAGAGTTAACGTTGTAATGAGAATAAGTTTGAATTGAATATCCATAATAGACTGAGTTGATATAAGAATAGTACGTGTTAATTTGAAAACCAAATATACTAGGATTAAATGATTCGTTTTTAAATAAAGGCAATTAAGTAATGAAATTAGTAGACGTAATTTTTTTTTTTATTATTATTATTTTCAAAACCGAGACGACTTAAAAGAAGATATCAAAGCGGTTAAACGTAGGATTAAACAAATGTATGGAAATGGAGGGATTAAAATTGAGTATTCAATAAAGTAATTTATGGGGTTTAATTATTTAGTTGGAAGTAGGAAGTAGGAAGAGAGTGGAGTAGCAAATAATTTTGCAACGCCCACATGATTGTTTGAATTATGGGAGCTTGAAAATGAATATTACTTAAGACAAATTGATTGGCCTACGAACCACTTTTGTCAATACCCGTAAAAGCCTCCTTTGAGAATATACACATCACCTTTCTTAATAAATACTTTACCTACTTAACTTTGTCCTTTTCTTTATTATTATTACCTTTTTCTTTTTTTTTTTTTTTTTTTTTTTTTTTTTTTTTTGTGGGTCACACCCAAATTTCAATTTAATATTGTAATTATTTCAAAATTGATCTTACTTTGTGCACTTCAAATCAAATCACATCTTAAATTATGGTTGTGAGATTAGGATTGAGATTTGCAAAATTTAATCATTTTTCTTTTCCCTCTATTTCACTAGTTTTGTAGTAGTTAGTGTCATCATATTGATGTAATTATTTTGTCTTCCTCTCCATCTTGAGTGAGTCGAGAATGAAGAAATTTATTATCTAATTGAGAGGAATAAATTAATATAATTGTTTGGTTAAAAGGGAGGAAGTATACACATAAGTGTTGCCATCTGTCTGATTTTTCTTATTAATTTATTTTTATATATAGATATTTTGTACATGATTTGAGGAAATATTTATATATATATATATATATATATATATATATTTTTTTCACATCGCTTTCACTAGGTTAATTGAATCTGAACTATTTCAACAAAATCATGCAAAGTACTGTATTAGTTTTTAATACTAAACTTGCAAAACATAGTATTGTAAAAATTTGATGTTGAAAATTAGTTTACTTATTTCATCAAACTCAATTCAACTTTAGTTAATTTTGGTGAAAATTTTGATTGAATAGAATAACTCATTCAAATATCAAATTTCAATCTCTCTTAAATTGGTAGGACAGATCCATTCTCTCATACCTAATCAAATTTAAAGTTTGATGACAAAATCAATTTAAAAAAAAATAAAATTGATGACTTTATGAGGCTAAATTATACAAAATACTTCTAAATTTTGTACTTTGTATCAAAAATACCCTTACTATTAGTTTTGGATAGAAACCGTTAATGTTTTATGTCAAGAATACCTCTAAATTTAACAAAAAATTCAAAAATACGTTTAAGCTCTAACAATTTCCGTTCAAAACTAGCGAAGAGGGTATTTTTAAACTCTTCTTGAAAGTTTAAAGGTATTTTTAAAACTTTTGACACAAAGTGCATAGTTCGAGAGTGTGTATATATATATATTTGTTTATTATTTAGCAAATAATAATTGGAAATATTAGGGAAAGTAGAAGAAATAAATGGGCCCAAATTGAAGGAGGGGGAAAAAGGAAAAGAAAAATGAAAGAAGAAAGGAATAAATAAATAAAACAAAGAGAGAAAGGAAAAAAAAAAAAAAAAAAAAAGGTGGAAGTGGAAGTAGCTTTCAAATTCATAGAAGAAGAAGGGGCACACCATCCAACCCAAATCCCACCTAAAGACTTGGGACCATTCTACTTTTGCAAATTCTGTGCCTCTTTTTTAGGGCTCAATTCTTTCCACTTTTGCCCTTTTCTAATCCAAAACTTCATTCCTTTGCCCTTTCCCTTACTTTAGTGGGATGGGGGATATACCCTCACATATTTTTTAGGGTTTTCAAAGAATCTACCTTTACCCTTCAAAATTCCATCCTTTTTTCCTTCTTTCCAATTTCACTTCTTTGCCTTTTATTTATATTCCTCCATCCTCTCCCACACTATTTTAGTAATTGTTTCATTTTTTTTTTTTTAAATTAAGTCTATCTACTTTCGATTTCTTATAATTATTTGCATTTTTCTTTAAGTACGCTAGTTGAATTCGTAACCAAATTAAAAAATAAAAAATAAAGACACGTTTTTTAGAATAACATATCCCTTTAGTAACCATTTGATTTTTGGTGTTTACTTTCTTGAAAATTAAGCCTACAACACTCCTCTCACCCCTAAATGTCTTATTGTTTTATCTACTTTTTGCTCGTATTTTCAAAACCCAAGCCAAATTTTGCAAACTAAAAAAAGTTGTTTTTGTTTTTAAATTTTGGCTAAAAATCCAACTACTAAAAAAAGATGCAATCCGTTGTAAGAAAATATTAAGAAATAGCCTTGATTTTCAATAACCAAAAATAAAAAATACAATGGTTGCCAACACATGGTCTATATTTTTTTAATTTTTGAAATTTGACTAATTTTTTAAACCACTGGTAAAAAGTTAATAATAAATTTAGAGTTGAAGATGTGTTTATAAGTTTAATTTTGAAAAACAAAAAATCAAAATCTTCCCAAACGGGACCTTGACAATATCTTCAAAACTATAACCATTTTAGTTTATGACTATTGAGTTTTATTTATAGTTTCAATTATACATCTTTCAAATCTTTCAATTATACTTCTATCTAGAATTGTAGTGGACAACATTAAAAAAATGGAGGAAAAAATAAGAAGAAAAAGTATGACATATCTAATTGACATATGGCTACATATAGTTATAGTGATCTTTGTTAGATGAAATATGTGACACGTTACGTCAACATTTCATCAATAACAAAGACTAAATAGAAGTATCATCTAGAATTCAAAGAAATAACTAAAACCTCTTAAAGTTGGATGACTAAATACAAATTTGTTTATCATCTTCTTGGGGAAAACTTTGAACTTTAAACTTTTTGTGGAAATTTTGGGAGTGAATAAACAAAAGAAAATATTTATTGAATTAAATGAGTATGGGAAAGTAGTAGTCTAACATATAAATTTGGATAATAACTAGAGAGGTCCATTGAGTTTCTAAATTGGGCCCACATTAATATGGGAAGGAAAGCCCACCAGCTAATTTACAAGTAAGCCCATGAATTTTGACCAAAAAGCCCTAATCAACTCATTTGTTGGGCCTCATGGATCTGTATATCATATATGAGAGCCCACCAATCCTTTAATAACTTAAATATAGTTTTCTAATCTCTAAAAAAAAAAAAAAAAAAAATAGTCCCTGAATTTTCAAAAATAAGTATGCTGAGTCCCTTAGGTTAAAAAAATAGACCATTTTAGTTTAACATGATTTTTTAAAAAAAAAATTAAAATAATAATGAAAGAAAAGCTCTCTCCCCCTCCCGTCCACCTTATTGTCAACAATAAAAAAGTGTTAAACTATTATTTAAACTGTTTCTTTGAAAGGTTAGGAACAAAAAGAAATATTTCTAAACCTTAAGGATTAAACGTATCTATCGCTTAAAACTCATCAACTTCGACCTATGGACTTTTTATGTTACATCAATTTGAACCCTACGTTTTATATATAGTTGGAGTTATAACACTAGGCAAACTATCCCTCCATCTAAATATAATCATACGCACAAAAGATTTAAAATGTCGTTGTTTAACATAAATATAAACATCTTATTTTTATGAAAATGTCAAAGGAAACAACCACCAAATATTTATGTGGATGAATGTTTCGGAAAAAATTATAGATAGAAAATAAAAAAATTGAATTAGTAAATAAATATTTTGTAAATTTTAAAATATTTCAACTCGTATCTTATTTACATTAGTGATATTTTGTTACTTATTTTTTTTTCATGTTTTGTGGACTTTTTACGATTTTGATTAATCTCTCGTATCAATGTCAAATTCATGAAAACATAGAAATATCTAATACGACAGTAAAAATTTAATACCACGATACTCCATGAAGTTGACTAAATTTTAGATTTTAGAGATGTTTGTTAAAATTCAAGAATTTGGACTAAGTTATTCTCAATTATTAATTTGTATAGGTTAATATTTATTTTTTTACAAATTTTTATTTACGAGTTTATACAATGTTTAAAATGTCGATATCGTCAAAAATATCGAGATCTTAATTTTATAGAAGTATCAATTAAATTTGGATTTCAATAGATATTTCTCGAAAAATTATAAATTAGTAAATAAATATTTTAAGATTTGGTAAATAAGTCAACATGTCTATTATTTATATTATATTTATATTTGAGAATATTTTGTTCCTTAATTAATATGTTTTGTAATTTTAAATGTTATAATGAAAATACCGATTTAATCCTTAAAAAGATATTGAACCCAAGAAAATATGAGAATATCGAAGTGGGAATATCGAAGGAGGGTAAAAATCGTATTACCAATTTTACGACAATTGAAAATTGAGGTGAAATTGATTTTTTGCTTTTTGTTTTTTCCCTAATAAAAAACTGTCGGCGTATATTACCCTCGGGTCTCAGGTCACTCGCACTTCGCAGGCTTCCGTCGCCACTGCTTCCTCTTCGCCGCTCGCTCGCCGGAGCCCAGATCGTCGCCGCTTGCAGGAGCCAAGCCTTGTTCGAGCTTCCGTAGTTGGCAACCTCACCTTCCGTGTTCAGTCCGTCGCTCTGTAGTACGACCACGACCTTCAGAATTAGAGGTGAGTGACCTTGATTTTCGTGTTGTTTTGGGACGGAAGTAGTTCTTCTTTGTTGTTCTTCAGCGTCTGTCAACGATGGTTAAGCCTCTGATGCTCTTTGATTGATGATTAACCCCTTCTCCAGTTTCTGATTAGTGATTACGAACTCAAGTGCCCTTCTCTGCTGGGATTAGATACGCATTTTCTGTTTGATGTGGGGTTCATCGTTGCATAACCGTAACCATATCGTTATTTCCTTTGAAATGGAACGATCTGAATTTATATCCTTCTTTTCCTTGCTCCATTCCACTCATCTCAAAAAATGAAGGTCGAAAAATTGATAAAATAATTTTCTTAGAAAGAGCAGGAGAGAATCATTGGAACGCGTGGAGAACTGGTCCGGTAGGATGCGTTGGTTTGTGGTTATTAGTTCTCTCGCTCTCTCTGTATCAATATGATATGTGGGTCATGATAATGGGTTGCGTTGCATGCATGTCTTGTTGCTTGTTAATGAGAGGCGGCTTAAGAGTGTTGAGTTTCTTGTTTTAGTCACTCTATTTCAAAAATAGAATCAATTGATTTCAAGGATTTTATGGAAAACCAAACTGAACAAAACTAAGACCAGGTTTAATAACCATTTAGAAACCTAATAACACTTCCGAATTGGTTTCTATATTTTGTTTTCTAGATTTTAAGAGTGTTTTGCAAAATCCAAACCAAAATTTGATGATCTAAGAAAAAGTAGTTTTTGTTTTTAGAATTTACTAAGAACAAATGCTTACATTGGAAAGATGAAATCCATAATGGTGATAAAACAAACACAATTTTCAAAATGACAAAACCAAAAAGTAAAAATCAAATGGATATCCAACGGGGCTTAAACTTATGCACGCCCCTATTCTTTAGCCTTTTAGGAAGCTAAATTCAAGGTTGGGGTTTTGTTTTCAGATTATTTACTTAGTTGTTTTTTAAATGTATTTAGTCTCACTGTTTTTAGTCTTTCAATTCAAGCAGCATTGGTGCAGCCATGTTTTTGACACGAGTGTTTGGGAGAACATTTCTAGCTGCTGCTAGATCAGAAACTTCTTCTGCCACAGGTGCTGCTGCTGCTGCTGCTGCTACAGCTAGGATGGGCTATAACCCGCTTGAGGAGTTTTTTGAGGCAGATAGAAGTCCCGATGATGACAAACCTGTTGTATATGGTACACTCTCATATTGCCGTCGAACTTTGGTCTTCTTTAACAACCTATAAATTCATAACTTGGTTCATTCATTTTGAAGAACTTCAAGATACCCATGTCTGGTCTGATGTAGTGAAATTTGAAACTTGAAGTCATGGAGATTGGAGGGTTCACTAACTCATGGGAATGAATACAAATTGATCAGAGTACTTAAATTGTCATGCATGAAGTCCGAATGCATCTTTTGAGATAACAAAGATTGGAAGTTGGTTACAGAGTACTTAAATCGGTCACTGGGGAATGTGAATTCTTCTTCATTGGTAAAATATCACCAATGTCATATGTTTTATGTTACTGAATTTTATTTGACATAATAGGTGAAATGAGTAATTACAAATACATTTGCTGGACTGATTAGATCTACAAAGCCATAACACTTTGGAGACACCAAAGTACTCCAAAAATATATAGTTTCATTATAGTTTGAATGATAACGTGGCTGTTTATAAAAATACCCGATCGGTTGCAAAGTGAAGATAGGTGCAAGGACATTAAATAGGGATAAGAAGCATAATTATGTATGGTCTATCTGCATAGCTTCTATACCTGTCAGTGCTTTCTTATTGCTGACACTGTGCTATGTGTGCCATGTGATTAGCCCTTGAAAGTTTATGTGCGCTTTTGGACTTTTTATAAATTGTTCTGTGTATGGTTGCACATGCGATTCAAATGTTATGTTAATGTTTTAGCATGGTATCTATCCGTGTCTGTCAAGGGGCTATTTTCTTTTAGGGATTTTAGATGCATATTTTTCTCATGTCAGTACAGATTTGATCTTTGTACAAAGTTGCTACTTGTGAGGAATAAAGAAGTCTCTCGAAACAACCAAAATCAAAGTATGATCTATGATGCAATTGAAAATTTTATGAGATTTGAAGATTCTCTCTCTTGGTGGCCACCTGCACTACTGTATAGGATATGAATAAGTTGTTTGACTCTAACCTTATAGACTTAGATAATTGTGTGAGACCCAATACTCATGGATGACCAAAGAATCTTCATAGTTTGGTGGCCACCCAAATGAGATGATATTAGTATCTTATGAATTTTGCAATATTCTGTAGGATTACCACATGGACATACAGATTGTTCTGGATGCCTGTAAATACAAAAGGCACTTGTTTAGTTTGTGCTGCGAGGATTGAAATTTATATTATAAATAAACAGCCGTGGGCCAAAGGACAAAACTCATCTTTCTTGCAAAATTGAAGGGCAGAAAAAACCCATTCGTTAGAAGTTAGAAAAAGTTCTGTAGAATCTTATGGCTGAAATTTTATGCTTTGTTTAATAGACATTAATGAGATTCTCATTGCAATTTATATGCTGTTAGGTCGTAGTTGGAAGGCTTCAGAACTACGGCTCAAGTCTTGGGACGATCTTAATAAGCTATGGTATGTCCTGTTGAAGGAGAAAAATATGTTGATGACACAGCGCCAGATGCTGAATGCACAAAATCTAAGGTTTCCTAATCCAGAACGCATTCCCAAGGTAAAAGTCTCAAATTATTTCTAAATTGTAAATATAAGTTCAATCTGCTTTCTATGTTTTGTTGGATCTGTTTCCATCTCCTGCTTCTTCAATTGTGTAATCATAGGCCTGATAGTGGCTCTCCTTTCACTACCTTTCCTTGTAATTTAGGTGAGGAAGTCAATGTGTCGAATCAAGCAAGTACTTACCGAGAGAGCCATTGATGAACCAGATCCTCGTAGATCTGCAGAGATGAAGAGGATGATAAACGCTCTGTGATAAGCAAAAGTGCTTCAAAATCAGTCAAGTATGCCGTGGATATCATCATCCTGGAGTCAAAGGAGGAAGAGTTTTCGAGAATGCACATCTGATGCAACATCTTGTCCGTTCAAATTCATTCTGTAATCGAGGATCTCGATAGAAGCCTAGAAATTGTTTGATGCTTTTGAATCTTGTTTTTACCCTTACACTAATCAAAGTTTTGAAGATTGTTCTTATTTGTGCCAAGAACATTGGCCAAGTTTATTCTAGAAGATTTGGAATACACAGCATAGATCTAATTTGTGTGTGTGTGTGGAGCAAGTTGAAAATGAAAGAGTTGACAAAAAGAAAAAAAAAAAAAGAAGGAAAAATGGATGCTTTGATGTGCTGTTTGGAAAATGAAAGTATGTCATGAATGTTAGGAGGACCATAAACACAAAGGTAGAATGTGTGTTGATGCTTTGGCTTTGATGATCCTGTGCAGTTGGTCATTCCAATTCTATTCCCTACACAAGGGGGCAAAGCCACATGATTGGATTAGACAATCTTGCTTTTTTGATTAGCTTCTTAACCAAGATTGTTTGTTCATGAGAAGGAAAGATAGAAAGGGCCCCCCACATTCCTCTCTTCCCACTTTGGAAGTGTAGTTTCTTTCTTCTTCTACTGACTTGTTTTGGAGATCTGCCACGTGGCAGGATTTCGTTGGAGGAGTGAGTTTGTAAGGAAAAAAAAAGGAAATGATTAATATTGTGTCACCTTTAAAAATAGTAATGTGGGTTGGAATTGAAACAGCTGAAGACAACCTTAAGCTGTTGTGATAGGAAAAAATATTAGATGATGGATTTGGCTGACAGACAGAGGGCCAAGCGTCACCGGCTGGGTAATCTAATCACTCCCGGAGGAAAAAAATGCCCGAAACGGAAAGGAGGAAAGTGGGACCCATATATGACGAAATCAAGCAGCGAAGGAAGGCCCTTGGATTGAAATGTCAGACTCAGAGCCACCAAAAAACCCAGTTGAGTCATTAAAATGAAAAGTCAAAATTGAAAAATTAAAAAAAAAAAGAATTAAAAAAAGAAAAAAGAAAAGAAAAAGAAGAGAAGAAGCATTTTGGGGCACGTTCTACAAAATCACTTGGGGCAATTGCATCACCGCCATGTTTATTTATCATTTACTCAGCCCGAACTGCCCGATCTGCCCGGGACTGCCCGGACTCGGCTCTCTACCAAGTACCAAGTACACATTTCCTTTCTGCCGTCTGGCTTTCTCTTTCTCTTTCTCTTCTCCCACAAACTCACAACCTTCCCCGTTTGTAAGCGCATTCGATTTTCTCACTCTAGATTCTCGCACTCCTCTCTCTCTCTCTCTCTCTCTCTCTCTCTCTCTCCCCCCCCCTCTCTCTCTAGGTTGAAAGGCGGCTCGAAATCTTTAATCATCTCTTTGCGTGTGGTTGGATCTGGACTTTAATTCGATCACTCTCGTGTTTATAGATAAGGTAAACCCTAGAATTCGTGGTACGCCGGTGGGATTTTTCCGGATAATCCCTCTTATCTCTATTGGGATATGATATCAGGGCAGTATTTTGTATTGATCTAGGGTTTCTTAGTAAGCCGATAGCTTTGAATTGGCTTTCCTCTGTCCAATTAGGGTTAGGATTGATGGTACTCGTTCGGCGTGAAGGTGGGATCGAGGCTGGAATTGGGGAAAATGCTAGGCTATGCATGGGCGTCGAGGTGAGGACTGGAAACGGACTCGGCACATGTGGACAGTCCCCACACGTGGTACTCAGATCGTAGAAGCAGATGGTTCTTCGTCATCGTCTTCGTCTGCACCGAATTCGTTTTGTAAGGTAACGTTTTCTGTTTTTCCCTTTAACCTGATTGTTCTTTTTTAGATATTCTCTTCGTGGTTTAGCTTTCTTATGTGGTTGTTTTAGCTTGTCCTTGCAACCAAAAAAACAAAAAGAAAAGCATTCACTGTTGTTGGCGAAATGGAAAGGTTGAAGAAATTATTCGTTGCGTCAATGTTGGAGGGAGGAATTGTTTTTAGTTCTTATGGTGTTCATTCCTTCTCTATGGAGGAATTTAGTGAATTGACTCTAAAGCATTGGATGAGGTCTTGAAAATTGTTTTTATTTTAGGAATTTGGCTTTCTTTATCCTGTTGAGGATCTTGGCATTGGATGAGCGGGTCTGTAGGCTTCAGAAAAGGTGTCATATTCAGTACAAAAACTATATGGCTATTTTCTGCTAGGCATTACCGGATGCTACTGTAGATTCTTTGTTAGGGGATGGGGTGTTATGTCGTTGAGACCAGCAAATTAATTAGCTTTTGTTTTTTCCCCGTCTCTGTCAATGGATATGTTTCTTTCGAGTCATCTGTTTCAGGTTTGTTACCTAGTCCCTAGGTGTGTTTGCTTCACCAGGGCAGGATGTTTACGAGACTTGTTTCAGGTCTCTGGGGGTTTCTTAATTACCTTGCTATTTTAAAAATGGATTTGTATATGGGGATTGAGTAAGACATCTTATTGACTAGTTTGAATTAAGAAGCAATTCAATGTGTCTCAACTAAACATTTCTCTGAAAATATTGTTTGGACATGCATTTGATGATATACGGGTGATATTCTTTTTGGCTGTTTATTCTCATGGATAAACATTTTATTTTAAAAAGGTGAAGGAGTTTTTCCCCACCTGGTTTTTTCTTGGAGCTGTGAATGAATACATCTTGTGGTTTAATATCATATGGCTTCATATAGTCTTGCTTATATGTGTTAGTTCCTCTTTAATTTTCTAATTTCTATTGACAGGCACTTATCTTTTGAGGACTCACTATTCTCTACTCTCTTTGAACAGGGTGGACGTAGGATTAGTGTTGGTGATTGTGCTCTTTTCAAACCCCCCCAAGATTCCCCACCTTTTATTGGCATAATCCGGTGGTTGACGACTGGTAAGGAGAATAAGTTGAAGTTAGGTGTGAATTGGCTTTATCGATCTTCTGAACTAAAGCTCGGCAAAGGCATCCTTTTGGAAGCTGCGCCAAACGAAGTCTTCTATTCCTTTCATAAGGATGAAATTCCTGCTGCATCTTTACTCCATCCGTGTAAAGTTGCATTTCTTCCAAAGGACGTTGAACTTCCATCAGGGATTTCGTCATTTGTGTGTCGAAGAGTGTATGACATAACAAATAAGTGTTTATGGTGGCTAACCGATCAGGATTATATTAATGTAAGTTCTTGATGCTTTATTCATTTCGCTGTCCTAAATAGTGTGATCTTTTGTTAATCTTATTTGTTTTGTCAGGAGCGTCAGGAAGAAGTAGATCAATTGTTGTATAAGACAAGAATAGAAATGCATGCTTCTGTGCAACCCGGTGGTCGATCACCGAAGCCTACAAGTGGTCCAACATCAACATCTCAGTTAAAAGCTAATTCAGATAGTGTTCAAACCACTGCCTTTCCTTCTCACACAAAAGGCAAGAAAAGAGAAAGGAGTGACCAAGGATTAGAATCTGTCAAACGAGAACGCATCATCAAAGCTGATGAAGGGGATTCTGCTAACTGCAGATTGGAAAATATTTTGAAGTCGGAGATTGCAAAAGTTGCTGAAAAAGGAGGCTTGGTTGATTCTGAAGCTGTGGAGAAATTGGTGCAGCTTATGCTGACAGATAGAAATGACAAAAAAATTGATTTGGCTGGCAGATCAGCACTTGCAGGTGTGATAGCTGCCACAGATAAGGTTGAGTGCCTTAGTCAGTTTGTGCATCTTAAGGGTTTACCTGTACTTGATGAATGGCTCCAAGAGGTTCACAAGGGAAAAATTGGCAGTGGTGGTAGCCCCAAGGATAGCGACAAAGCAGTTGAGGAATTTCTCCTGGTTTTGCTTCGTGCCCTTGATAAACTACCTGTAAATCTTCCTGCTTTACAAATGTGCAACATTGGAAAGTCTGTGAATCATTTACGCTCGCATAAGAATTTGGAAATTCAGAAGAAAGCAAGGAGCTTAGTGGACACATGGAAAAAACGTGTTGAAGCTGAAATGAATATTAATGATGCAAAGTCTGGTTCAAACCAAGCTGTTGCATGGAGTGCAAGAACTCGTCCCTCTGAAGTTTCTCATGGAGGGAGGAATCAAGATGCATCCTCTGAAGTTGCCATGAAGAGCTCGGTTTCCCAGCTTTCTACATCCAAATCTGCTTCAGTTAAGCTTGCGCAGGATGACAGTGTTACCAGATCTGCATCTGCCTCTCCTGGTTCTATGAAACCAGTTTTATCACCTGCATCAGCAAGTATTAACTCGAAAGATGGTTCTTCCAGGAATCCGGGTGTTTGTGGCACAACTGATCTTGCTCAAACTATTGCCAGGGATGAAAAGAGTAGCAGTTCCAGTCAGTCCCACAATAATAGTCAATCTTGTTCTAGTGAACATGGTAAAAGTGGTGGTTTAGGGAAGGAGGATGCAAGAAGCTCTACTGCTGGTTCAATGAGTGTGAATAAGATCTCAGGTGGAGGATCTCGCCAGCGCAAGTCAGTTAATGGGTTTCCTGGTCCTGTTCTCTCTGGTGGTCAACGGGATGTAGGGTCGGGGAAAAGTTCTTTGCATAGAAACACAGTTTTGGAGAGATCATCACAGTCTGGAATGACTTTTGAAAAGGCATCTGATGGTCCTATTGCTGAGGGAAACAGTCCTAAATTGATAGTGAAGATCACCAATCGTGGCCGGAGTCCTGCACAGAGTGCTAGTGGAGGATCTTTTGAAGATCCTTCAACAATAAATAGCAGGGCTTCTTCTCCTCCACTTTCGGATAAACATGATCAACTTGATCACAGTAAGAGTGATACATGTCAACCTAATATTACTGGAGATGTGAATGCGGAGTCCTGGCAGAATAGTGATGTAAAAGATACAGTGATTGGTGCTGATGATGGTGATGGATCTCCTGCTGCTGTAAATGGTGATGAGTGCTGTCGGGCTGCAGAAGATGTAACAGTTTCAAAGGCTACTCCGTCATCATTAGCGAATGATCATAAGAATGGAAAGTTACATGAGGCTTCTTTCAGCTCCATAAATGCTTTAATTGAGAGCTGTATTAAATGCTCTGAAGCTAGTATGCCTACCTCACTCACGGATAATGTCGGAATGAATTTACTTGCTAGTGTAGCAGCTGTCGAGATGTCGAAGTCTGATTTTGTTTTGCCTTCCGATACTCAAGGAAATATGACTGCAGTGGACCGCTCTTCTAGAAGCAGTGATTATAAAGTTAAAGCATCTTGTCCTGAAGAGGATGCTAGAGATGACGTGCCGACGAATGATGCTATGGATGTTACTGAGCAGGGGCTGATCACCAGTTCCTTTGGAGGCAAAAATGTGGATGGAAGGTCTGTTTTGCAATCTGAAGAGAAACCGGTTGGAGATCTGAATGGTCATTCAAAATCTTCTGGTGTAAACTTGCAACAAACTGCTGTGGCGATGGCTGATGGGTGTATGAAAATGAACGAGGTTGGAGGCCCTGCCTCTCCCACTAGGATACCAGAGAAGGGTTTTGAGATCAAGGGGGCTAAACCAGTCAAGGACAGAAAGACGGCTGATGTAGTAGATGGAGAGAGCAGCCCAGAATCGAAACCAAAACCAAGCAGTTCTTTTCCTGATGGTGGCATAGTTGGTGATGGTATCTCGACTCGGGAAGTTGAAATGGATGTTCTTGATGAGCCTTTGCATCGGCGGCAAGACGTTGATGGCAATACCAATAATAGGCTGAATGGTATTAGTACAGCAGATCAAAGGTCATCTTCCAAGTTGAACAGTGATTCTGCTAAATTAAGGAACGATGGATTACTTCAGGCTTCAGGCTCTTCAAGTGATCTGGTTTCTGCAAATGCAAGTGGAATGAAGGGTGAGAAGGATGATGAAACCTCAGCTGATGTCAAACTTGAAAGACATCAAAGTGATTTGGATCCTATGCCTTCTGAGTCCCGAGGTTTAGGTGGCTTGTGTTCAGCTACCAACCACGAGGATGAGCATGTGGAGGAGAATTTGGAATCTAAAGAGAATACAGAGAGAAGTGGAGGACAAACACATCAAGGGCAATCTATTATTTCTACTGTCCAAGAAACTGAGCAGCCTAAGCCATCCAAGAGATCCAAATTAGCTGGTGTTGAAGCAGAAGAGGCAGAGGAGTCTACATCCACTGCTGCAGATGCTGGTTCCATGTCTGCTGTGGGGGTGTCAGATATGGATGCTAAGTTGGAATTTGATTTGAACGAAGGCTTTAATGTAGATGATGGAAAATGCAGTGAGCCAAGCAGCTTTACACCATCTGGTTGTTTGTCAACTGTTCAGTTAATTAGTCCGTTGCCCCTTCCTGTATCTAATGTGACAAACAACATTCCTGCTTCAATTACAGTTGCAGCTGCGGCAAAAGGAGGTTTTGTACCACCTGATGATCTATTGAGGAGTAAAGGGGAACTTGGTTGGAAAGGATCAGCAGCCACCAGTGCTTTTCGACCTGCTGAACCTAGAAAAGTTCTAGAAATGCCACTAGGTCTTGCAACCACTCCACTTGCTGATGTTGCAGTCAGTAAAATTTCTCGACCCCCACTGGATATTGACTTGAATGTTCCTGATGAAAGGATTCTTGAGGATATGAATGCTCAGATGTCTACTCAGGAGGTGGCTTCTAAGTCTGACCTGGCTAATAATCGTGATCTCGCACATGGACGTTGTTCTGGAGGACTAGATCTTGACTTGAACCGAGTTGATGATGCTCCTGATCCAAGCAACTTCTCCTTGAACAATTGTCGTAGAATAGATACTCCTCTTAGTGTTAAATCATCTACTGTTCCTCTCAATGACAAGGTGAATTTTCGTAGGGACTTTGATTTAAATGGACCTATTGTTGATGAGGCCACTACTGAACCATCAATATTTCCTCAGCATGCCAGAAGCAGTATGCCATCCCAGGCATCTGTTTCTGGCCTTTGGATGAACAATGCAGAAATGGGAAATTTTCCATCATGGTTTCCTCCAGGGAATGCCTATTCAGCTGTTGCAATTCCATCAATTTTGCCTGATAGAGCAGAACAGTCTTTTCCAGTTGTTGCAACAAATGGACCACCCAGGATTTTGGGACCCACAAGTGGTAGCAGTCCATATAGCCCTGATGTCTTTAGAGGGCCAGTATTATCATCGTCTCCGGCAGTGCCGTTTCCTTCTGCAACTTTTCAATATCCTGTCCTGTCTTTTGGAAACAGCTTCCCTCTACCTTCAGCCACGTTTTCAGGTAACACAACAGCATACGTTGATTCATCATCTGGTGGCAGGCTTTGCTTCCCAGCAGTCCCTTCACAGTTCTTAGGTCCTCCTGGTACAGTTTCAACCCCTTATCCAAGACCTTATGTTGTCAGTCACTCAGATGGCGGCAACAATACTAGTTCTGATAGTAGTCGAAAGTGGGGAAGACAAGGTTTAGATCTAAATGCTGGTCCTGTAGTTCCAGACATTGAAGGAAGAGAGGAATCATCATCCTTGGTACCAAGGCAACTATCTGTTGCCGGTTCGCAGGCCACTGCCGAAGAGCATATGAGGGTTTACCAGCCAGCAATTGGCATAATGAAGAGAAAGGAGCCAGAGGGAGGATGGGATGGGTACAAACAGTCATCATGGTAGTAGGAAGATCCCTTTTGAATCCTGATAGCAGGTGAGTTCTTGTTTATATCTTATATCACTTCTGACTGTTAGGCTTCAACCTCCAGTCTGTGAAAGACGCAGGGGTGGAGTGGGTAGTTCCTGTTTTTAACATGAATGTATGATATTTGCATTTCAGGATTTCTTTTCTAATGTTAAAAATGTTAATTACATGTTTTTCAGTGCTTAGAGGATTTGCATTGAGCTGACTTCCACTGGTTTTCATCTAACTTTGTGTGCTTTTCGGAGGAGGTGGTGAGTAGTATCTCATGTTCTTCATGGTCTCCAATCCCCACACCTTTTCTCTGTATCAGTTGTAACTTAAGGGAAAAAAAAAAAAAAGAAAAAGAATGTCGGGCCTTGAAGCTTCTTCTTGTCACTTGAATTTGTTCTGGGTGGCTGCAGATAATTTCTTCTTTGTAGATATTTAACTGTTGGGAAAAGCATGCACTATCTGTTGCCCAGACACTTGATAATTGGTGCCAATACAGGTGTTCAGTGCATCAATTTAATATACTGTTGAACTCAAAAACTTTTCCATCCTTTTTGCAGCTATTTCACCAATATGAACCGGTGAATTGCTTTGAGCATATTTATAATTTCATTTTTTCCCATCAGGATGAAAAGCAGAGGGTGCAATCTGATTCTGACCGCATGCATCTCATTTCCAATTCATTTAATTTGCCCTGCCCCCTCCTCACTCGTTTCAATTCTCATCTCTTCCAAATTAATCAATGTTCCCCATTTTCCCCATGCTGGAATCACTTTTTAATTTTACATGGAGTTTTTTTGTAGTTACCTTCTTGTTCTCTTCAGTTCTTCCCATTATCGTTTTGGCAGTGTGGTTGACTTTAGCTGATTCTCCAGTTTTTTGTTTGACATACTTTTTTTTTTGTTTTTTTTTGTTTTTTTTTTCCTTTACTGTAAAAGCATTCTAATTCAATAACTTCATATTTCCATGTAGAACTGTAAATTTCCCCCTTTTACCACACTGGCGTCATAGTGTCATCTCATCTTTAGCTAATGTCTTTTTTCCCTCCTTATTTGGGGTTATTTCTTTCCTTTTGGTATAGTGTTGTTTCGTTAAAAATGAATGGGCAGTTTTTAAAAGGCAAAGGCCTACACTTTTGAGTTATTGTTTTACAGTAATACCAAATACCAAATGGAGAAGAGAGAAAGCATGCCATATCTTTCCTCCAAAATAATTGTATACAAAGGAGCCACTAAAATAAGAACTATAACAACGAGACTTGAAAAAAAGAAACAAAGAAAACAGGTACTAATATTACAAGCAAATTTTTTCTCCTAGCTTCGCTTCACTTTCCCCAAACAACCCTATGTTGTTTGTTTTGTTATATTAAAGCTGCTCTCAACTTTGCCTTGTAAGGTTTCTTCCACAAAACACATTTCTGCATCCATAAACACCCAAAGCATGAGTTGACGGTATGCCTTCATTCATATAAATGTTCAGTTTCGAAAAATCCAACTGAATTTTGATCATATATGATCAGTTTCGAAAAATCCAACCGAATTTTGATCGAGTGTTCGTTAACTTTGGTTTAATTTTGATCCGTAAGAGGATTTGATAAGATAAGAGGACTCACAGGAGACACCCACGGTGCGGCCTTTTCTTTTCTTTTTGTTTCTGTGGTGGCTTGATAACCACCTTTATTGCTGCATCAAAAACTGCTTTCACATTCTGTAATCAAAATTAAACAGTCAAAATCAAACGTGAATTGTGTATAGTAGCATTGAATTATATGGATTCTACGTTCAAATATGCAGATTACGTCTGACTATTATAATAGCCCAAGAATTTGCTACATGTAGGATAAAGAATGTTGTAAACTGAGTACCTGCTGGGTTTTTGAGCTGCATTCGATGTAATACGTGGCACCGATCTGTTTACGGAGTTCCTCACCCTGATTTGTTTGAACCATCAATACCAAGAGTTAAAATTCATCACAACATAGTTTCCCACTTTCCCCTCCTTTTAGCCTATCAAAAAAGGAAAACAATCACCTGCAAAGTGGTTACGGGCACCAATCCGGGATGATCAGCCAAATAGAATTTGTCCTCTCGAAGATCTAAGCAACGGGAATGATCACAAATTAATCCAATATTGTGCATCTAGATGATAGCATGTACAGTAAAGGAACACAATAGATCATTTAGATCAATAACTTGAAGAATCAAGAGTAAGAGCTTTATGACAGGAATTTTGTGATGATTAGTGCATAAGTGAACAGAAAAATGGATGTTCGCATCAAATCATAGTAAAGTTGCTTCAGGGCCAAGTAGCACTCCCCCGTGCCAAGAGATTCTTAAGGTTTTGTAGGTAAGATTGTCAAAGGAGAAGAAACTCCAAACATTGATCTGGGGAGTTAGGCAAACTGGTCAAGCTGACTATTTGGAATTCATTTGGAGAATAAGTCTGGTCTCAAATGTTATTAAGCAATGAGCTACAACAGACCGGGTCCCAGGTTCAGTTCTCAACAATAGCTCGTAAAAGCGCAATTTTTCCAAAAGCCTGACTACCTCTTCTCTCCAAATGGCCATGCTTTGCTGCACCTACTAGTTGTATTATTATTTGGCCCCCTGCAAACTTTTAACTCGTCTGCAAGCACATAATGCTGGTCCTCTCAGTAATTTAAACAATGAAAGCACCTCTTCTTTATAAATATCTTGATATCTGCCTCTAACAAGCAAACGAAAGGACTTTGTACATCCTAACACTAGCTCCAAGAGACAATAAAATTCTTCTCTAATTAAGTATCATTCTATTGGAGGCCCGACCCATGACCTTTGTCTGAACTCCGATCTATAAGGACAAGGTCCTGCCCTTTGGAAGCACTCCAAACAAAGATAACAGCGTTTTCTCTAGTCAAGGACTTTCCTGTTTGCAACCATTTCTATTTAAGGCAACCTCTTACCAACTCCTACCTTCTTTTCAACAAATTCAAATGAAAAAGAGAAAAAAGAATTAAGAATAAAGGAGATAACATTTGTTATGGTTATATCTATAAGTACTTCATTTTAACTGCTTAAATTAAAGAAAGAAAGAAAGAAAAAAAGGAAAGTTGATACAAATGCAACTAATATCTAGAGTCAACAACAATCAGAAAAGGATGGCCTACCCAATTTGGTGCCAACCAACACCACCGGGACTCCAGGTGCATAATGTTGAAGCTCCGGAATCCACTGACCAATGAACCAAACCATGAGAATTCTAAGCAGCAAAACATGAAGATAATGGAGATGCCACAGATTTATGGCGTTCAATTGTTAAAGAAAAAGAAAAAAAAACTTATATTGATTCACCTTCTTAAGTACGTTTTCGTAACTCGCTCGGCTAACTAACGAAAAAGCAAGGATGAAAACATCAGCTCCTCTGTAGCTCAATGGCCTTAACCTATTGTAATCTTCTTGACCTATATGGCGTTACAACCAATACCAAGTTTTCATATTCTAAAATTTCCATGAACAGTTGATACAACTTCAAGGCTTGTTTAAAGGAAACAACAAAGAGGTTAATACCGGCTGTATCCCAGAGGCCTAAATTGACAGTGGTGCCTTCAACCACCACATTTGCACTGAAGTTGTCAAACACAGTGGGAATGTAATCCTGATAAACACAATTGATTATGTTTTCTGTTGGAAAAACACAGGCAATTATCATAACAACACAACAAACAAAAATCCTCCCTCCAAGGAAGGAGAGGAAGCAAGAATCATTATCAATTAGAGTAGAATCTGGAGATTAGAACCACAAGTGTACAAGAAAATAAAAGAAACCCCCAAGAAAACAAACATTAATGTCACAAAGGAAAGAGAGCAATTGGAACCCAAAATCATGAGATAAACAGGCTGAAAGCACATCAATAGCAGCAGAGAAGATCAGAAAATGGAACTACAGAACAAAAACAACCCAGAAATGGTAAGAAACATTAACAGAAAAACGTTCAAACTGAGAAACCCAGATGAATCTTTTGATTAATAGAAGAACATACAGTGGGGAATTTGTTGCTAGTATAACATATGAGCATGCAAGTCTTCCCAACAGCCCCATCTCCAACCGTAACGCACTTGATGAACCTTGAAGCACTGGAAGCCATTGAACAAAAATAAACAAAACCCAGATGGGGAAGAAGAACCTCTCAAACTCTAAAACCGTTCAGAAAGGAAATTGCTACAAACACACAAAACAATCAATCAAACAAACAAAAGGGTTTTCGGTTGGTGTTTACAGAATCGTCTATGGCTTTTGATTCAAGAAGAAAAGAGAGAAAAAGAAAGAGAGAAACAAGAGAAAAGAGAAAGAGGGTCGCAAGGCGAAGAGTTGTAAAATCACATGATTCTCACTAATTCACTCTTTCCTCTCCGCTCTCCTTCCTTTTTTCTGGTTGCTAATTAGTTTTGGTTGGCGATTTGGGGGTTGGATTTTTCATTACGAGTTTATATCGTAATTCGCATAATCACAATCAGATCGTATCAGTTTTCATTATTATTTGCCTTTCTTTTTTCCCCTTTTTCTTCCTTCCCCTTTGTTTAGGTGTGAGAGTTTTTTCAGCAAAAGTCGTAATTTTGGTGCATTTCTGTGAATCATTTCCATCAACAAGAAATACCCTTTTGGTTTTCATTACCCAATCAAAATTTTCTAGTTCTACAATTCCCAAAAAATTAGAAAAAGAAAAGAAAAACCCCATTTCTTTAAATCAAAACAGAATGCTTCTCAGCTATGAGACAAGGCCATTCAAGGGAGAAATGTTGTCTATTTGCTTTAGTTTGTTTGATAAAAATTGAATCTTTTTTTTTTTTCTTTTTCATTTTGTCTAACTTTTAGGATTTTGAATTTGTATGTAAAATGCAGTTGGGTGTTAAATTGTATTGTATGAGTAGATAAAGTTCAAATCTTGAAATGTGAGATTTTATTTTGTTTTATTTTTATTTAACTGTTATTTGATACAATACATTAATATTAATATTGGCTAAAAAAGAAAGAAAAAAGTTAAAGAATTGGATTGGTGGAAAAGTCTAGGACCACAACACAAATTTTCAAATTTCCTAAAAGGACTTTAATTTTCTTTTATCCTTTTTTTTTCAAAAGAAGGAAAAGCAAGGGGCAATGTGGTCCAAGTCAGCTCTAAAGCTAACATAGTTTATTGATAGAGTTTTGACCTTAAAAAAAAAAAAGTTCATTCATAGCTTATTAGTTATTACTAATTACCTCATTTGATTTTTTTTCTTCTTTTTTTCTTTTTCTAATTGGTGATATAAAACCATGAGAAATTATTGTAAATTAGAAAACAGTTGAAAATAGTTAAAAATAATAACAAAATATCACCTTCTATTTTTTATAAACTACAACATTAAATATTTTGGTTCATTTTCCTATATTTGAAAAACTCTAAAATCAAATCATTGATTTTTAGAATAGAGTTATGGTGGAATTGATGCCTTCTTTGATGTTGAATGTTTAATTCTAACTTTAAAAAAATAAAATATTAAAGGGGTTTGCAATTTTCTTTTTTTCTTTTCTTAATTTATATATTTATATATTAAAAATGAGCATAGTTCAATTGATATAAAATATGTACTATCAATGTGATGTAAAATGTTCGTTTGATTCTTCTTCCATATATTGTCAAAAAAAAAAAAATCAGTTGTTTTATATTATTTTTCATAATTGTTTTAAAATATTATTAAAAATAAAATAAAATAAAATATTTTTCAAAGAAAACCGTCATTAATTTTTCAAATTTTAAAATCTAAAGAACAAAGCAAAATTTTCTTATAGATGAACAAAAGAGTTTTATTTCACTTGGTAAAACTACAAATAAAAAATACAAAAGAAGAAAAGTAAGAATATGATATTCTTTCACAAAAAAAAAAAAAAAGAAAGAAAAGAAATCTATGTATTATATTATATATTTCATATCATAGGTAAATATTAAATCCCCAATCATATAATAAAGTCAAAATACAACATATACAAATTGAAATATATATATATATATAATTTAAAAAAAAATAGTTGAAGAAAGGAATAAATGAATTCAAGAATGCTAAAATTTGAAGTAAAAAATAGGGATGTAAGCTATTTTGTATTATTCGTATTAAAATTTGAAGGCTAAAAAGGGAAGTCTACAAGAAAACAATTTTGGAGTTATTGGGAACTTTCGGTTGAAGGAATAAGTAAAGATTAAGTAAACATAATAACTACGACCAACCAAAATTAAAAGAGAAAATAAAGGAGAATACAAATTAATTAATTAATTAAATTTTAAAAAAAAAAAAAAAAAACAAACAAACAAACACAAAAACAAAACCCTAACCTTAAGGATTAATCATACAAGTGTGGCCCTCTAGATGAGTTGTGATGACTAAGTTTTCATTTTTATTTTTCATCTAATATGAGTGGACAACACTAAAACCATTTTCATTCACCAAAAATAAATAAATAAATAAAACACCAAAATTTTAGACTTGCATTACTTTTATTATTTTTTTTTATAAAGAATTAAAAAAAAATTGAACTCATTTAAGTTAACCATGGTCCAAAATTAATTTTTAAAAAAATTATTCAAACAACAATTATCTCCAAAATAATATTTTTAATACAAAGGGATCTAAATCTTTGACTTCTTGATCTAAATGACTTGAAAGTATATGCCTAAACAACAATATTTAGATTCATAACTTTTATACAACACTTGATTAAAAAATTAAAAAACAAGTTATGAATAACCTCGTTTTCTCAATTTAGGTTTGAATCTTTCTCAAGTAAAGAAGTGGAATTCCGAACTAATTTCTAAAAACAAAACAAGTTTTTAAAAACTACTGTTTTTTAACATTTAAAATTTGGTTTGATTTTTGAAAACAGTGATAAAAAGTAGATAACAAAGCAAAAAATTTAGAGCATGAATGAGTTCTTATTTGGTTAATTTTCAAAACTAATTATAAAAAAAACCAAAGCCTAGTTTGGTAGTCACCGGGTTTTCAAAAATTAAGACTATTTGTTCTCAATTTCTTACCATGGTTTTAATCTTTATTAAGTAAAAAAGTTGTTTTCTTAGCCAAATTGAAAAAAAAACGTTTTTAAAAATTATTTTTTAGTTTTCAAATTTTGGTTTGATTTTTTAAAACATAGATAGAGAGTAGATAACGAAACAAGAAATTTAGAGATGAAAAAGATATTTGTAGACTTAATTTTAATTAAAAATCAAATGTATAAAAACGACCCAACTGTAACAACTTTCTAATCCATCTCTTAAAAAAATGGTGAAAAAAAAAAAAAACAATCAATTTAACTTTGAGAACTTGAGAATAATTTGGAAAATGTTAAAGCTAAGGATTTACGTATTGAATAAATGTGTAATAATGGATTAAAATAATTTTTTTCTTGTATAATTTAGTGATCTATTATGAAAATATATGTAATTACGATATTGTCATTACGGAGGACAAAACCTAAATTTTCAATTTTAAGTAAGACAAATATGCATGATTTATAGAACACATCAATTTTCTTTTTTTCTATTTTCTTTCAAATATACCATAAAATAATAATGTTTAACCATATACTTTTTTTTAATTATTAGGATATTCTCATTGTGGACTAAATTATTTATGTAAAAATCCTTAGAAATAAGATAGTTGCATTAAAAAAAAAAAAAAAAAGGGTAGAGGATTGCTTCATATCTAATATGATCGAGAATATATTTTATAAAATAGAAGTTAAAAAAAGAAGTGATTATTGTGGTTATAGCCACTAATATAATGGTTAGGTAAAATTGTAATAATTACAACTAATCAAAATCTAAATTATATAACTTAACCATTACTGAACATTCGTACTAAAGAAAATAATAAACAACCATTACTGCACAAATAAGTATACACTCATTACGTGTTGTAAAGAAAATTAATGGCAACGAACAAAATGCAAAGAAATATCCCTTTATATTTTTAAACGAGTTGTATCAATTTAAACCTTAAACTTTTATAAATGTATCAATCTATACCCTTTATTATGTTTCGTTTGAGAATATCTCATGTGAAATTTATAATTATACCAATTAAATCTTAAACTTTCATAATAAATCAATTTAGGAGAATTGTCCATACATTTATTCTAATAATCCATTTTGTAAAATCGGCATTTGAAGAAGTCACACATTTGAGAATCAATGCATGAATGATTTTAAAAAATAATCGTAATTAAAGATCTAAATTGATTGGCTTATGAAACTTTTAGAGTTAATTGACTAAAATCATAAGTTGCATATCATATCGTTCGAACGAAATTTGGACGAAGATGTATATAGATATACTTACAAAAGTTCAAAGTTTAATGATACAATTATTAGTTCAGGATATTTGGCCGATGCTTTAAGGAAGGGTTTATTGACGTTAGAATAAGTTCAAAAGAAAACCAACAATATTGGATCGAGTTGATGGAGCCTTCTAAAGAATGAATTGACTTTATCTCTTCGTGTAAACAAAACCACCACAATGTAGCTGCAATTCAATATTTGTCATCCCCTACTACCCACTTCATACAAATTTAAACTGCTTTTTGTTGTTTATCTCTTATACATCTAATCATGCAAAACAACCAGGTCCCGTCATTCACTTCTCACTAATTTCTAGTCTGAGTTGACTTAACTACGAGTGATCACGATTCAGTTTGGTTTGATTTCAGTTAAGTGTTCACGATTCAGTTCAGTTTGGTTTCAGATATATACCAAACCAAATCAAACTGTTTGTTTGGTCCAAAATCAAACCAGACCGCTAATATTCAGTTCGGTTTGTTTTTCGATTTTATATATAATATATACGGTTTGGTTCGCTTTTCAAATCCAAAATCGATCCAAAAATTTCAATTTCATTACAATTTTAAATCGAGCCAAACCAACATTTCACTAAAAAAAAATTCATTTTGGTTTGGTTCAATTTTGTCAATTATTTAGATTCGCTCCAGGAAGGTGGTCTGATGCTTAATTTTTGCCTTCGCCCATTTGGTTTATTGGTATAAATGAATGAATTTGTGGGTTTACATCTGACTTTCAGTTTCATAATAGGAATTAATGGTGTACTAATATGCACATTCTGTAGTAACCCTAGACAAGCAATTCTAGCATTTAAGTACTTGAGAGCTCTATCTTGGCTGCATTGTTAGGAAATCCTGAAAGGTTAATGACTTTTAATTCTCTTTTCTTTGATGGGATTGTCATGAAGTTTGGAAGGGTTAATAATTCTTTCATACTATTTTCTTTGATGTGCCTTAAACCTTGGCAAGATTGTTATAAGGTATTGAAGGGTTAATGGCTCATTATGCCCTTCTTTGATGGGTGGTTCAATTTTCAGGTGCATTTATCACAGCTAGAGTTCTTACACAGCAGGGTTAATTAGTATGCATCAAGGAAATTCTCAATTGGGATGGATACTAATGCAAGGTCAGGTGGTCGTCTAAGGTGTAACGGTG
This sequence comes from Citrullus mucosospermus, assembly GCA_030954485.1. Taxonomy (NCBI): domain Eukaryota; kingdom Viridiplantae; phylum Streptophyta; class Magnoliopsida; order Cucurbitales; family Cucurbitaceae; genus Citrullus; species Citrullus mucosospermus. Next base: position 28,387,035 of record CM062060.1, read on the forward strand.
GCTCTTATGGTTAGTACTGCCCTTTGGCCTTTACTACAGAGAAAATCCATGACATCAAATTTAGATTTCATGATGTGTACCTAAGTGACAATAGGAAATTTGTGTATCATTAAAAGGAACTCTTTTTTAAGCACTTTGGAAGTTATTCTAATAGAACCTAAAATCGATGACCGCTCAGTCATTTTTGTGTATATGGGTGGGTCAAACTGCATCACTTTGTGGTATTGGTTATTGAAAAGATTATTTGTTGTTTACTATTGCAGCTTGGCATCAATTCATTTTGTTTGGTTTATCAATACGATCTTAGTGTAACTGTTTCCAGCATTTTTTCTTAAAACAAATTTGAACAACTCGTGTAATGAAAGAGCTGTTAATCAGCCACAAGGCTTATATTTAACAACTCAAACTTAATGGAAAGACACTACAAAGTTTATATCTTTCATTATTACTACCTTACTTGAACATGATCTAATTTATCCATTCTATAGATTCTACAAATGTATACTTGAATTCTAATCTACATAATAATGATGGGTGAAAGATTTTTAAGTTCCTCAACCACAATAATCTTATTCAACGATATCTACTCAAACTCAATGAACAGATGCTACAAAGTTTCACATATCAATGAGATTTATGAGTCTTTTCCATGAAAGTTTTTTAAGAACCTATGAGAAACATGCTAAAGTTCAACTAAATAGACACGATCCAGTGAATTTGGTCGGAAGGAATCTTACTTGTGCATACATAGAAACTCGGGTTGGAAGAAAGCTAGCCCTCTGGAATTGTCCTTCTGAGTCGAGTATTATACTTTACAGTGTTGATTCCTATCAGATTTCTGAAGGATGAGCATTGACCAGTGTTCATCCATGGAGGCACAAGCACTTATTGGGAAGAAACATCCTCCTGGAAAGAACTCAAAGCACTGATTAAGGATTCATAAACCTTGATTCCCCTTAAGAACACAGAATCTCTCAAGAACTCATTGTGATCATGCAATAAGATAGGAGTGTTAGTCATTGGGGAGAAACCAAGAACAGGAATCTTCATCTGTCTCATGAATCGAGCATCAGTAGTTGTAGCCAAGATTTCCGGCCTCGAAAGCTTCCCTCCAGCTTCTGAAATGGCTGTCTTGAAAACAGACCACCATGGATTTGAATCATTTGTCATTGTCATTAATGGACCTCCCAAGTAATCTCTGATGGGCCCTTTCTCAATTATCTGAAACGTCATGTTCCGCCGTGCCGGAGCCCATTCCTCCACTATTCTTCTTCTTATAGCATCTGGGTCGGCGGTCGGCGGTATTCTGATATCAAACCCAGCCTCCGCCTCCGACGGTTGCATGTTCATCACGAATCCTGTGGGAGATGGAATTCCGGCATTGACAAAAACAGGATTCACAGAGATGACTTCCGAATTAGCAGCTTCACCGGCCTTCACTATTTCGAATTGGCTCTCTCTGAATCTACTCATAATCTCAATGCTCTTCATCAAATTCTCCATTGCGCTGTTATCGTACATTCTAGATCCATGGCCAGGGGTTCCTTTAGCCTTGATTATCAATCCCCATGGCGATCTATCGGCGTAGAAAACCCTAAACTCATCTCCCGGCGAAGCCTGCCCTTCGTCCATCATAAACCCCACATTCAACTCCTTGAACTCCTCCGATTGAACGAACTTCGCAGCTCCATCGAAACCACCAATCTCTTCATCCGGTACATACGAGATATGAATCGTACGGACAGGGACGAAATTCTGACTTCTGAGGTTCCGGATGGCTTCAAGATACTGGATTGCGATGCACTTGTCGTCTTGAGAACCACGAGCGAAGATTCTGCCATCGGAGGTTCGGACGGCGGAGAATGGAGGATGAAGCCACTTAGAAGACTCGGCGGGAACAGAGTCCATGTGAGAGTTGAGTAAAATCGAAGGCGAAGAAGGATTTGATCCATACCAGGTCACAAGGAGAAGAGGCTTACCTGGAACGAACTCGAGTATCCGCGCATTGAGACCGATTTCCAATGCTTGAGATTTGAGGAAGGCAACGGCGGAGGCGTAATCGGGATCCGGATGAGCGGTTTTGATCCTGAGGTAGCGTTGAAAGCGAGAGACTGGAGAATCTTGATCGGCTTCATCATCAGACTGGGAATGGCTGAAGGAGAGAGGAAACGAGAGGAGAAGAAGAAAAGCAGCAACTGGAAAGAGGCGATAGTGGAGATGGAAGTTCGCCATGGGCGGCGGCGGTGGTTGCGGTGGTCAAGTAGTTGCAGTAAGTGGGAATTTTTGAAGTTGAGTTGGCCGGAGAGCCGCTGGTCCGGAAGACGGCCGCCGATTGAAACTTGGGTCGGAAGAAGAAAGCTATCTCAATGGACGATCGTGATCGAATCATACAATGTTCAGATGACACCAAATATCCAATCCAAATTTTAATGATTATATTTTCATTTTTCATTTTGCAATTATTAAACTATAAAAATAAAAATAAAAAAAATAAAAAAAATCTCTTTTGTGTGGTTTCAAAATTATTTAATCAAAGCAGCTATGATCTTCCTTCCAAGTTTGATCTGTTTTTTTTTTTTTTCTTTTGAAATAAAAATCATAATCTATAACATAAATCATCCCTAGTCGATGTGCATCATACTCATTTACAACATTTAGCCAATAAAGTATATTATTGATTCACATCCCACCGTCAACATAGGAGATAGCCCACCTAACAATATTGTGAGCCAACTCATTACAAGATCGAGGAATGAAGTTTGATCCATTGGTATACTATAATCAAAGTCACCAATTTGTTTAATAACTTCATTTAATCAGTAACTAATGATGGCAAAGTAGGGTGAAGTAAAAAACTCGGATGGTCCATCTCATTCATTATTTCAAAGGATTGATATTCGATAATTTAATTTCCATCTCTTTCACTATTGTAATACATAGTGCTCACCTATCTAAGATTCAATATCCTAAAAGATTTCTACGCATTCAAATATTGTTGGTAGTTGTCTCGTGAGTAATTAGGTTCATATCTTCACTCGTATCAAGGAGAAAAAAACATATCTCCATTTGAGGATCTTTTCCAAATAATTTTCTTTTAAATTTTTACATTAATTACTGGCTAAATTATATAAACTACTCTTAACTGTGTTCATTATTTTAATAATACTATTAAACCTTCAAAAATTACAAATTAATACCTTAGACTTTAAAAAGAAATTAAAAAAAGTCCTTACTATTAGTATATAGACATAAACCATTTATGTACACTTTACTCCCTAATCCTGAACTTAATGACACAATTTTTAAACTTAAAAATTCCAAAAGTGTAATTTACCTAAGGTTGTAAATAGTTCTTTTTTTTCCTTATAAATGTTAACTATCCTTCAACGTATTGGACAAAAATTGAGATATGAGACAATGTAGTGAAAACTTAAAAAGGCTTTGTGGTCACAATTTTCCGTTATAAATCATTGTCACCCTATTCTAATTCTCAATTTCTATCCCACATTCTAATGGTGTTTTACATCAAAAATAGTTTTTGAATTTTTTTTTTTTTGTCAAAAGTAATATTGTAACTTTTGAAAAAAATATGAGCATTTTGTAAAGGGTAATATCATCTTTATGCTTACCACTTTCATCACTCACATCAAGCAAAAATTACAATAATTCGAAAAAGAAATAAAAAGAATTTGCCACATAGCAAATTATGGTTGTACAATTTGGTGTGATGCATGGAGATAGATGCTATCTAGGATTCCTCTGAGTATTATATATATATTTTTAAATTTTTAAATAAAGATTAAAGTTCAAGTACTCCCTATAATTTTGAGAGAAAAAAAGTAAATATTTGGTTAAATTACTACTTTGGTCCTTGTATTGTTGGCTAGTTCATTTTGGTCCCTCCATTTTCAAAATATTCATTTTAGCTATTTTAATTTTAATTTTGATTAATTTTGGTCCTTAAACTTTCTAACAATGACCATTTTGATACATGAAAATGAAATTAAAAAAATGAGTGGACCGAAATAGTCAATTTTACATGAATATTGTTATATCAAGAGTGCTTATACATATGCAAATGCATAGAACTATATGAATCATAGGCATCTTGCTTTATTCCCTGAAAAATTGAAATCATTGCTCATTGATAACACATAATGTTGCCACAATGTGTAGCCACAAGCAGCCATCCTGATTGGCCAAAGCACCAAAAACAATACCTAATGTGACAGTGAAGAAGAGGGTGATGGATGGTTGTTATGGTTTACAGTGAAGCTTTGGACAAGACGGCCATGGCAATACTTGGATAGGAACAAGCAACAAAGAAATGGAAAAACCCCCCATTTTCATTCTCAAATTGTAACCATAACCCCACAAACCTTTACCTTTGCCACGTAGCTGACTCCTTTTTCCAACATCTGCGTCTGAATTCCTCCTTCCCCAATTCCCCTTTCTCTGATTTCTCTATATAATTCTCTATTTCATCCCCTTTTTTTCTCTCTGTTATCCTCTTCCCCCTTCCTTCTTTCCGTTCGGTTCACGGGACTCTCCATTACCCACTTCAATTCTACCATCGTCCTGTGAAACGGGCTATTTCTCTGCTTCTTCTCAGGTATGTTTATATGATTTTCTCTGAATTTTTGGGTTTCACATATCTTTAGTCCACAGATCTTCATGTTTCTTCCTTTTGATCGTAGCTCCGGCTCTTAATTCTTCTTCCTGTGTTGCCTGTGTTGCTTAACTTATGAGGGGTTCTTGTTTGGTACTTTGATGAATAGATGAAACTTATTGAAATGAGAGAAAAAATGAGATCCTGCGAATTGGGTTTGTTGGTGGAGGGTTCAGGATTCTAGTTGTCCTTTGTTGTGATTATCATGCGGAGATTTTAGCTGTTTGGTGTGGATCGTGTTCATACCAACCAGACATTGCCTTGTTTGATCATGTTGTGATCACCCACCAGGCCTTTTGTATTTGATTTTATTAGTTTCTTATCAGGTAATTGAATCCAGAATTCCAATTCTTTGTTCCTGATCATTATTAGTTGCATGGTTAGTATGGCTTGTTTTATCTAGTGGTGAGTGATTATGAATCAGAACAATGTGGTAATTTTTGGACCAGTTTGTACGAAGCCTCATTTTCACGTTTCTGGTGATTGATGTTTGGGACATGAACTTCCGAGGCAGGCTTGTTTTGGATTAGAGATGCAACGTTTGAACGATATCAGCTCATGGATACTCTGTACTATTTGTTGTTAGTGATGCAACCAAATCAATATGAATGAAGACTTGATCTTGGATTTTTTCATTTGTTGTTCCTTTGGTTTTCTTTCTGATTGCAAACTATCCTCTTGGGTGTAGCCTGTAGAAATATGACAATCTAATAAAGAGCTTTAAGTCTGTATCAACTTCCCAGGCTAACGATGCTGATACTTTGTCTAAAAGAAAAAAAACATCATATTAATATAAATTCAAATTCAGATAAGTAGACCGTACAGGTTTGCCTGTATTAGTGGTGTGGGATTCATTTTTTTACATAGTGTATTAGCTGGTTTCTTTACTATTTTGAGATTTATTCTTAATTGGCTTATGTGAAAACGCGGTTACAGCTGCCCCAAGTCTTTTTCACTTCATTTTTTTTACATTTAAAAAGTCATTAGTAACTTCTAACGTTCAATAATATGAGTCTGTTGCAGATTTTGGAAGCGCAGCTCATTCACAATGTCTTCTCCAAGCAAAAGAAGAGAAATGGATGTCATGAAATTGTAAGATTGACACCCTTGTTATTTATCAAGATTTCATATTCTTATTTCAGTCATTAGTTATTGTGGTTGTTCTATGTGGTCTTTATGGATGGCTGTATATGAGCCTTCCAACAACCAAGAAGATGTCATTTTGAAAATGAAAATGATCTACTAGTACTGCAATAGGATAGAGGAAAGTAAAATATGTTAATATTGCCCATGGAGTTCTTCTGTTCCATGTTTTATTTACAAAAAGAATATCGAAGCTTTTTTGTAACTTTGATTTTTATGCAAATATATAATTCTCTATTTGTAGACACTTATACTTCATCCTTATCACACCCCCTCCCCAACAATAAGAGAGAGAGAGAGAGAGAGAGAGAGAGAACAAGGAAAAGAAAGGACTCTTCTCATTGCAAGGGTTCTTCATTTTAGTGACATGGCTAATTAATGTGTCGATGCTTCCAATGTTCTTTGTCGTAATATTTCTTAACATTTTTGGTTGTCGCTTAGTCTTGCCTTTTGTGTTCCTAATCATATGAAGCTAGGTAAATTCACTGGTCTGCGTTTATTTATTGCCCTTGAATGTAGTGATGATTACAGTGACCTGTGACCGAGAGTGACCGTACTTGGGGTTGTAATAATGGTTGCAGCAAAAGTAGCGCTTATCTTGTTGTTGTTATGTGCCATAGAAAACATATTGGGCATGCTGGCTTAGAACTGGCCCGAATTGGGGTATTTTCAGGTTTTGAGTTTGACTATTATTCACTATTATGCCTGTAGACCGTTGAATGGCATCTTGAAGTTGTGCTATCTCTTAATCCAAAATGTGTAACTGAGGTCCTTTTAAGGGTTGATAAATACTGTGTGATAACATGGATTAGATTCCTAATATTGTATGATATCTCTGAAATTCTATTACTAACTCATGCAACAATGATGGTCACAAATTTCTGTTGGTTTATCTTGTGGTTCATGTTACATCGGCTTATGTTCTCCAGGATGATGAGTGACTACAATGTGGAGATGATAAATGACGGACTCAGTGAATTCAATGTGGAGTTCCATGGTCCCAAAGAAAGTATTGCTCGACTTTCACCTCTGTCCAATATGCATTTCATAGTCGTTGATGGAATAGCAATTATTCGTTTGTGGGTGTGTATGAGCATTATTGGATTGCAAATGAACAATTTAGCAAACTTGCCCGCAGTCTAAAGCCAATTCTTTTGTCTTGTTTGGAGTCTCCTGAAAATTTATCCTTGAAGTGAGGTGTTTCTACTGCTTTCCTGTGTAATTTATGGACACTTGATGCTGTTTACTGTTTCACTTAACATTGGTGAGTAAGAGCTGCAGCCTGTTCCTAAAGAGTTTTAATCCATGAAGAAAACTGTGCTTTTGGCTGTTCAAAAGATTGTGAAAGTACATCAGCATGTGGTTTAGTTACTATTCGGATTCCACTTAGCTCTAAAAGGTATAAAGTTTGGACCATAGATGACTTCAAACTCTGAATAGAAATGAACTTTTTGGTTTTATTTACAAGGAAATGTCAACTGGAAACATAATATGCATCTAGTTTTGCTGCATGTTTTCATTTAATGAATTATTTTTCACGACATTTGGGTCTAGAGCTGCAATAAGTTAATTATCTTTCGATAAGTATTTTCTTACTTAAGTTTCATTGTCCCTGCAGGCTTATATGAAACTGGTGTTTGGAAAATCCGTGTCGAGCTACCTGATGCATATCCATATAAGTCTCCTTCAATTGGTTTTGTGAACAAGATATTCCACCCAAATGTTGACGAACTGTAAGGAAGTGTATTCTTTTTCTAAACCATCAAATAAAATCGATTGAATGCTTCACCTGTTCGTAGTAAAGTAATTAACATGCAACTTTTACCTGCAGATCTGGTTCTGTGTGCTTAGATGTGATTAATCAGTCTTGGAGTCCGATGTTCGGTAATTCCATCCTTGCTATATCTCTATTAACACTTTACTAGATTCCATAGCATTTTCTACTTATGACTTCTGTAATAAAATGTTATTGCACAATAGCTTTTGATGTGTTTGGAAATATAATTTAACATCCATGGGACCATAGGAATTGGATTGAGACTCTCAAAATATACGACTAAGTTTGTGTTTATTCTTGCCTTCTTTCTGTTGGGTTTTGCAGATCTCTTAAACGTTTTTGAGGTTTTTCTTCCCCAGCTTCTCCTTTATCCCAACCCTTCCGACCCCCTTAATGGTGACGCAGCGTCGCTTATGATGAAGGACCGGAAGCAGTATGACGAAAAAGTTAAAGGTATTTATATTTCACTGAACAACTTTTCTAATCCCATGCCACAACTTTCTCCATTTAATTTAAAATGAACTTTCGCTCCGAAAATCAAAGTTGGGAGTCAAGATTCCCAATGTAAGTGGATACACTTTCTTGCAAACTTTGTCTAAAGTACAAAATGTTATTCTGCTTCTTAAAGTGTTTAGATGACGAGAGATTTTGGCCCCTCTCTTGGTCCGAACAATTACTTTCTTAAATGATAACTCAAAATCTACTTCCTTAAATGATAACTCAATATCTACTTCCATGTGCATACAGAGTACTGCGAACGATATGCGAAGAAGGAGAATGACATTAAATGCACAGCAGAAGATGAGAGTGAAGAGGATGAAATCAGCAATAATGAAAGCGGTTCAAGCGATGATGATGTTGCTGGACATGCTGATCCCTAACTGGAAGCAAGGCATTATATGAATCAATTCTTCATTTAGTAGCAGCAAGTGAATTTACATGTTTGGTTTTCCTATATTTTTACTGGTTGGTATGATCATAACGAAAATACCCAACAAAGGTTTAGATAATTCTTAGATTGAAGGACTTGAAATGTATAAGCTGTCCAGTAGGGGACATTAAAGCAAGGTGACAATATTTTATCAGTTAATGAAATAGATTACATGAAATGAAATTATTTCTCTGTGCCTGCCTACTTCAAAAACTCCAGGACTGCAATTTCAATATGATTGTTTATGTGCAAGTCGGTAGCAATATGAGAAGAAGCTTCATGGCTAGTCATCCTTCCATTTTTAAGAAGAAAATTGGTAGCTTCCCAGATGGACTGTCTCCTGCAAAATACTAGAAAAACAGAGAGCAAGCAAATAGACTAGAATAGTTACGGTTCAATTTTCCGTTGTCCATTGTTTGGCTCAAGAAGTAGGAGTTGGAGTGAACAAAACAAGGAGTACAACTACACTCCTTGTTTGGTCGGAGGAATTCTTAAACCTACTATGGTCTTTAGGATTAAAAATTAATTGTTTACATTGTGAGCTTAATGATTAAACAACTCCACTTCGTGTCTTAAACGTCCTCACTCTAGCAAATTAACAATATAGAAAAATAGCCACTTTTTTAGTGTTCCAGCCATGGGCATCCTCTTATCATGCAATCTACATACTTTCTACCTACTATTATGCTAAGTCATTGACCATTCATCTCTCATTTTGAGAGCATCAAAATATCTACAACAACTCATGAGTGAAGTGTCATCACTTTATTAATAAATATATATGCATATCCTTGGTGAAAAGAAGAAGCACAAATGGAAGAAAGAAGAATAGTTGAGTCAAATGAGAATGAGACGGAGATTAGAACAAGATGATCACAAAAATAGATAGAGATTGAAGTTAACAATTGGAAAAATATGTATTTACTTTTTTCACTGTATAGTCTTACATATATAGAGTGGAAAAAATTTTGAAAGTATGGAGAATGTTATTAATATTATGCTTCAAAATATTTTTGATTTTAGGCTTAAAATTTTAAAATGTTAGATTATTATTTTTTAATTTTTAAATGTATGTACTCTCCTCTTGTTTTGAAATTTCAAACCTTTTGATTTATAAATGGACTTGTATATATAACTATAATTTTTTTGAATTTGAAAAAGTACATTTTTTTTTGCCTGGAACATAGACACTAAAAATTATTATTTTGCTTTAATGAATTGACACTTAATGAATAGATCAAAGACTTAATCTAAAAGACCCTAAGAACGAAATAGAGTGATAGACGCTTTGACAAATCTCGTCTAACAAAACATTCAAATATTTAGAGAAGTTATTAAATTAACATATATTGAGTCACCAAACAATAACAAAGAATATATATAATATATATAAGAAATCAAAATAGAAATGTTTTATGAAGTTTATAGAATCAAAACAAAACTTAAGCCAAATATAAGAAATTTTCTAAAAGAAATGAATTTCTCTAACTTTTGAAAATTTGTAGCGATTTGATATTGATTTTTTTTTTTTTTTAAAGCGTTGAGTTTTAGAAATTTTTATTCTATTTAAAATGATTTGATTAAAGGGTTATTTTCAAATATAGAGAATGATATAGGTCTATCGCTTGAATAATAGATGGTAATATTTATAAATAATTTGATATTTTTTTTATTTATATTAATTTTTCTTGATTAAATATAAATATGAATTTTATATCTAATAAAATCTAAAACTTCAACATAATGTTTAGTATATATTTAGTATATATGCAAATTTTAAAAGATTTAAAAGTTCAAAATTACATTTGTTATTTTAGAAAATGCAACCCTCAACGTTCAAGGACAAAATTTATAATAATAGTTAAAATATCACTTTTGTACCTATACTTTAAAATTTGTTTAATTTTAATATATTTTCAATTGTTCAATTTTAGTCAATTTAGTTTCAATAAATCATAAATTTTGGTCCCAATGTTTTTAAAATTTTTTTATAATATATTAGCATTTCTACTTTAAATTTTGAAAACATATCCACGTATTCTAAATTCTTTCATGAAAATTATTATTATTTAATCCATTTGGATAAAAATTAAAATCAAAATATAGGAAGTAATGGGAAAAAAAAATAAAGAAAAATAAAAATAAAGAAAAATTAAAATTAAAATCAAAATATAGGAAGTAATGGGAAAAAAAATAAATAAAAATAAAAATAAAGAAAAAGAACATAAGAAGAGTAAGAAGAGGGAAGAAAGCAAAGTTGAGCGCATTGACTGACACTCCCTCGACTCCAGACGTTCCTTCCTATTCAAGGGCCATCGGCGGCAGAATCTTCCGGCAATGGCTCAGCCGGAGAGATCCACTTTAAAGGTTTCAAACGTTCCGGAATCGGCCATTGCTCAAGACCTCTTGACCTTTCTCACCTCCAAATTAGGCCCCGACTCCGTCTTCGCCATTGAAATCTTCACCGAACGGAAGAACTGGAAATCGCGCGGCTTTGGTCGTGTTCAGTTCACAACGCTCGAGGCCAAATCCAAAGCTCAATCCCTTTCTGTCCAAAACAACCTCGTCTTCAACTCCCACAACCTTAGATTCTCCGAGATCAACGATGACATTGTTGTGAGGCCAGTACACGCCAGAAACAGGACTGAGAATGGGGTTTTGCATGTGGGTTTTATGCTGAAAGAAGATCGAATGAGTGTTTTGGAGTCTTGGGAAGGTGTGAAAGTTTGGATTATGCCGGAGAGGAGAAGGATTGAGTTCTGGATATGGCATGGACAGGAGTGTTATAAGCTTGAAGTTATGTTTGAGGAAATTCTGGAAACTACTGGATATTGTTTGGGAGATGAGAAACTGAATGCACTTCTCCTAAAGGTAGTTTTCGACAATGCCTAAGCTGATTAGTTGATTTATGTGCTCTTGTTTTTATTGTTTCTATCTTTGGGGAGATTAACAACAGTGTTAGCAACAGAGTGTTTCGAGATGTGGGTAGTGACTCCAGTGAGGTTTGTTCCTTGCTGAGGTTCATGTTTCTCTTCTGACTTTGGTTTCGAAGATCTTTTGTAGTTATTTTCTAGTCGTTTGAAAACCTTTCCCACTTTAGTTGGAAACCTTTCTCTAGTGGGATTTTCCGTGGGCTTCGTTTTACTTTCTATTCTTTCATTTTTTTTTCCTCAAAGCAGTTCATCAAAGGAGAGGAGAGACACTTTTGAGTTAAAGCTTATCATTCTAAACTTGCTAGCTATCTACTCAGATATTGACCTGAAAATATCTTATGGTGAATCAAATTGTTGTTTCCTCTTGCAGCTCAAATATGCGCCAAGAATATATAAAAAGATTTCTGGGTCAAATATGGCTTCCAGATTCAGCAGTACTCGCTACCGTCTTTGCAGAGAAGATTATGACTATCTTTGGGTTCGGACAACAGAGTTTTCGCCTATGAGGTCAGTAGGTCAGTCAACTTCCTTTTGTTGGGAAGTTGAAGAAGATTTGCAGGCTGCAGATATTTTTTCCAGTTTCCCATTTTACAAAGAAACCCAGAAAGATATTGTTTTAGAGGATTGTGAGGAATTTGGCTCTACTTCAGAGATTGTTCCTCTGATAAAATTTGGACTAGGTTCTAATCTAGCCTATGAGGTTCAATATCAGCTGAATTCTTTAGTTCATATGCAGAAAATTAGCCTTGCTGCAGCCAATGATGAACTGATTGACTTCCTTAGCTCTTTAGATTTTGATACTGCTTTAAATGTACTTCAGAGGTTACACCAGCTGAAGTTCATTTGTTATGATCCCTTGTCGTTTCTAAAGACCCAATTACATGTTCTGAAAAGGAACTGCAAAAATCTTCCTTCATCATCTCAAAAGAGGTTGTCGAATAATGTGATGAATTGTTATAGAGTCCTTGTCACTCCATCAAGAATTTATTGTTTGGGACCTGAGCTTGAAACTTCAAATTATGTTGTAAAAAACTTTGCATCACATGCTTCAGATTTTATGAGGGTTACTTTTGTTGAAGAGGATTGGAGTAAGCTTCCTGCAGGTGCCGTTACAACGAGTATACAGCGAGGCATACTCTCAAAACCTTATAGAACTGAAATCTATCATCGAATAATTACTATTCTTCGAGACGGAATTGTTATTGGAGCCAAAAGGTTTGAGTTCTTGGCCTTCTCAGCTAGTCAACTCCGATCAAACTCTGTTTGGATGTTTGCTTCCAGTGACAAATTGAAAGCAGAAGAAATTAGACAGTGGATGGGCTGCTTTGAAAAGATTCGTAGCATCTCCAAATGTGCAGCTAGGATGGGTCAATTGTTCAGTTCTTCCACTCAAACTCTTGTTGTTCCTACACAAGATGTTGAGATTATACCTGATATTGAAGTGAATTCCGACGGTATTGACTACTGCTTCTCGGATGGCATTGGAAAGATTTCACTTTCATTCGCAAGGCAAGTAGCTGATAAGTGTGGAGTGAATCACATCCCTTCAGCATTTCAAATTCGATATGGTGGATACAAAGGTGTCATTGCTGTTGATCGTAATTCCTTTCGTAAACTATCTTTGCGTGACAGCATGCTTAAATTTGAATCAAAGAACAAGATGCTCAACGTCACCAAGTGGAGTGACTCCATGCCCTGCTATTTAAATCGAGAGATTGTTACTCTTTTGTCAACTTTGGGAGTGAGTGACGAAAGCTTTGAGGCATTGCAGCAAGAACAACTACATCTTCTAGGGAGAATGCTGACCGATAAAGCCGTTGCTTTGAACGTCTTGGAAAATTTGCACGGTGCTGATTCTAATAACATTCTGGTGCAGATGTTAAACCACGGTTACAAGCCAAATATCGAACCTTACCTCTCAATGATGCTTCAAGCACACTATTGGAACCTGTTTTCTGATTTAAGAAGTAGATGTAGAATATATGTTCCAAAGGGACGGATCCTCCTTGGCTGCTTGGATGAAACTGGTATTTTAAATTATGGCCAAGTGTATGCCTGCATAACCTTGACGAAATCAGAGCTGCAGGACAGGAATCAGAAATACTTCCATAAGATAGACGAGACAAAATCTATCCTGCTTGGAAAGGTAGTTGTTACAAAAAATCCATGTCTTCATCCAGGAGACGTGAGGGTTCTTGAAGCTATTTTCCATGTAGAACTAGAGGAGAAGGGATTGGTGGATTGTCTTATATTTCCTCAGAAAGGAGAAAGGTATGCTTCTGTAAGCTGAAGTTGTTGTGGAGTTCATTTCGTAGATTAGCTCTATAAATATTGTCTTCTGTGAGTATGATATGCGGGCAGTCCATAATTAACTTGCTAACTCCTTTTCTGTCATAATGACCTGTCTTAATCCCATTTCTTGTTATGAATTTTAGTTCTTAAATTGTTGTCTAGGACACCAACATAACATGAGTATAACTCAACAGTGACGTCTATTCCTACTTTATCAGAGGTTCAAATTCCTATGCCCCACTCTTGTTCTAGAAAAAAACAAAAAAAAAGTTGTGTCCAATCCTTCAGGTCATGTGCACGTATACATGTTTATTTCTCGTAGTTAATAGTTGCTTTTCTAAATGAGTGACCAACTTGGTGCAAGTGTGTGAAAGGTTTAATCCTTCCTTAAAGTTTAACTTCGGTTTGGATTGACTTTCTAATTACTTAAAATTCTTTTTTTTACATAAAATGTCAATCCATGAACCCTAAATATATGTCCTAATGGGTAGGTTCATCACAGGATGCTTTTTAAATAGTTTCGATATTTTAGAAGCCGGTAGAGTCCTAAAGCTAAAGCATTAGCCAAGACTGGAATTTTATTCAATACTCGAGTTTTTTTTGCAGGCCACATACGAATGAATGTTCAGGCGGGGATCTTGATGGAGACTTATATTTCATAAGTTGGGATGAAAATCTGATTCCTCCCAAAACTGAAGCACCTATGGACTATACAGGACGGAGACCACGTATAATGGATCACGATGTAACACTAGAGGTATGTTTAACTATCAAATATTCAAATTATAGCATTTAAAACTTGAAAATGTGGTTAACATTTATCCTCCTGATTCATTGGATCGTTGAAATTTGCAGGAAATTCAAAAGTTTTTTGTTGATTATATGATCAATGACACATTAGGTGCCATTTCTACTGCACATTTAGTTCATGCTGATCATGAACCGAAAAAAGCCCTAAGCTCGAAATGTTTAGAGCTGGCAGCGCTGCATTCCATGGCAGTTGATTTTGCAAAAACTGGAGCACCAGCGGAGATGCCTCGAATTTTAAAACCAAGGGAGTTTCCAGATTTCATGGAGAGATTTGATAAACCAATGTACATATCCAATAATGTATTAGGTAAACTATACAGGGCTGCTGTTAAGTCCATTGAGCGAGAAAGGTCAAGACTTGTGTGGTCGGAGGAGGCTGCTAGAGCAATTTACGATCATGACCTTGAAGTGGATGGCTTCGAAGCTTTCCTTGAAATAGCTGAAAGTTACAAAGACATGTACATTGAAAAAATGAGCATTTTAATGAACTACTATGGAGCAGAGTATGAAGATGAGATACTAATGGGCGATCTTCGAAGTCGAGCATCCTATCTGCAACGTGACAACCGCAAGTATGGTGATATGAAGGATCGGATTTTGCTTTCGGTAAAGCACCTACGTAAGGAAGTCAAAGAATGGTTTGAGAATAGCTGCGCCCCACACGAACACAAGATGATGGCTTCTGCATGGTATCATGTAACATATCACCCTTCTTACTTCAAGGAAGACATGTTCTACTTTAGCTTCCCATGGACTGTATCTGATGTTTTACTCAACATAAAGGCAATGAACTCAAAAAGACATCAAGCATAAAAGAACTGCTAGCTTTAGCTGTTTGTTATTAGCCAAACATGTCACTAATTCCTTTACCTGTTTTAACTCTGACTAACACAATCCTTATCCTGGTACTCACTACCCACTTTCAAACTTCTACCTTTCTGTGAAGGTTTAAAAATATCAGTTTTATGGCTTTTTTTCTTATTTCCTCCTGGCTTTTTTTTCTTTTTTTATATATGTTAATGTCTGAGGTGGTTTATGCGCATATGGATTAATCTGGAGGGACAACCCATCTGACATACAATATTTTAGTGTAGAAGAAACTCGTGGGCATTTATTTACTCTTAGCTTTTTATCCCCTTCACAAGGAAAAGACCGAAAGGACAGGCCACCCACATTTTTAAAGTAACTTCCTCTCAGAATTGTGCCTCCCACAAAAACCCAATCTCATTGCATATCAGTGAAAAGAAGAAAAAGAAAATATATCATAAACCACTTTTCAATTCATATAAGGACAATCCATATACAAACATTATATGGCCTTTTATTACCCCCACTTTAAACAGAGCAAGTCTCCTAATCAATATTTATTATACTAATCAGGATATAATTTAATATAAAAGAATATTTTTTTAAGAAAAACCCAATCTAATCGTATTGTACATTGATCCTGATGTGTTAACGATCCCATTAGGAAGGAAGAGAAAGGAAAATCCAAAATTAACTCAAACATGTATTTACTTTTGAGACTTGAAAAAGAAAACAGGAAAAATCTAACGGAGGAGGTGGCGGCGGCGGCGGCGGCGATGTCAGCCAGCCCAATGTGTGGACAATAACAGCACTAAACAACGGCGTATTTTAGTAGACACAGCGCACCTTTACGCGACGGCAGAAACATCCTTGGTTCCTCCGGTCTTCAACGGCGCCGGAATTGAAGCGTAACGAGCAGAGAAGTTCCGATAACCATTGAAGTCGTCGATATCGTCCTCCAATTCTCCAATCTGCCTCGAACCTTCATCGAAATTCATAGCGTAACTCAAAGGATCGTATTGAAATTTCCCAGCCCTAACACCACCTCCACCACCACCACCACTCCGATTCCGATTAAATCGGCGAATGAAAGTCTTCCATCTCGGTCCAGCGACGATCTCCGACCATTCTCGGAGCTTCAAAAGAGCCCTAACGCCTCGCGCCCACCAGCGCCCCTCGCTATGAACCTGCGATGCCCTAATCCGCTCCCACCACGACGGTCCGACGGTGGCCACACGGCGAGATCCAAAACACGATAACCGGAAACAACCGCACCTGGCGGTCGGCAACAAAGAATTGGACTTATCGGCTTCGCAAGGAGGAGACTCTTCTACATCAGTAAACGCCATTATCGGATTTCACGATGACTTTCGTCAGCAGTTTTATACACCACAAAGCAAAATGAAACGGAAACCAGCTCTGACCTGTGTGACCGGCCACTGCCGGTCGCCAAAACGAATTTGAAGCGAGAATCGATCCAAATCCCACCGGGAGTTACCGGTCATTCGAGTTTATCTACTGACTAAGACGTTCGAGCTGTTGTTTGGAGGAAAGCGGGGATTATAATCCCCTGTTTCGGACGTAGGGTAAAGGTGGGACACGTGATTCGCTGTAACCAATTACTAAATTGTGGGTCCCATTTTTTAAATTAACGTTGATTATTTGAGTCAAGGCTCCCAAGGTTTTGACTCTTAGTGAAATCCAATTTCCGTACTTGGAAATTGAGATTTTAAATGCCGACGTGTCGTCCTTAGTAGATGGTAGCTTGAATTAATTATTTTGAGCGACAAGACGTTTTGTTCTATTGTATGTATTGTATATTTCCGTGGATTTTCCTTAAAACAATTTGTATAATTTAGGGCAAATTGTAAAAATTCAGCGGTGAACTTTATTCAAATGTTAAAATTAGACCCTTCAAATTTATTTAATTATAGAAATTATTACAATGGATTAAGTTTGAGGGTTCAATTTTTAGAGTATTATAAATTTAAGGATTTAATTTTAATATTTATGTATGTTCGAGGGCTCAATTTTTATAATTAAAAGTTTGAGGATATAATTGCAATTATTAATATATTTGAGGGGTGGTTTTGTAATTTTTCGTATAATTTGTTTAAAAATGGTATTTGTTTTTTGAAACATTAATGAATTTGTTTTTCTTCACTTTTTTAAAGTCATGGACTATATATTGAACTTGGATTTTCAAATAAAACTTGAAAGCTTTGGTTTTAGAATAATTTTCAAGAATAGACTCACACTTTAGAATCATAAAGGTAAAAATGACAATCAAATGTATTCTTAGAAAATGTCACATTTATAATGTTGTGTCATCCTTTCAAAAAGAAATGTCATAAAAAAGATGTTATGTCATCTTTACGTCTTTTAGAAAAATGTCATAAAAACCAAGTTATGAGCCAAGATGATGCAGAAGGAATTTCATCCATATTTTTCAAAAGTTAGAGGTAAAAAGTCAAAAGCTGAATTCTCTCCTTTTTCATGAATTTTTGGTTTTTTATTTTTTACAAATTAAGTTTATTGAACATTAATTCAACCTATTAATTTCGTAGATTATGAAAACTTTGAATATACATGAGTGTTTGGTAATTAAAGAATTTATTTGACGAGATGATTTCTGAATTTTGAAGGTTTAGTTTTCTGATGGCTTGAACCTAAGTAGTTGGAAGGGTGGGATGCTCCTTAATTTTTATAGTTGGAGAATAATGAATTGTCAAGTAGAAGACTCGAAGATCCCAAAATTTGAAATTTGTTTAATAGTGGTACCTCTCGAGGTTTTTTACACTCGGGAGTAGGATGCTCTGGTTTGAGGTGGCGTAAGTTTCCGTTTGATCATCCTTAATAATCTTCGTTTATTTCTTTGTGGAATTCATTCTCTCACTCTTGCCTGAGGAATATATAGAGCTTTTTTTTTATATTATTCTAATTAAAAAAATTGTCTCATTTTACTATTTGACTAAGATTTCAAATATTTTCTTTTATATATATCGTGTAGAATTTGGTTAAGAATTCAAATATTTTCTTTAAAAAAAAATGAAAACGTTGTAAAAAAAATTGGGAGGAGAAACCTTACTATTTATTTTTAAAATTGAAGACTTATATACAAACAAATCCTAAAAAGTAATTAGGTAAATAATAAGTTCCGTCATTTAGTTTTCAAAATAGCCGTACAATAGATTATTAAGCTTTCGATCTTTTATTTCAAAGGTCAACCTTTGAAACAATATCTAATAATTTTATAAAATTCAATTTTATGTATAATATAGTTTCATAACTTAAATTTCGATTTCTTATCTAATAAGTTCTCAAACATGGTTAATTAATAAATTGTTGAACTCTAAAAAGCACTTTAACCTAACATGTTCAATTTGATGTATAATAAGATTCAAAACTTGAATTTTTCGTTAATTAATAAATCTTTGATCTTTAAAAAATATTTTAACCTAGCACATCTCGAAACTCTCAATTTCGATTCCAGATGTGATTGAAGTTTTATTTTTAGAAACTTGTAAATAAACCTTCAAAGTAGAAATAAACTTTGTAGAAAGGGGAAAAAATGATAATAATGGTTGAAAACAAAACAAAAGTGAGAGACTTACACAAAGCATATGGAAAGCAAATCATGACCAACTTTGAAAGCTCCACAGGGCAGGCCTTGTGTTGGGTTGAAGTTTTGAAGCAAACAACAACCTTCAACTAACAAATCATTACATTCTTATTATATAATTCAAACACATTTATTATCTTTAATTTTTCTTTTCATTTAAATCAAATGATAGTCACAAAGCCAATAATGCACTTGAATTATGAACCAAATTGGTGGTTGTTAGGAATGTCAATCCCATTCCCACAACTATTTTTCTTATCTTCAAAGATACTTTTGATATTTAAGCTTTAAAAAATTCTAGTCCTAGTCCTACCGTAGTATGTATTCCTTTTAACTCGTCATATTATTCTCGTATTTTGATACGTCATATTATTTATAGTTCTACACATTGCATGGCAAATAATGAATAGAATCTTCATACTATAATAGTATTAGATATTTTCTACTTTAGTCGATCTTCATACTTGATTTAATCAAATGATTCATGCATAGTGATGTGTTTGTGATCGGTTTGATTTTCAAACAGAAACAGAAAGAATGATCGGAATTTATTTTGAGATTGATCTAGCTTCCAAGAACAGTCGAGCAATGCAAAAACGGGATTGAACAATCAGTCAATGCTTCAAACCAAAAGGAGGAATCAAAATTCTTCTAGTATGGTTTACAAATTCAATCAAACAACTATGTTCATACCTCAGATCCAAAAGCCATCTCGTTGCTCATCAATGGCAGGTAAGTGTGGATTTCGGGCGTCTTCATGCTCTGTCATTCTCTCGGAGAAAGGGAAAATGGAAAACAAGAACCCTAGAAGACGTACCGTTCGATATGTAAACAAAGAACGAGAAGATTTTCCCTAAAACACTGTAATCAAGAACATCGAGATGCCTCTTCTTTGCCTAAATTGATGGAGAAAGAGATACAGAGTGGAAGAGAAAGGAAGTAACTGAATTCGATTTCCAAGGGTTTCGAAGCGCGGGAAAAATGGCAACGAAGACAATGGAGACAGAAAATCAAACAGCATTTAACAAAAATGAACAAGAATTTCTTATATATAGTTGCTTTCATAAAATTAACAGGAAATTCTTGGTCTAAAATTTGAATGGAAAATAAAAAGAATAATGAATAATGAATCCTTAATTGAACTAAAGAAATCATCTGTGAGAATGTGAACACCTTTGTAAAAAGAATGGTTATCCTGTAAGAACTAAACAAGTTCAAATGTACAAACCTATGTGGCTAATTGTAATTTGTATCTGAAACCTGTTCACTATATCTGTCAGAAAAAGAAAAGAAAAGAAACGAAACAAGAAACAAGAACGAAAAAAACAACTTTATACCATTCCTAGGTTCCAATGGATCTTGTTCTGCTACTCTCGAATCCGGGAGAAGCGAAGAACTGAGTGTCGTGAAAGGAGTTATTTACACCACCAAACCAACTTACTCTAGCCAAGCAATTATCTTCCTGAATTCAACCCATTGGCACCAGTGACTGTGGCAAAGAGTCGGGCAATCGAGACGATCCCGACTCAGTAAAGGTTCGTTCTCCAGTTTGATCTTTTGAAGTGAAGGATGGAATCAATTGAAACAGGCATTCCCATCATGAAAACTCTTGCCCAATGCAAGTGCAAAACGACAGATCGGATCTTCTGCATCAAACATCATCCTCGAACAAAACACGAGTTTCAAAACTTGGCCTCAGTTTACGTGTAGAAGGGGTGGCCAGGCTTTGAAGCAAGGTCAAAACGTCGGTGGTATCATCTAAATAGTATTTGGCTTTGCTAGGCTTTTGCCCCACAGTACAGGCAAATATCTTTGGGGGGCTGGCAAGGGATGAGCTATAGCTTATGCTAGATATGCTCTCGAACATGTCTTCGTCGGATCGATCATCTCCAATGCACAACACAAAGTCCGGTGCTTTATTCGAGTTGATCATTGTGGAAAGAACTCTTTCAGCAACTAATCCTTTAGTCACACCCTGCAAACAAAAACATAGTATGACAATTGCTAGGCCTCCACGATAATCGAAATGAAAAAAGGCTGAGGAAGAAGTGAGCAGAAGCAGTAAATACCTGAGGTTTAACTTCAACGATCTGCTGACCTCTTTTAACAACTACGGGTTCATTGGCAAGGACATTTTCAAGGTGGTCCAAAAGCTCCATGGCCTGACATGAACCAAAATAAGGGTCAGCGTCTTGATGGTGCCATACCAACGCACTGTCCTTGGTCTCAATGTATGAGCCATCGGTGGCCTCAGTATATAGTTTCATCACTGGTTCTGCAATCCTTTTCCAACAAAAGTTTTCAGCTAACGGACTAACTTCCCAATCAGAATCCTTATTCCACCTACAAATCAATCAAGAATGCATGAGAATAGAATCCATTTGATTTAACAAAACCATATGAATTAAATAAATAGGAAGGTAATTGGTAACTTTAAGTTTCATACCTCAAATAGTATCCATGTTCAGCAGCAATACCTAGATTCTTACACGAATCGAACCATGAACCGAGAGAATCTTTCCCCCTGCCACTAACTATAAACACAGTGTTCTTTGAATCCGTGCAAAGGTTGTTGATGATAGAAATGACTTCAGGTGACGGAGATTTAACCAACGAAGTTTCAGAAACCACAGTCCCGTCGTAATCCAGAAATATTGCCCTCCTAGAGGCGCTTCTATATGCAGAGCCAATGTGTTCAATGGAAAGCTTCCTGAAACTTGGAGAGAGTGACAAAATTCTGAAACCTAAACCAAAACCAATGCCCCAGCATCGTTTACTGTAGTGTTCTCGGCATGCTCGCTCCAAATCTTGTGAGAAACTGCGAGCCCAGTAAGCAACATCGTGAGAGCTAATATATCGGTAATGCTTTTCGTGCCTCAGTTGCTTTTCTAAAGCAGGCATGGTGACAGCTGCATAAAGTGCATCAGCTACGGCATCAAAATCCCAGGGGTTTACCCTGACTGCACCACTTAGAGATGGTGAACAACCTATAAATTCGGACACGACAATCGTGCTGGTACGAGGTGAATTCGGGGAGACTTCCAAGAGTTCATCCATTTTTGAAGTTCCCTGTCGACAAACAATGTACTCATACGGAACTAAGTTCATACCATCCCTGAGAGCATTTACAATGCAGCACTCTGCTAATACATAATATGCAATCTTCTCGTGAGGAGGAATAGGATGATCAATCAAGATTACAGGTTCATATCCCGGACAACCAAAAACCTTGTTAATCCTTTTGGTTATCTCATAAGTTTCCCGTTTTGCTTCCTGGACATCATTCCCATTGCTCCGTGCCGGATTTAGAATTTGCACCAGAACAACATTGCCCCTTAACTCTGGATGCTGTTTCAAGAGCTGTTCCATAGCTAATAACTTCAGACCAATACCTTTAAAGATGTCCATGTCATCAACACCAAGAATAAGTTTCTTTCCTTTGAGATTTTCTTTGATTTCCTTCACCTTCATTGAAGTGTGCGGTTGGTTTAATGCAGATTCAAGTCGACCTATATGAACTCCCACAGGCAAAATCTTGATGTATATCGTACGGCCAAAATACTCGAGCGTGAGATATCCACGTTTAGATTCATACTCCAGACCAAGCAGTCTACTACAACAAGATAGGAAGTGGCGAGCATAATCAAATGTATGGAAACCGATTAGGTCTACGTTAAGTAATGCTCTCAGAATCTCATCTCTAACAGGGAGAGTTCGATAGATTTCTGATGAGGGAAACAGACTATGAAGGAAGAATCCGAGCTTAATTCGACTGTAGCGTTTTCTCAAAAAAGTAGGGAGAACCATAAGGTGATAATCATGAATCCAGACATAATCTTCTTCAAGATTGATTACCTCCATCACTTTATCTGCAAACCTTTTGTTGACTGAAAGATACGCTTGCCAGAGATGTCGATCAAAGCGAGATCCATGATAAGGGGAAATTGGCATCATGTAATGAAAAAGTGGCCACAAATGTTGCTTGCAGAATCCATGATAGTACTGTTTCTGAAGGTATGCAGGAATGAAAGTCGGTGCGCAGTTGAATTCCTCCAGCAGTTTCTGAGAAACCTCATCTTGCTCTCGGACATCAACATCGACCTTTAATGATCCAACATATATAACATCTACATCAGGTGAGAAGCCATCCTTCAGCTGAAGCAAAATTGAATCCTCATCAAAACTGAATTTCCATTTTCCAGAATCTGGATCCTTTTTAGCATGAAGAGGGAGAAAATTTGCCACTATAATCTTTCTCCCTCTGCATTTAGATGAGGAAACTTCCAAATCGCTGTCCTTATCCGAAAATATTCCTGAAGCAGTCATCACCCGTGGAACCGTTCTTGGTGTATGAGGAAAATCCAACATATCCGTGGATGATAACTCTAACAAACTCAAGCAAGAACTTGACAGCATGACAGTAAAAAATCAGATCGCTCCTACTTGTTGATTATTGATCGATGGTACAAACAGAGAATAATGAACGAATTACTGCTTTCCCACAGTACAATGAAAGGACAGAGAACCAAAAACCTGAAGGAAAATCAATATGTAGGGAAAATCTCAAACCTCTATTTTTCTCTTATAACAGTAATTGATACAAACAAGTCTTCTATAGCTACTCATAACCACGCAGGCAACTATGAAGATTAGTCTATACAATGTCTCTCATTCAAGTTTTAATCAATTGTTGAAGCAAGAAATCAACAACTAAACAACAACCACCATTGGCTTCCAAATTCTAATATATATTTTTTTCTCTAAACAAGTCAACTAAACAGAAGAGATTATGGTAATCCACCTGATATACGAAGGGCAAATCTTAAACTAACAGTAAGATTCAGTCTTCAAAAGGGCCAATTGGAATGCATGAAGATCCAGAGAAAAAAAAAATTAAAAAAAAAAAAAAAAATTGGTCGTTATCTGATCAACTTTTTATAAATCTATACCGACAAGATGAATTTAAAATTCAAACACAAGATAAGGACAAATGTCAAATGGTTATGCACTTATCCTTATCTTTAAGTTACTGAAATCTTCACTCAACAAAAGTGTATAATAATTGCAATTCACTTTTTTCCATCACTTTTATCTTAAACAATAAACAAATCCTTATTCTTGGATTTCCAGATCATTCATTCACAACACAACACAACCCATCTGTTTGTTTCCTGAGAAAATAACAACAGAGAAGAAAAAAGAGAAATCCACAGCCCCCTTCAGCAAGCTAATGAACACAAAAATCCCAGAACACTTATAAAAAAATAAAAATAAATAAAAATTAAGAGAGAGAGAGAGAGAGAGAGAGAGAGAGAGAGAGAGAGAACAAACAAGGCTACCTGAAATGAGATTATCCTCAAATCAAATCAACAAAACTTTGTTTTGATTCATCTGGGAATGCTCTGATTATCCTGAAGAGAAAAGGGAAACGTAGAAAACAAGTTAAGACCCAGAAAAGAAAGGGGAAAAGGGTATTCGTAACTTGAGTTAATAAATGGAATGGAAGAACACAAACTTGAATCTAATTTGGGGGTCTTTCTGGGAAGCGAAAGAGAAGCAAAAGAGGCGGCATTACAGAGAGAAGGAAAGAATAAGGAGGAAGGCGGGTTTGGAAAGTGAAATTCATGAGAGGGTTAGGTTGGAAAGTAGGAGAAGATTTGAGAGAGATTTTGTGGGTAGGAAAAAGAAAAGGGGGTTGGATTAAATGGAAATGGGAAATGGATAAAAGGGAATTTAATTAGAAAAAATGGGGCAAAGTTTTTTTCTTTTCTTTCTTTCTTTCTTTTTTTGAGGTTCCGTTTGAGGGTTTTTGTCAAAATGTGTTTGTTTGTTCAACGAAGGAAGGTGGGCTTAAAGGATTAAGAATGAGACCCACAAAGTCAAAAAGGAGAGAGAAGGAAGGAAGGAAGGAAGGAAGGAAGGAGAAGAAGAAGAAGAAGGGACAGTTGGATTGCTACCAGGGCTTGATCGTACGTTATGGACTCCCCCTTTCGTTATTTGTTTTTCATCATACACCCTTCTTCTTAATTTTAATTACTATTTTGTCCTTTTTTCCCTTACTTTAATACGTGTACTCGGATGATCCAACCATTAACCAAAGTCTCAAGACTTTTAATTTTGGAGAATTTTGTGCATATGCCTCATTTTTAAGGGCTCAAATGCAAAAATGTCCATATTTTAGGGCAAAAAAAACTCAGTTTTTGTTTTTCTATGCGGTGGCTATCAACGCATGATCCTCGCTATACTTGTTCTTGCTATTGGCTACAATGGCTAGAGACTTGCTCTTGCTCTCATTACTCATCTTCGATTCTTAATTTGTTACGGAAGAGTTAAGATGAGAAAAAAAAAAAAGAATGAAACGTTATGTGTTTATTCAAATTTAAAATATACAATGCAAAAATCGAAAACACACAACAAGAGCGGGAGCGAAAACAAAATCATGTGTTTAGCTAGTAAGAGCAAAAACGATAGTGAGTAATTTTATCGAGATGAGCGAGAAGTGAGCGTCGAGAGTCACCACTCATGCTTTGCATGGCTATTACAATAATATCACCTTGGGATGATGTAAGCAAAAGGTAATTCTTTTTCATTTGGGCCCAAGGGGTCGTCTTTACCAACATTCTTTCATTTTGGTGATGTATTTAAAATGTTCATTTTAGTACTATCAAAATTTTATTCATTTCAATCATCATACTTTCAAAATGTAAATATTGGTTCCTACATTTTTTAAAAAAAAATGACTATTTTGATCCATTCATTTTCATTTTTAATGGACCAAAGGTCACTCTTTAAAAGTACAAACATCAAAATGAACAATAGTTGAAAATGCAATTAGTAAGATGAATCTTAATTAAAAATTTATAAACTAAATGAACGTTTAAAAAGAAAATAAACCAAAATAAAAGAAGTAGAGATTAAAATAATATTTAAACCTTGACTCTTCTTTTTCTTAATTTTTTCTCAATGGGATAAACATGTCTAAAAGCATAATGAGCATCATTTTGCCAATTAATTTCAATGTTTGTAGGCAAAAACAATTTTTTTCTTAAAAGAAAATATTTAAATTAAAAAAAATTATATATATATAGGGCTAAAAGGTAATATTAGATTGAAAAACTTTATAGGAATATGCTGATGACTAGTTACTTGGCAGGATATTTTATATATATATATTAATGCAAACATTTAGATGGATATTTATCCAACCCAGATAACAATTTATATTTAGGAGATAATTTAATTTAAAAAAAAAAAAAAAAAAAAAAAAAAAAAAAAAGAAGAAAAAAAAATCGAACTGGCTCACTACAAGATTGGATTAGGTTGATTAGGATTGTTTCTATCAAAAGAAAGAAAAATAGGTTTGTTCAAATCAAGGAGGCAACAAGTTGGTGAGTTTGGTTTAGGTCTCTGTAACTTTAAAAATCAACATATTGAATTAAATAATAAAAGTATACTCCAAAATTAAATTCATCGTCTAACCTAATAAAGTAAAATTAAAATTGATAGTGATTAAAAAGAAGAGATAAACTCCCTTCCGAATGAAGGATTCTCTTTTCGTTAAATTTACTTGACTCGATAATACACAAATTGACGACTTTTGATTCTTCTTGTTCTATTGCTTAGTATTTTCATTGTATTTTTACATATTAAATAATTTAACGTCATGTCTTATTTTATGTATTTTTTAAAATATGCAATGAATTTAAATTATTTAAGTGGAAGTAAAATCACTTGAATTTACAATCAATTTGACCTAAATAATTTTTAAATTGAGTTGATTGAACTTTTCAAGTCATCATATATTTTAAATACATACCGCCACTTCCACTACATTTTTCAAATTTAATTTGAAGAATAATGACTTGATTTGATTTAAACAATATTTTCATAAAAAGCTATATTTCCATGATTATTTAGTTTGAATTAATCATCAGACTTTGAAATAAATAAATCCTTCAAAAGTTACATGAACATAAAAATAAAATTAAAAAAAAAAAAGAAAAAAGAAAAAAAGAATGCGGCCAATAATCAATATTTTATTTATTTATATATGTTAAAATAGTTGTTTTGGTTTTAATGTTTTGAAATTTGTTCAATTTTAATTTATGTATTTTTAATTGTTCAATTTTTGTCAATGTACTCTTTATAGCCATCAAAGTTAATTTTTATCGAAATTAGTTGAATAATAATAATAATAATAATAATAATAATAATAATAATAATAATAATAATAATAATTTTTTATGTAAAAAAAATACAATATTTAAATATGTTCTCAAAATTTATAATAAAAATGTTAATAAATATAAAAAAGAAAATTAACAATAAACTTCAAATTAAAATTAAGCAAACTTCTAACCAAAATTATATTTTAATTTTAACATTTATTTGTTTGTTTATGCGTTTGTTGTTATTATTATTTTATCTCTTCAATCATCAAGATCTAAGTCGTGAAAATAATGTAAATCCAATTAAATTCTACGAGATTTGAAGATATAAATATTTTACATTAAAAAAAGAAATGAATATCTCGTCCGAAACATTTTTATGACACACTCGATCAATAATTAACATAACATAATAGAAGGGACGCACCAACCGCATTTTTCTATAATTAATTAAAAATTAATTTATCCTTTTTTATTCCAAATTATGTAGCTTATACACAAATAATTAAATTCCTTTTTCATTATTTTAAACATAATTAAAAGTTTGTTTTTATCCCAATTAAAAAATAGTCAAGTGATCCGACAGAAAATGAACCAAAATATTTATAAATATAATAAAATTTTACTGTCTATTTGCGATCGAAAGACTACTATTTATGTTTATCATATGATAAAAACAAACAGTAGTCTATTGCATTCTATCGCAAAGAGATTGATATTTTGTTATTATTTATAAATATTTTTAGTAATTTTGTTATTTAAAATCTTTTTCAAAAAACTTACCACATTCATAAAATCATTAAAAAAAAACATAATTGATATTTAACTCTAGAATTTAAAAATATTCAAATTAAACATGCAACATAAACTCTTTTTTTTTTCTCATCTCGAATTAATTTAATAAATAAAATGGAAATTCCTTTCTTAAACTTTTAAATATTATGTTTTGGTCTCTAACAAATAATTTAAATCCATTTCAAAATACAACATCCTCGAACTAAAACTTCAAATATGTGTCCAACATCTATATTCAAATAAATTAACAATATCTCCTTTTTCTTTATTGAGGTTCCATTCAACATAAAAAAATAATAATAATAATAAAAATAATCAATTGAGTTAAGATGGAAACATATACTCTTGTAAAAAAAAACAATATAAAATATCATTTTTGTTTGTGTATTTTAAATTTTTTATATTTTAGTCTATATATATACTTTAATTTATCCAATTTTTAATCTCATATATTTTCGAGAAATCTTAAATGTAGTCCCTACAACTTGTTTATTATACAATTGTTTTTTCATTTATTAACATTTTTATTATAAAATTTGAAATATATTCATATATTGTAGCAAATTTCAATAAAAATTAATTTTGAAAAATTAAATTTAAAACATATTAAAAATATATCATACCAAATTATTTCAAATGATATTTTAATCAAATAATAATTCCTTCCCACTAAAACAAGATTCGAGATTTAATGATTTACCTCATTTTCCCTCTTTTTTTTTCTTTTTCTTTTTGATATATTCATGAATGATGAATCCATTCACCAAGTTTAAAGAAGAAACATTATTATTATTATTATTATTATTTAAAAAAAAAAAGTAGTCAAAAATTGTGTGAAAATGCGTTCACATTAAGAAGGAAGTTGCTGGGGAAAAGGAGAAATCAATGAGATGGAAAAAGACCGAAATCAGTCCCTTTTAATTTTTCCAATAAAGTTTGAATTTTCTTTTTTCCCTTTTTTAAATTAAACAAAAATTTTCTTAAAAAGTAATTAATTAATTTAAAATAAACAACATTATCCTTCTCCAGCATGTAGGAATTTTCTATTTCTTTCTTTAATTTAAAATTTAAAAAAATAATTGTGATCCTATCCTTCAAAGTTCAAATGCTTGACCCCTGTTTGTTTCCCAAGAAAATAATATTGAAACTATTCTATTCAAACTTTCAAACAAAGACCTTACCTAATCTTAATCCTCTCTTTACATTGACCAACACTCTTTCTTATTTTTTCTTATTAATCTTTGTCTTTATCTTTTATATATATAATAATTATATCCTTCTACATTTAAATACCTTAGGTTTAATATCTTATTTAATTCTCAATATTCATCTCGTGTTTAAAGTATCTGTTTCAAACAGTTTTTAAAGATTTGATTTTGTCATATTTATGTTTTTTTTTTAAATAATTAATAAATTCGGCTTGTTTATCCATGAATATAGTTACAACCTACGATACTATTACATGTTTTCCATGATAAGATCCTAATGCTGTGTAGAATTTTTGTATTTTTT
The DNA here is from genome assembly GCA_030954485.1 of Citrullus mucosospermus. Taxonomy (NCBI): domain Eukaryota; kingdom Viridiplantae; phylum Streptophyta; class Magnoliopsida; order Cucurbitales; family Cucurbitaceae; genus Citrullus; species Citrullus mucosospermus. The sequence goes on from CM062060.1 coordinate 28,416,494, forward strand.
TTAATTAATTAATTAGAAAAATAATGTTACTATGTTTTAGTTTGATCACTACTTGCTATTCAAATTTAGTTTGATAACGAGATTGATAATTATTTGATTTATTTTTATTTTGTGTTTATAACAATGAAACTTACAAACATTGTTTCTATTTATTGATATCTTTGTTTTATTATCTATTTTTTAGGAGTATTTTTAAAATTTAAGCCAAATTTTGAAAATTAAAGCAATAAATTTTTAAAACTTGTTTTTGTTTTTAAATATTTGCTTAAAGGAATAAAGATTCATAGTAGGAAAATTGTAAATTACAAGTATACTTCTCAAAAACACAAACAACTATCAAATAGAGTATTCTAAATTAGCTTTTTGTTTTTGAATTTTATGTTTATTTCTTTCCAAATTTTCAATTATCATTTTTTATATTTGTCAAAGAAACATTTAAATTCATAGCGAAATTATGAAAAAAAAAAGTTTAAAAAACGATAAAACCAGTAAATTTGTGCACTAAAAACTTTATATTTATTTGATTTTTCATTTTATCTAAATTATTAAGGAGAGAAGCAATTTTTTAAATACAAACGTTGGTTAAAGTTTAGTGAATCAAACAAATATTTGAATTACTAGTAAAACTATAAAAACAAAAAACGATGTATAAAACAATATAGGCAGCAAATTTGTGCTCCAAAAAATTTATATTGATTTGAATTGTCATATCGGAATAATATTTAAATAAAAAAATCATAAACTAAACCCATTTTTGGTTTTGAAAGTTTTAGACCAATTCTTTAATTTAACTAAATTAACTTTTTTTTTTTTTTAAAAAAAAGAAAATTAGACGATATTGGGAAAGGGAAAAAAATTAGCTGGCAAGCGATGATGATAAGGGGAGGCAGCTGGTGAAGTGAGAGCCAACAAAAATTTTTTAAAAAATAATAATAATAAATAAATAAAGTTAATTTTTGAAATTGAAAAAAAAGAATTAAATGGATTTAGGTTGGAGGGCAAACAAGGCGTTACTCCACTTTCACATTTAATTAATTAATTGATTGATTAATTTCGTTGAGAGGGCGCCGACAAAAGGTGCACGCGGCCGCTCGACCACGCGCATCCCACACCATTTTACCAAACTATCCTTTTTATTTTCATTACTAAAACCTTTTTTTTTTTTTTTTTTTTTTTTTTCATCTTCTCCTTGTCTCCTCAATGGATGCCCTTCCCCCCTTCTTCCCCTTTTTAGTATTTCTTTATTGTTTTCTATCTTATCATCAACTCTTTTTCCTTTATATTCTAGAAACTTGGTGTTCTTGTTGTTCATTTCTGGTTGGTTACCTAACTCAAAGCTAATCCCTTTCTCTCTTTCACATGCATTCTTTTCTACAAATATGAATCCTACAAACAAAAGTGGTGAAGATTTTTAGAGGCTATTCCTACTCCTACTTGTAAAGAAAAGTGAATTGATTCAACGTTATCAACCCATTACTTGATATTTGAACCACATTGGAACTAGTGTCTAGCCGAGACTAGTAGATAAACATGAATTTCATTTTATAACTAATTGACAATGAAGTGCATAGTTCATATATCTTTTAAAAATTATAAGGTCTCTCTATCTTTTAACCATTTTTTAGCTGTATGAGCTCTTATATCATATTAGAAGAAGTTATATATAACTCAAAATAATTGGCACTAGGAGGAATATAATAGTCCATGCATGTATCTTATAAAGTGTGTAATGTGTCTCTTCATTATTCTAATAAAGGCATTATGGGTATGTTTGGGAGGTTGAAATCCTAAGCCCGCATTTAGATTGTGGATTTTGGGTTCGATTTCTAATCCCTATTAAATTTCCTTTCTATCATTTCACGCTTGGTTTTATCATTTCATCGTAATCCTAGTTCCTAGTAATTTTGATTACATTCCGGCCTCCCAAACGAACCCTCTACTTATGTTACGAAAATGACCATTACTATAATTATTATATCTACTATGTTGGAAATAGCTAGTGAGATAGAGTTGGAATATATTTATGTCAATAATGAAGATTTTAACCCTCAATTTATAAGAGAGGGTTAGTAAGGTGTCATAATCGCTATATTTATCTATATTGCTCATGTTGGGGTAAGTAATCTTCCACCTTTAAGGGTAAATCACAAGTCCTAGCGGAGTCACTATTTCAATTAAAGGTACTACCTATTTGGTTGGGCATGTGGGAAGCATAAACCTTTTGGTATATATACGACATCTTTCTACTCACATATATCTTGTTTTTTTTAAGTATAGTCACGTGTATTCATTCTACCTTATTTTATTGGAAATGATATACGCAATAACTAATAAGAAAGTTATATGTACTTTTGTCTTATTTCGACATATTGTGTGTATATATCTTAGTAGATGATCGAGTTTTAACAATTTCATATTAAGGAGACATGATATAAGGAATCAATCTCCCACTTTAGGAATGATATATAAATGGAAATGTAGAATAATCTAAACCGACAATATATAATGTTTGATTTAGGAAGTTGAAACATGTACATGAACATTTGAAATTTTAGGTTGTCCTTTTAAACCATGAAAACGGGTTAACTGCGTTTTCCATACAATTTTCTTCTTCTTTTTATTTGGTTTTGTCGGATATATAAGTGTGGAATCCATCCTCTGACCAATGAGGACGATAGTAGTCAACATATACTTAACTTTGTGGCTTAATTCAAAGTAACTTTGTGATTTTGGACATTTTCATATTGTTTGATGGGAAGGTTTCTTTTTTTTTTTTTTTTTTTTTTTTTTTTTTTTTATATTTATTTAATTTTTATTTTTATTTTTTATTTTTTAAGTTTTTTAAAAAAGAACGGATTCTATTCGCTATTTAAATTTTTAGGGCGGTTGAAAACAAAACAAACAAATAAATATTATACACTTTTTAAGCAAGCTAACATATTTATTATTTATATTATATTTATATTATTAACATTTTGTTACTTATTTTTTTTATGTTTTATAAATTTTTTCTACAAGACATCAATCTACTCTTTATGTTGATGTCTGTTATGGGTGATTCTGGACTAAAGGGTATAATCAATAGAAAATAGGGATAGAAGCAACGAGGCCAAGAAAATATCAAGGTTTTGGCAAAAAGATAGTACCCTAGGTCTAGGTCTAAGGAAGATGGTTAGTTTGAGTCAAGCCCCGGCCCAAATCAACGTGTGCCTAACCTTAGCCTCAGCCAAGGCCAATCCCAAGATTGAGCCTAGTAAATAACAAATAGAGGATGTCACATGTATGCATTGGCTCAACGCACTGTTGTAAGACCAAAATGAGCATAAGGGAAGGAGTTTGGCCAGGGCCAAGGCAGACATTGAATCTAACCACCAAATGCCCAACAGGGCACGCTCCTCGGCCCAATGAGATGAAGAATTATCTCAAAGCTATTTTGAAACCCTATTGAGTCAACCTAGGTCAACCACTTCTGTAAATATATCATTATAACTCCAAGGAAGGTAAGAGGACTCTCCACTACTAATTCCATATTAAACCTAACCTTCTTACTTCTTAACTTAAGTATTAGAGTGTGTGTGGTCTACACATGTGCACATCTTACTAATTTGTAGATGTCTTTCTTCTTTAAAAATACAAATTTACTGTTACTGCCATACTTAAGTAAGATTACTTCACGTGTTCAAATTTAGGCATTAACAATATCAAACCCAAATAAATGTGAAAATATATAAAAAATGGTGAGATGTCAAAAGAATTTAATTTAATTATTATTATTATTACTTTGGAAGGAATTGGAGGTGTAGGAGAGAGTGGCAGAAAATGTAAATAGGAGGAAAATAGAGGTGGATTATGGGAAAAAAGAATGGGGAAATGGATAAGGATAGAATCTAAAAGCCAAGGGGACAATGGTCTTCAATGCCTTTTTCCCCACACCTCTCTCTCTCTTTGGAAATGTGAGATTATAATCTCGTACGTCTTTTTACACGCAACCATTTTTTCAAAATTTTAAAACAAAATGCCATGCCCACTCCACGTGGACCCACTCCCTCCTATACACGTAATTCTCCACGTCATTCCCCACGTCATTTCCATTTCCTTTTGCCTCTCTCTCGACACGTCATCATCTCTTCCATTTACTCTCTTAATTCCTCATATCTCTCCCATTTCTAGTTCAATGGAGTTTAAGATTTAAACATTAACCTTTTCAGATTATTTGTCAAGTGAATTATAATTGGATTAACTTAATTTTTATATCTCTATATTCATATAATTTTTTCTATTTAAGTAATAAGGAGAGGATGAATTTGAACCGTTCAACCTTTTATCTTTAAGTAAGGATCAGGTGTAACTTAGATTATACCTAACTACCATGTTTTCTTTCTCTTTTATCTAATAAATAAAAAATCGAAGAAATATATATTTTTCAAAAAACAAAATTGTCAAGACAATTTTTCAATGAAGTTGCACCCAAATTTTTTCTTTATGTTTTAGTCAATGAGATACGTTAAGATTGATATATTTGATCAACACTATCAACATGCGTCATTATAGTTTTTAATCGCAACTCCTAAATTTATTTCATTATAATACATAAACTTCAAAGGAAAAAAAAACTCACGAATCTTTCTTTGATGCAATGTACACTTGCGTTAAAATTTATTAGTATCGTATTTTAAAGAGGTTATGTTTTCATGTATTAAAATTTTAAAATACAGCAAAAAAAAGACCATTTGAAACTTTAGAAATCAAGATGTGCAATGATTTAAAAAGTTTGGGAAGTAAATATTTGGAAGCCTATAGAATAGAATTGCATAGATTTGTAAATTTATTTACTAAAATATATATTTTTAAATTACAAGAACGAAAATGAAAATTTAATGTCTAACCAAAATATAATCAACTTAATTTTTATTAAGAATAACTTAAGGAGTGTTTGGAGCTCCAACTTAGCTCACTCAATATTTAGGGTGCGTGTTACAATAATGGAGAGTAAGAGTTATTTTAACCCTGTTTTGTTACAGTAAAAACTATTTACAACTTAATGGTTCAATTCTTCTCCATCTGATGTTTTCAATAACTCCACCCACTGATGATCATTTCCAACAACCAACCCGGCAATCAATCTAGCGGATACTACCTTTGACGCCCAATTTCAGAGACGACAACCTTCGACAATCACTTCTGGCGACCACTTATACAAACCAACTCCGACGATCATTTTGGCAACCAACTCAAGTAAATACCACTTTGGACCTCCCAAATACAGACTATTATAACACACATACTATAATAATCAACTTAGCTTGAGAACAACCCTTTAAAATTTTATTAAAAGCCTATTGTTCAAAGAAGAAGAAACTATTGATTTTTGTTAACAATTTTCTTTTTTGTTATATTTGAAGTGAAAACTAAACCTATAGATTTGAGATTAATAGTATAAATTTTATATAGTTGAGTTATGCCATTTTGACTCACATATAAAATATAAATAAGTAAAAAAAAAAAGAAAATGTAGGATAGCTTTATTCTAATTTTTCTATAACAAATTTTACTTATTTTAAGGAAGGACATAAATTCTATGTTACCTATATTTAATTATTAAAGTGCTTAACTCATGCGTATTTAGGATTTTATTACTCAATCGTTACAAAATAGAATTGAATAACATACTTTTTATTAGAAGAAAGCCGAGAAAAATTCGTATAAGATGCGATGCTATCCGACCCTAATTAATATCTTTAAAAAAAGAAAAAAAAAAAAGGTGAGGTGGAAATTGTATTTCCGAGTGATTGGAAATATAATTATAAAAAAAAATTGGGTAAATTAATTGAGAGGCAATAAAGCACGTGAAACGTGGAGCCCGTGTCATCCGGAAACGCTGTCGCGCGTGACCTGATTTGAAAAAGCAGAGCGCGTGGGGAAAACAGTAAAACCATTAATACCATTTTTCAATTTAAATTAAATAAATTTGACTTATAATAGGATTGAGGAGAATCAATGGTTTTTATTAAAAACATAAAATAAAAATAAAAATGGAATTTTGGAGTGAAATTCGGTATTCGGTCCTTATCCGTTAAAAGCAAAGAAAGTGGGGCCCATCACTTTTTGATTTGATGGGATAATCGAATGTTCCTCTCTTATCCGTTCTTACCATGACGGCCCCTTTTATTATTTTTTTTTATTATTTCTCTTTTTACATTTTTTCTTTTTATTAAACCATTATAATTAATTATTATTATTTTTAATTATGAACGGTCATAACATGTTTAATCTTACTTTTGCTTTAATTGAAATACACTCCCTTAGTTAAAGTTTGATGTTATATTTTTTGTTGTATAAAAAAGTATGGGTAGAAAAATTAGTATATCTAACCTCTTAATCAATGACATATACTTCCACCAGTTTAGAGAATTAACTTATTATCTAATTAATATTTCATAAATGTTCTAGTAATATTTCATAATTACTTTGAGATAATTTTTTTTCTCATTTTTAAATTTCATAATATTTTAAAATAAAAGTATATTATTTTTATAAGTATTTTATTTTTTAAATATCATTTATTATATTATCTCTCTCCATAAATTTTTAAAATATTTAATTCTTTTTTTTATTAACATTTTGGTTATTTATTAATTTTAATTGATTGTAAAATATTTCAAATTAATGTTTTCTTCATTTTAGGAGATGCTATTTATTTTCTTCCGTATTCCTAACTAAAAATCGATCATCTCTCCATTAAAATCTAAGGAATACATTGGTAATATATTGAAAAATGTAAAAATACATAACATATAATATTGTTTGTGTTTTTGGTGTGTTTACAAATATACTGAAAAAATGGAAATATACATCACATATATTGTTCAACATATAAGACGATATATTGTACAAATTATCTTGTTCATGCATTTATTAAATATACCCTTTTTTATTTCTAAAAAAATCAAATGTATATTGTTGTATATATCAACATATACTCATGTTGACACATGTTTAGTTTCTCAATTTCTATAATTGTGTCTAGTAGTTAACATCATATAACTCTATCGACTAAGACGTAAGCTTTTTACTAAGATATTAGAGGTTTGTATCTTCTTATCTCGATGGTGTTTGCGAGATTATTATTATTTTCTTTTTTTTTGCTATTACAAATATTTTATAAGTTCATAAAATTATATTTTGTATTTGATCGATATGAACTTTCATATGGGTAGTATCCTCTTGTCTTCAAATAGTGTGTTGTAATATATATATAACAGGACTAATAGATTTTTTCTTTTCACTTTTACAAATTTTTTTAAAAAAGTATACTCTAAAATTTTAGAAATATAATTTATATTATGAACAATAAAATTTACAATTTGACTAAGTTTATATATTTAGTCTACACATTGGTTGTATTATTTTGAAGTAGAATAAAAAGAATTCCGAGTATATATAGTGGTTGGTGATTGTGACATAAAAAGAAAGCCTTTTAAATTCTTTACGTGCAATTAATTGCGACAACTTCCTTGGTTGATCAAATCCATTTTGTCTTTCTTAATACTATATTTGAGATTTGATTTTATCCCACTTAAAATTTGAAGGTTACTTAAATTACAAATTTAATTTATAAACTTTTATATTTGTCTTTATTTAGTTTATAAATTTTTTAAAATTATTTAACAAGTTTTCAAACCTTTAATTTTATGTTCAGTAATTACATCAATTGGGATAATAATTTAGCCTTTAGTTAGACTATTTGGGAGATGTAACCTTGTGAGGAGGGTGCTCCCATAAAATTTTTCATTGGGATATTGAATTTGACTGAATTTATCATTTTAGTGCAGATAATGGACTAAAACATAAGGTTTGGAGAGTTGTATAGCGTGCTGTAATTTATCATATTTGAAAAGAGTGTAGCTTTTGTACCCATGGAACTACCTTGTATCTTCACCAAGTTGTGTAGTGATCTCATATTTTCTTTTGTTGTTAGAAATGACATAGGACTTATGTTGAGAGGATGCAAGGTAGCTTTCCCCATCAAAATTTATTTTCTTAAGTTAGAGTGTGAGGTTGGTTGTTTTGTTATCTTATCTTTTAGCGTTTTGGTTGGTTGTTTGTTTGTGCCTTGACTTTAGGATATAAAGTCCAAATCTCTATATTGCAAAAAAAAAAAAAAAAAAAAAAAAAAAACTTAATAGTTCTTCAACTTATTAAACATACAATTAAAAGTTTGTGGGTTTATTAGATATTTTTAAAATTTAGAAACCTATAAAACATACCATTGAAAGTTAAAAAATTTATTAGTTTTTTTTAACCTTCAAATATCTTTTAGATGTAAACATGATCGAAAGTTGAACAAAACTAATATAAATTTTAAAGATTAATATATAGTGATTAGATTTGAAAATTAACATGTAAGAGATAAATTAAAGGGAAAAGAAATTGATGAACTAATTAGGGCATTATTACGAATATAACGATTCAAAAATTGGAGCCATAATAAGGTTTGAAAGACGGCTAAATGGGCTTGACCCGGCCCATATTTGAGGAGACGTGTGGGTCAAAATATTAGGGCCCAACCAACCAACCTAATTGCCGATTTGCCGTAGGCTTTATCGTAAGAAATTTAGATTTTTATTTTTTCAAAATAATTATTTTAATTAATTAATATTATTATTATTATGCCACTAGGCCACGAAACATCACGCCCAAGGTGTGCAATATCGCCTAGTCCATTGGTTGTGCCCATATCATTAAATTTCTACCGACATATCGATATTTTAATATTTTTGTGTGTTCGACATTGACAGGAGAGATGAATCAATATTTTAATTATATCAAAGAAAAATCCACGAAACATAAAAAATAAGTAGCAAAATGTCACTAATGTAAACATAATATAAATATAAATAATAGATTTTTAAATATCGTACTACTATGCCCGACAGGCAACTCCTTGGTTCCCCAACGCATTGGGTCAATTAACTTAGGTGGTCATGCTCAAGAATGATTCAACCCAAGACTCATCCTAACCGAAAGAGTCAAGACCAAAATCTTAGTATAGATAGAAAGATCGTTAAATAATAGTATCTTCAAAATTGTTTAAGAAGCTTTCTTTGAGACCATTTGTGACCATTGTATCTTACATTTTGTCCAAGATCAATTTGTGGCCATTAGATCTTTCACTTTGTTTAAGACCAATTTGTGATTATTAGATCATTCACCTTGATTAAGTACAATTTGGAAGCATTAGATTTGACAAATGCCCAAATTTATGTGGACTATAAATAGATGAGTATCGTTGGCAATCCATCTAAAGTCCAAATCAAGTAAATTGTGAGATAAAATAGAGTGGGTTTCTCCATATAAAAAACGTTTGTTCTTCCACTGGAAAAAAGAAAGTTCACAACTCCTATTTTATGTAGTGAAATGTTTTTATCCTTCTCCGTGGTTTTAACCCTATTTTGTTTAAGCGTTTTCACGTAAAATCACTATATATATTATTCACTTCCTTCTTCTTCATTATTATTATTTTCAACCTATTTTTTTTTTTATAGAAATTGTGTGAATTAAACAGATTTACCTGCTGAATTTTCACATTGACTCTTATACTTTAAATTTCCTAAAATTTGATGATTTAATATAAGTTTTACGATACATCACATAAACATAATGCATTAGTTTAGATATAAAAAATGACTAATAATATATCAATATTTCTATCCACCTCATTTAATCATATAACTAAAATTAAAAAAAAAAAAAAATGAACGATGTTGTTACAAATATATATTTTTTCTTTTTATAGAATAAGTAGGATAGGAAGATTTGAAACTATGATCTTATAAGTAAAAATACAATAGTAATGCTTAATTAATATTAACGTTATTAGAGCAATTATGATGAAAACAAGTAAGAAAATTATGAAAATTTTAATTATTATGTCGATTTAAAAGATTACATTTTCTTTTCAATACAAATATTACGTGTATACATTAGCTTTCAGTCAAAATTGATTTTGATAAAAAGAAGGAATTAATCAATTAGAGAAAAATAGGAATTAAAAATCTCTATATTAGTCAACCTTGCAAATTATAATCTCACTTTTTTGTTGGGATTTAATATGACTTTTTGACCCACTGACCACACTAATTATCCTATATTTAGGCTTTCATTTTAATTAAAAATTGATATTAAAGCCAAATCAAGAGATTCTCTTTTCAATTAAATTAATTAGTTATATCAACAATTTAAAAAATTTATAAAAAACCCAACAATAAATATTTATCAAAGAGCAAATGACATTTTTAAAGATTCAAGCATGATTTTTTTTTTTTTTTTTTTTTTTAATTCTCTTTGTCGCTTTGTTTTTTAATGAAGGCATATTTTTATTGGAATGATGAAACAAGAAGAAAGAAATTAAAAGAAAAAGAAAATTAAGAGTGTTATATTGCTTTGAAGTTCAACAATGGAAGGTTGCAAACTTGGGTTTTGGGTATTTGTCTTCCAATTAATTACACTTTCAAGTCCTTTAATAATTACTTCATAATTCAATCATTTAGTTTGAATTCCTTTTAGACCAATATAAGAGAGAGAGAGAATGTACTTGAGATTATAATTTTGGTACAATGTCTAATAAGAATCTCACAAAATTGAACAACCCCAAGGATATATAATAGAAGATTTCAAAGTGGGGAGCACAAAATAAGCAAGAAAAATGCAATAAACCCTTGAGAGAATTTTCAAGATCCTCAATACAAACCCAAATAGACAAAATCAAAACCCATATATAGATAAAGACAAATATGAAAAATAATTAATTATCACATAGTCAAAGAAAGAGAGATAAAAACAAGTAATAGGGATTTTGAAGGTTTCAAAAGTAAAACTTATAAATAAGTTAAAAAATCATATAGGGTCACCATGAATTGAACCTATGATTTTTTTACTATGTCTTCGTTTTATCACTAGGTCAACTCATGATAGTTGAAAAGAATTTTAATGTCGGAGAGATGTTTGAATTAGTAGAACTGCACACAAAATTACTTAGACAAAATTCATTCAAAAACGAACATTTTAAAAGTATATATAAACTAAAATAATCAAGAAAAATGCAATATAAACCCTTAGGATTTGCAAGAGATATGTTCTATGCAAATTAATTACCACATGGTAAAAAGAAGGCAAAAGTTGATGATTATCCAAATTATAAGTATAGGATTGATTATGGAGATCTTCAAAGCCAAGCCCAATAGCAAAATGAAAAACCCTATATACATATATATATAAGAGTAGTAATTAATTGAGACAAATAATGGAAAATATCACAAAGTGTTTTATTAAAAAGATGAATAAAGAGAGAAGTTGATGACCAAAGGAAGTGGGAAATTGAAAAGATTGTGATGTTGGAGAAATGTCCAAGTTGTGGGTTGCACACATAAACACACATAAATTGAATCTCAATCTAATATATATATATATATATATATATATATATATATATATATATATATATTATTTTTTTTTTCCTCCTTCCACTTTAAATTAACACTATATCCCTCACCAAAAGATCTTATATTCTTAGTTGCTTCTCAATCATTTCCCTTTCTTTGCAAATGATGGCAAACAAAATGCTGCTGAATGCACCTGAAAAAAATAATATTACCTTCGGGTTTATTATAGTTTAGTAAATAAGATATCAATTATCATCTCAAAAATTTATGATCCGATATATGTTTCATTGTCAATACCTTTTAAACTAAAAAGAAAGAAAGAAATAGATTAACAGGGAATCATTAAGATAGAGTTGAGAGGAGGAAAGCTTGCCTCAGAATTGTAAAACTTCAACGGTTTGGTTGCAACTCCAAAATTCTCATTTGAGTTAATGGGATTGATTGGATTTTTAAAATCAACTTTAGGTCCTTGAGTCGAACACAACAAGAAACCAATTACCCCACTGACAAAACACAATGTATATATTGTTCATCAGATCTTTTTTTTTTTTTTTTTTCCTTTTTTTCAAAGTTTAAGTTGATAAATTACAGATGATCCAAATTTTTATACCTGGGATAAGCTGGAACAATGGTCCACGCATATTGAACCGAGCCTTTGAATACTTGTTGGCATTTTGAGATCAAAATTTCAATGTCAAGAGAATGAAACCAAAGGCTTTCTGCTTGGATACAAAGCACTCCTCCACCTCTAAGTGCTTTTGCCACTTTCTCAAACAAGCTACTTTTGACAACCTCATCATCTGGCTCTAACCACATCCAAAAAAAAAAAAAAAAAATAGAAAACCCTATTATTTTTTTGAAAGAAAATTCTATTGGTTCCTAGATTTTATTTTTATTATTATTTTTTTTTTAACATTTCAAAATGTTGGACTACACTTTCCTCGTTTATTTTTCTGGACAAAAATTGTAGGAACGAAAGATCAAACTCTTTAAACTTAAGGAAGGGAGTACATGTCACCATTGAACTAAACTCACTTTTGGTCTTTGATTATTCACTTTCAATTACTTAATAAAATAGTTAGGATAATTAATTTTAATAGTGATGGAAACTTAAGTTAACCATAGTTAATTTAATTATTTTCATTATAAGGATTAAAAATATGTATTCAGTAATGTAAAATTTTAAAATCTATATACGACAGAAACGAAAAAACAAAAAATTGACGACCAAACAAGTAATTTACCCCTTATTTATAGCTTTTAAATAAGACATAAGAATAAATAAATTAAAATTAATTTATAGTTATATATTTGATATATATTATTAAAAGACATGAAATTATTGTACTTATTGGATCGAAAGCGTCGATTATGATTGCATCGTAGGTTCCTGCTGGGACAGAACTCAGAAAAGCACTTCCTTCAAACACAAAAACACACAATAAAAAATAATAATAATAAATAAATAATATCGTAAATAATAATAATAAATGAAAAGTACCTTTTTTTTCTAGGTTTTGGGTCTAGTTTCTATTTGATCCTTACGTCTAAAAAATTTATACATTTAGTCTTTAAGTTTTGATTTTAGTTTCAATGTAGTCCTAAAATTTAACAATATTGTTGCAATCGTACATTTGAGATTTGAGTTTTGTTTTAATTTGGTATCTTGATTTCAAAATTTTATATTTCAACCTCATTTTTTCGTTAAAATTTCACTTTTAATCATTGACATCAATGTCTATAAATTGATTAAAAATAATTAAGAAGTGGAATTTTTTAATTTTATTTTAAAAGTGATAAAAAATAGTGAAATTTAATTCAAATGTTAAGGGTAAAATTGTAACATTTTGAAACTTAAGAACTAAATTGAAATCAAACTCAAAACTTAAAACCTGAATGTGTAACATTTTAAAGTTTAGGAACCAAATAAAAATTAGACGCAAGACCTAGGGACCAAAAAGATATTTTTTTTCAATAATTAATTAGAAAAATAATTGAATCAAACCGTCTATTATATGAAGATTCACTCGAGAATCTTTGTACCCAATTGCAATTTCTGGAAAATACTTCTTGTATACCTTAAAAAAAAATAAAAGGAAAAATAAATTTATGATCATGTTAAATATTCAATTAATTTATAACTTAAAGCTGATGAGTTAAAAGTAACATTTTTTTTTTGTGTTTCTTTTAATACATTATTTTCAAAAAAGAGATGATTTTTGTCTTAAAGTATGCTAAAGAAATAGAGAAGAGGCAATAATAATTATGATAAAATTAGATTATAATTTTAGTTCATGACATATTGAGATTTGTATTTATTTTGGTACAAAAACTTTTAAGATCACAAATCTATTTTTTAATATTTTTTTTTAATTTACAAAATCGAAAGTTTAAAACATAAAATTCAAATTATTCAAATTTATATCTAATAGATTAATTAATTTAAAAAAAAATTTGAAAAGTTTGGTTAAAATATTATTTTGATCTCTATACTTTGGAACTTGTTTAATTTTAGTCCCTATATTTCCAAATTTAGTCCTTATGCATCCAAATGTTCAATTTTAGTTTATGTACTTTCAATAAATCTTAAATTTAGTACCTACTACTAATTTAATGTGGATTTTTTCATTACTTCTTATTTTTTTATTAACATTTTCACTATAAAATTTGAAAATATTTATATATTGTGTTTTTTTGTATGAAAAATTATTATGATTATTTAATCAATTTCGATAAAAATTAATTTTGAGAAACTAAATTTAAGATTTACTAAAAGTACAAGAACTAAAATTAGACATTTGAAAGTATATGGACTATAATTAAATAAATTCCAAAGTACAGAGACCAAAATGATATTTTAATCTAAAATTTTAAATGAAATATAATTAAATTGAATGAAAAGTTTATGCAATACAAAGTTTAAAGTTGAAAATTAAATTTAGAATTAATAATAAAATAAAATAAAATAGGGTTTAAAATAAGAGAGAGGGACTGACATCAATGAGCATGGTGTCTATTTCACAAATATCAATTTGTTCAATGGAAGAATGCCTAGAAATTTCTCTTAGGATGCCACCATCTCCTCCCCCAATCAGCAAAACCTAATGAAAAATTATTAAAAAAAAAAAAAAGAAAGAAAAAAACATGAAAATGGATGTGCCTGTCAGCTACAAAGTGGCTTAGTAATTATGATTTCAAATGGAAATTAATTCAACTTAATCCAAACTTTAAAAAGTTTATATATATATATATATATATATATATATATGTGCTAAAAGGCTTTAGTATAGCACCTCATGATTTTATGGCATGTTTCCACATTTGTCAAATAATAAAATACCACCATCTTTTAAAAATTTAATTACTAATTTTAAAAAATTTAGAGTTGTGTCAATTTGGTCTTTAAATTTTTTAAATTACAAATTTAATTTTCTTAATTTTTGAAATTTTTTATTCACAATTTATTAGACACAAGATTAAAATTAATTTTTAAATATTTCAAATTTGTTCGAAACATATCCGCCTATTAGACACAAAATTGAAAGTTTATTGATATATTAGACATTTTTAAAAGTTCAACAACGAAGTAGATACAAACTTTAAAGTTAAAAGATTAAGGGAGTGTTTGAAATATTTTGAAAGAAATAAAAGTGTTTGACAACTACTCAAAATAGATTTTGGAAGTCATTAATATTTTTTCTTATTTATTTTAAACAATTCTTATAAAAATGTTTAGATGAAAATGAATTTTTCAAGTCAATTCAAACGGGTGCTAAACTTAGGTTAAAAAATATTTTGATCTGTTAATTTTCATGAATACAACAATTTCATTGTTGAACTATAGTTAGTAACAATTTAGTCAAACTAGTTTTAAATCACTAAAATTCAGTGGTTAAACTTTAATAGATAATAAAAGTGTTTTTTTTTTAAGCATAAACTTAAAATTGAATGAGAGAGAGAGAGAGAGAAATTGCCTTTTTGGGGTTTGGAATAGAGCAAAGAGGAAGGTGGGTAATCATTTCTTGGTAAGCACATTCATCCTTCTCAGTGAGTTGGAGTGCTCCATCCAACACAAACACCTTTCCATATGCTGATGACTACATTTCATTATAAACATCTAACTCATTAAAACTAATTAATTAGGATTAAGCATGACCTAATTAATTATTACTTTTTGCCCTTTTCCCTTTTTCCTCCCTTTTTTGTTGGGTAATTTTGATATCAGATCTTTAAAAAGTTATTAGTTTTCACATTCATTATTCATCTCACTTTCTCCATTTGTCAGATAAATTAATAATGGTGTTCACTCAATAAGAGGATCATCTATGATATGTCAGAGAGGACAACTATCTTCAATAGTACGAGACTTTTTGAATGAAACAAAAAATAAAGGCACGAGACCAATTCATGTCCAAATGGAGAATATCATAGACACATATCATTGTGGAAGGTCATTGTTTCCCAATAATAATGTTTGTTTGCCTGAACATAGCTCAACTAACATTTAGTTTTGAAAAAAAAAACGAAAAACATTTTTGGTCATTGAGTTTTGAGTATGGTTTTCATTTTTGTCTCTAAGTTTCAAAATACTATACTTTTACCCTTGAGTTTTGAGTTAATTTTTTATGGGTCCTAGAGATTTTTCACTTTTACCTTTGAGTTTTTCATCAATGCTCACTTTTAGTCATTTGGGTTGATATTCTATTAATTAATTTAAATGAATTATTTTATATATATATATTTTTATCAATATTACATTGAATTAAAAAATTTATATCATAATAAATTTAAATTAATTATTTGGAAGTTAACACTATTGATGAAAAGCAAGCATTAGAAAAAGTTCAGATATTAAATGTGTAGAATCTAGAAGTATGTGGAAACTAAATTCAAAACTCAAGAGTAAACTAACATTAAGTACTATCAACCTCGAAGTCGAAGGTTCAAATCTCTCCATCTCCCAACATAATATTTGCACTATCGACCTTGAAAGTCAAATGTTCAATTCTCCAACCCCTGTATTAATATTTGAGATTCATATATGATATATGATATGTGATATAATACCTGAAAAACCAACATGGATTGGTAATCAGACTTTCCTTGAAACAAAATTTTGTCCACCTTTAAGAAGTGTGCTTGTCCTGTACAAATTTGATTTCATCTTTAATTAGTTCATCTTTTACCATACAACTCATCAAAATGTTTTTTTTTTTTTCTTTTTTTTTTTTTTTTTTTTTTTTGAAACAAAATGTTTAATAATTAAGGATGATGTTTTAGAACCTAGAGGCAACCTTTCCACACTTATTTAACAACATGTTTTTCAAAGTGGATTTTGCTTTCTGTTTTATAATTACAATGCTAATGCATGCTGTCTAATAATAAGATTTCCCCCCTTTTTGCCACTCCTCTTTAAAAGGACATTAAAAAAGAGTAAAAAAATTAAAAAAAAACCTAACTAAAGGTTTTATTTATTTATATATATTTTAACGAAATTCATACGTGACAAACAATCTTAGTAGGTGCCAAATCGAGTTTAGTTCAACGATATTTAATATCTACTCCCACTCTTAAAGTAAGATACTCAATCCTCCATTCTCGTTGCACTAAAAAAAATATTATTGTACTAATCCATTATTTTTGTTTTCAAAATTTTAAAAATCCACTCATTTCTTTTTCTCATAGAATCAACTCATGTGATCGCCTTTGCCCCTAAAGTAATAACAAACATGAATTTTGTTCTTTTAGTACAAAATGCGTGATGGATATTGAATCTTCTTCGACTTTAAGAAAAGTAATAGATTGTATCTTTACCCATTTAGTTATATTTGAATTGATAGAAATAACAAAAAAAACAAGTTGGAAAGAGAGATTTGACTTACACGATTAAAAGCTTGTTTGGTTAACCATCAAAATTCGGTTTTATGTTTTAAGATTCATTAATTTTAGTAAATATATGTTTGACAACAATCTAATTCTATTTTTGAAAACTGTTTTTGGATTATGTGTGATTCAAATACCGGGAATTTTGGAAATAACATAATTTTAAATCTTGAAATGCAAAATTATATTTAAAAAGGATTACAACATTTATAAATATAGTATTTCATATTATAGACTCCATTTTTTTCTTTAAATTAAAACATCTATTATGAAATTTATTATAAATTATATAATATTACAAAATAATAATGATAAAAAAAAAATTAACTAAAACATGTTAATAAACTAATTAATAAAAAATTATATTCAACTTAAAATTTAGTTGGTAACTACAACTAACTAGTTTCATGGGTTATAAATATAATATTAAATACATTAAAACAATTGTTTAAATTAGAATCAAATTTCTGAATATGTTATCATATACATGAAATATAATTATATTTTCATCAAATTCATTGTTTCCAAAATCTCAATTTTCAGATTGTCTACCAAATAAACCTTAAACCTTTCAAAATTATAGACCAAATTATTAATACACAAAATAGAAATAAATAAAAAAATTGTAGTCTGCATCCTAATCACATATTATTATAACTTAACAAAGTACTATATAGTCTCTAATTATAATAATTAACAGTTAAAAATCATTTTTGCTCTCTTAACTTTCATGAAAATAAACAATTTAGTCCCTAAACTTTGGTTTATAACGATTTAGTCCTTGTACTTTCAATTTTGGTTTACTCTATAACAATTTAGTCTTTGTATACTTTAAAATCTGTAATGATTTAGTCACTATTTTAGAAATTAGAATTAAGATTTAATGAGATCTTTTGCATAAATAAACCGACAACTCAATATTTTTTATAAAATACAAAGCCTACATCCTAAAATAATAAAAAAATGATATCTAATATCGATGAACTTTTTTACGTTAGGGACTGAATTGTCAAAAATTTGAAAGTACAAGAACTAAATTGTTATATGATAAAGTTTAGGTACTAAATTGTTACAAAATTGAAAGTATATGGACTAAATTGTAACAAACCAAAGTTCAAAGACTAAAGACTAAATTGTTTTGATGAAAACTTAATGACCAAAAGTATTTTTCAAACATTTAAAATTTTAAATAATTTGGATCAAATTATTAATAAAAAAAAGGAAATTATTAAAAAAATTGGAAATAATTTTAAAGAATAATAATAAATAAATAAATAAATAAAAGTAAAAACCCACCTGGCCATTGTGGGCAGTGCTCAGAAAACCAACCAGGAATGCTTGGATGGTTGAGAGCATCACCATTAATGGAGTCATCTTCATCTTTTTGATCTTCAACTTCAACATGCACATGAGAGCAGCCATTGTTGAAAACTTCCTCCTTCTTCTGCTTAAACACCAAATCATCTGAAAAAGAAAGAACTCCATTTGCATCCATGGCCATTGAACTCTGTTTAATTAAACAAAAGAAATTTAGGCTTTGTGATGGGGTTGGGTTTTGGGGTTTATATAGAATGAAATTTGGTGGCAAAAAAGTGGGCCTTGACAAAATCTTCCACCTGCTTTGATAATAGGATTGAGGGCCTATTTAATTTATTATTAATTATATTCTGACTTGAAAAAGGTTTATTTCAAAGAAAAAAAAATGTCCCAATATAATACATACTCACAACTTTTGTTATTAGTTTCCTCTCTTCATTATTGTGATACAATAGTTACAGATTTAGCCATCATGAGTTACTTTAGTGGTTAATAAGGGTCAAGAATTCAATAAACGACCTACAGAGTTATTGACTATTGAGACCCATCTCAACATTTTATACGATAGATGATCTACTTCTCTCATTGGTTTGGTTTTGAAATGGAAATTCATGTTATGTAATTAATAGGGGCTGTTACAAATATAGCAAAATTTAGATCATCTCTAGAGTCTATTATTCATAAATTTACCCCATAAAGTCCAAACAATTATTTGGTCCAATAAAAAGAAGAAGAAAAAAAATCTCTTTTTTATCGAGAGAAATCTTTTCAAATTCTTTATAATTGGTTTTAAGATAGAACTTCATGTTGTCTAAATACAATCTATAGTACAATGGTGGAGATTTTACACCAAATTTCTTTTTTCTTTTTTTCTTTTTCTTTTTTTAATTTTTTGTTAACATATATATTTTTTTCAATGTTTGTTTCAAGTTAAAGTTGATATGAACTTCTTCCATGTCTTTATGATACATTTTTATGTATTCTTCTATGTTCAAGTTCTTGGCCAAACCCAAAATGATTTTGCGGATCCAACACTCTGTCGGCTAACCAACTCTTATCTTTGAATTTGTAATGAAACATGATGATGGATGTTTTTGATCCTTTTGTGTGTGTGTGTATATATATATATATATATATATATGCGGAAAAAACTTGCTATTGAAGTATTGTGTGGAGAGTTTTTGGAAGTTAATCATCAAATATAGGCTCGATTCTAGTTCAAGTTGAGGTTTAAATTGAAATTCAATCGACAAAAATCCATTCAAAGTATAACTGAAATTGTTTCGTGATCATAACATGTTGCACAAAGACCTTTTTAGAGTTTTATCAACAATTTTCTTGTACAGTAGGCGGAGACAATCCTCCTAACTATTATCCAACTGCAACAATTCTTGCTAAGAAGAACGTCCAAGTGGGACATGCATGGAGCCAGACGTGGTAGAATCATGTACCGTACTAGGTCTCTAACAGTCTATTCTTCTTAAATACCTAGATTTAGTGCCAAATAAGAATGAATACTTATCTTTCAACTCTTGAGAGTTAAACAAATTGTAGATGTATGGTGAATTTGAATGAATTTAGTAATATATAAAAGATGAATTTGGATATAATTTTGATGGTATGCTACTAGGTAAACATTCCTTTCTTAAATGTCAATAAACAAATTTGTTGTGGTTAATATTTTAGGTAGAGTTCAAAATGAATTCACATTTGACAAAGTTGGGTATTTGTCAATTTTGATACAAAAAATACACTTTATATTGTATATAATAAGATTATGATGATTTTCTTTTTTTCTTTTTTTTTTTCCTTGTGAAATGAGTGCTTTTTGTTTGAAGTGGGTAGATTTGTTATCAGCTCCAAAATGGGGTGATCACTAAGCCAAATGCTGTTTGTCATGTCCATATATATATATATATATCTTTAGATTGTTACATCTTGAAATTGAGTTTCATATCTTACAATATATACAATTATATCTTTTTTTTTTTTTTCTTTTTTTCAAAACTTTTATCATTTTTAATCATTACTCTTTAAATATACTATATGTATATCTTATTATTATTGTATTACACGCGTTTGTATTTTATTAATCTTCATACACCTTCATCATATACTTTAACTTTACATAGACAAAATAAAACTTCTTGTGGTAACAAATTAAAAGAGAATTCAAGATCATTCATTTAGAGATGACGTTGAATCCTTCATCATTCAACTATAATCATAATCAGGATTAATCTAAATTAATTGTAATGATAGTAACTTATGTTTAGGTTTGTAATTTTTTTTTTTTTAAATATTGTTTTGGTCTCTATACTTTGAGTTTTGTTCAAATGTGCAATTTTATTTTGTATACTTTAAATCTTAAATTTAGTCCCTTGAACTTAATTTTGATCAAAATTGGTTAAATAATACTAATAATTTTTATTCAAGAAAATATGTGAATATATTTTTAAAATTTATTGCAGAAATATTAATATATAACAAAAAAAAAAATTGAAAAAAAATTAGCATTAGAGACTAAATTGAAGATTTATAAAAATTACATAAACTAAAATTAAATAAATTCCAAATTACATGGACCAAAATGATATATTAATTTTTTTTTACTAGTTTTTTTTATGATATTTTATATTAGGGTTGTTTTCAAATATAACAAAATCAGCCAAAATATTTACAAATATAGCAAAATGTTATGATAAGACTCTGATGGACTACAATCATCTATCATTGTCTATTAGTGAATAACTTTTAGATGTCTATTAGTGACAATGATATTTTGTTATATTTAAAATTATTTTCAGTAATTTTGCCATTTAAAATAACCACCCTTTATATTAACTAGTAGTTAATTTTAAATGAATTAAGAAAAAAAATATATATATAAACAATGATAGAGAAATAAAAGTATATATTTATATGCAAAGGATCATCTATGGGTAATGGGTTTGGCCTTTACTGATATGGGAAATCCAAGTTACCTTAATTAAAATATGTATACTTTTGTGGACAAGTAGGGCCAAAGTTAGCTTAATTTCTTATATCTAATAGTTTGAACCCTTCATTTTGCTTTTGGGTCCTTTTTTATTTGCTTTTGGGTCCCTTTTTACTTTACCATTTATGTTTCAAAAAGTAAAAATTAGTGTTTGAATTGAGAATATATTAAAGAAAAAATTACAATCTATCAAAGTTAAGATCGAAAACTAATTAATTACATTTTTTACAAAAATATATAATTTATTAAGGACAAATGCAAATATAAATAAGAAGTTTGTGTTATTTGTATTAAAAAAAGGGTTAAAAAATACTTTTAGTCTCTAAACTTCTATTGAAGCAACAATTTAGGGTTTAAATTTTAGTTGATAACAATTAGTTACTATACTTTCAAATTTATAACAATTTAGTCCCTAAACTTTAATAACTAACAATTTACTCCCTATCAAGGCTTTTTTTTAAAAAAATAAATAAATAAATAAGTGTCAATTTTTATTGTGTAATGACTTAGTCACCATAATTTATAGAAAAAAAAAGTGATTTCTAATTAATTTATCACTCTACATATATAAGAAATTTCATGAAATGTTAACAATATTTTTCACAATAAGAACTAAATCGTTACAAATTGTAAAATAAAAGGATTAAATTGTTACTTATTAACATTCAAGAACTTATAAATTGTTTTAAATTTGAAAGTGTATAGACTAAATTGTTATCAACTAAAGTTCATGAACTAAATCGTTAGTTTCATTAAAGTTGAGAAATCAAAAGTAATTTACAACACAACTTTCTTTTAAAAAAAGAAACCCTTAAGTTTGGTAATGAAGTAATGAGATTTCCAAAATCTAAATTTAAGAGAAATTGTTTTAAATGGTAAAACTACTAAAAATATAGTAAAATTTTATTTTCTATTATTGATAGACTATGAAAGACCTAGATAGATATCTATCGGTATTTATCTTCATTAACTAACACATACTATTAGTATAATCCAATTTTATTATTTTCAAAATCAGCAAACCTCAGTTTAAGTCCACAATTTGTGTCATCCTTATTATTATTATTTTTTAAAAGAAAAAAAACCATAATTTGAGGGATGAAATTAACGATGTTCCCAAAATCCAAAATTTAAAAGTGAAGTATTTGGAGTATTGATATAATATAGTATTAATTAAGACGCTTCATTAATTTGAAAATGAAAAAACGTCATTATAGATCCAAAGTTTGTTCTCCAAAATCAAAATCTAAATTTAAAAGTTAGGTAAAGTAGTTTAAAAAAATGGAGGGCTAAAAAAGGAGTGTGTATAGAAGAGGGTTCCAATTGTTTGTGTTTGTTTGGAATGGGAGAAGAAGAAGAAGAAGAAGAAGAAGAAGAAGAAGAAGAAGAAGAAGAAGAAGAAGAAGAATATGCATAACATCGCGTATTCTCGATTAGGCGGACTTCACAAATCCCTTTCTCTCTACAGAAAAGTTCCATGGTGGGATCAAATTCTGAAACCCGATTCCGATTTCGTTGTTCGATGGAATCGCATTTTCCTCGTCACTTGCTTGATCGCTCTCTTCGTCGATCCTCTTTACTTTTACCTCATCATCATCGGCGGCCCTGCTTGTATGCGTTTCAACACTCGCCTTGGCATCGTCGTCACTTTCTTTCGCACCATCGTCGATTTCTTCTCCTTGTTTCACATTCTCATGAAGTTTCGCACTGCCTTTGTCGCCCCTAATTCTAGGGTTTTTGGCCGTGGCGACCTCGTTATGGACCCTTCCGCCATTGCTATGCGCTATATCAAGAAGGATTTTCTCATTGATCTTGCTGCTACACTTCCCCTGCCCCAGGTTAGTCTTCTAATTTGCGACCATTGAGAGTCATATTAAATTTATCTTTGCTTATTAGTTTAAGTTTTTGGGTTGATTCATATGGTATTAGAGGAGGTTTTGAGAGGTCGTTATTCAAATATATGCAATGTCATTTACTCCTCAATTAATATTGATTTTTACGAGTAGAGTCTTCTAAAATTTTCGAGTTTACAAGTAAGGGAAAGCGTTAAGATATTCATATAATATTAATTTGGCTTTTGGGTCCATCGATGATTAACATGGTCCTAGGAGGTCTGGGAGGTTTTGTGTTCAAATCTATATGACATCATTTTCTCCCCATTTAATATTGATTTCTACTTATTTGGTCTTCTACAAATTTATGATTAACATGGTATCAGGGAGGTTCTGTGATTAAACCTTTGCAATGTCATTTTCTCTCCAATTAATATTGATTTTTACTTGTGTCTTTTACAAATTTCAAGTCCACAAGTGAGGGTGTTAGAGTATTGATATAATGTTAAGTTTACCTTCACCCATTAACTAAAGCTTTTGAGTTTATTAAATTGCCAATTGACCCAACAACTTAAGTTAATGTGTGAAGGCAAATTTAAATATCATATCATCTTAACACTCTCTCTCACTTGTGCGCTAGAAATATGAATAAGACCCCACAAATGGAAATCAATATTAATTGGGGAGGAAACAACAATGCAAGGGCTTGAACAAAGGATCTCTGTGGACCACCTACACTAATACCATGTTAAATTGTCAATTGACCAAAAATTTAAGTTAATGGGTGAAAGCAAATTTAAATATCATATCATCTAACAGGGTTAATCCATGAGTGACATGGTATCAGATGAGCAGGTCTAGGAGGTTCTGTGCTCAAATTTAGCTAATGTCATTTTTCCCTAGTTAATATTGATTTCCACTTGTTGGGTCTTATACAAATTTCAAGCTCACAAGTGAAAAAAGTGTTACAGTATTGATATAATATTAAATTTACCTTCACCTATCAACTTTAATTTTTAGATTAATCTATGATTGAACAATTTGTCATGACAGATTGTGATTTGGTTCGTGATTCCAGCATTGAAAAACCCATCAGCAGCCCATGCCAACCACACTCTTGCATTCATTGTCCTCATTCAGTATGCACCCAGACTGTTTGTTATATTTCCTCTGAACAGACAGATCAATAAAACCACTGGGGCAATAGCCAAAACTGCTTGGGCTGGTGCAGCTTATAATCTCCTTCTATATTTGCTTGCTAGCCATGTACTTCCTTTCATCAATTTAATCAATAAAACAATGTTATATTAGCATATTTGGGAGTGATTCTAAAATGGTCGAAATTACTTTTGTCATTTTCAAAATCATTTGAAAAATACTTTTAATCATTCAAAAATCAATTTTATTAGTATGAAAAATGTGTTTAAAAGTGTAAAATTAAACTTTCTCGAAAAGAAGCGAAACCGTGAACTTGGCTTAATACCTTCCCCACTGCATCAGAACTAATTTTGAGTGAAGGTGTGTTTCGTAATGATTTTAAGCATGACAAAGGTAGTTTTCACTCTTTCAAAATCACTCCCACACATATGTTATATTCTTTCGTTACCATTGCTTAATTCCTTGTGATTTGTGAGTGCAGGTGATAGGAGCTGCATGGTATGTAGCATCCATTCAACGTCAGGAAGAGTGCTGGAAAATAGAATGTAGGAAGGAGATGAATACCACTCATTCTCCTTCTTGCCAGCTTATTTTTCTGGACTGTGATAGTTTGGCTTGGCAAGAACGACAAGCTTGGCTAAGAGTTACTCATGTTCTTACAAACTGTGATGCACTAAACGATGAAAAGAAATTTGAGTTTGGAATGTTTGCTGATGCGTTCACTGATGAAGTTGCTTCAGCAAATTTTTTTGAGAAGTACTTCTACTGCCTTTGGTTTGGCTTAAAGAGTTTGAGGTATGGCTTTGTTGGTCTCTTACATGTTCCATTGTTCTAACTTTTTTTCTGCCTTCTTAATCTGTAAACTGAAACTAATTATCTGTTAGGTATCTGATTCCTAACAAGTTCCTGCACAATCAAACACAAATCCTTCCAAACAATACACAGTACAGAGCAACGATATAGTTGATCTATTGATACTATATAATGTCTCGCAGATAGATGATGAAATGAACAAGAGAACAAACAAAGGAGATAAAGGAAATAAGCCAATCGGAACATCTTGAGAGCGAGCTGGTTCTCCCCGAGAGCAAACTACCCAAAACTTAGCCAAAAAGTTACTGAGGTCGATCCCCCCTACAAATAACGAATTCTCTAACTTCTGTAGCACGCTCCACGTCCAATGCTACTTTGTCTCCGGATTGTCCCTTTTACCCCTTCGCCTATATGTTTGAGTTTTTTGGGGCCTAACATAATCATCATCATAATATCATGAAGATAAACTCTTGTCCCCAATGTTGCGAGTGTTTAAGGATTCAATTATTTGGATGTTTAATTGAATGATCATGTTCATGTTGGGGATGTGAACCATGTGCCCCAAGTGGAGGAGATCTATGATATGTAAGTAAAGGCAACATGATCTCTATTGGTACAAAGTATTCTTCTGGAGTGAAATCAAAGCAAAATTATGCAACTTACCTAGGATAATATCATGTTATTGTGGAAATATTGGAGGTGTATTGTTCTAACAAACCTCAGGCTTAAGTTGGACCAATTGAGATTCTATGCATGCTAAATGACCGATTTCTTCATAGTCTATGTTTAAATCAAGATGCAAGTGTAAAGTGTCTAAAACATTTCTTTAATTATTACAAGCTTAATTTATGAGGCATAACTAATGTTGTCATCAGACCATATAATAAGGAAATAAATCAGTCGTCTACTTATAAACTTTGAATTCCTGATTTTTTCATGAAAATTTTCTGCAGTGCATATGGGCAAAATTTAACGACGAGCACTTATAGTGGTGAAATTTTATTTAGCATTGTGATTTGCTCCTTGGGATTGGTTCTGTTTTCACACCTCATAGGCCAAGTGCAGGTATGACATCTGAAAACTAAAATTGCTTAGAGGGTTGGTTTTCTTCACTGGAAAAGCCACTTTTTATCCTTTAATGACACCATGTTTGGTGTTGGTATTACAAGGCTTCAATGTAACTATCTTCCTTCTTTGTGTTATTGAAGAGCTATCTGCAATCCACAACAGCTAGACTTGAACAGTGGAGAGTAAAACGAAGAGACACAGAGGAATGGATGAGGCATCGACAGTTACCCCTTCATTTGCAAGAACGAGTTCGTCGATTCGTTCAATATAAATGGATTGCAACTCGAGGTGTAGACGAAGAGTCAATCTTGCGCTCTTTACCTCTGGATCTTCGTCGTCAAATTCAAAGACATCTTTCTCTTGCACTCGTTCGCCGTGTAAGTCCTCTTCAAACTATATATCTTCTTACTCAATTCCCCCTCCCAATACACTCATAGAGAGTGTTTGGGGCTCTGAGTTGAGTTTTGAAGTCTAGAGTAAATATATAGAAGTTAGGAAGATTGTGTTTAGGGTGTAGAATTGTTTAGTTTGGAATTAGGAAACATTAAATGTACAAACTGAAGTTGATGGAGTTAAGTTATTTAACACCAACTTATCAAGTTGGTGAGCCAAACACCCTCATAATGAATCCCTTACATTTAGAAGACTGTTCTATTTCTCTTAAATCATTGATTGACCCAAAAACTTAAGTTTATGGGTGAAAGTAAATTTAATATTACATCATATCATTTGTGGGCTTGCAATATGTATAAAATCCAATCAGTGGAAATCAAAATTAACTGGGAGGAAATAACATTGCAGAAGTTTGAACATAAGACCTCTTAGACCACCTGCTCTGATACTATGTTAAATCACTAGTTGTCCCAAAAGCTTAAGTTTTATGGGTGAGATAAATTCAAAATTATATCATCTAACCGTTCCGATACTTTTCAGGTTCCCTTTTTTGCACAAATGGACGGTCAACTATTGGATGCCATATGCGAGCGTCTCATCTCGTCCTTGAATACCAAAGACACATTCATAACCAGGGAGGGAGATCCAGTAAATGAGATGCTCTTCATCATCAGAGGTCAACTAGAGAGCTCCACCACCAATGGTGGCAGGTCAGGATTTTTCAACTCCATCACTCTCAGACCGGGCGACTTCTGCGGCGAAGAACTACTAACATGGGCCTTAGTCCCATCCCCTAGCCTTAGCTTCCCCTCCTCAACTCGAACTGTGAAGTCGCTGACCGAAGTCGAGGCATTCGCACTTCGAGCCGAAGATCTCAAGTTTGTAGCTAGCCAGTTCAAGCGCCTCCATAGCAAGAAACTCCAACATGCTTTTAGATATTATTCCCACCAATGGAGGACTTGGGGATCTTGCTTCATACAAGCTGCTTGGAGAAGATATGTGAAAAGAAAGTTAGCTATGGAATTGGCAAGACAAGAGGAGCTTTATTACACAACAATATTGGACCAAGATTCTAGCCATGGCAGTGAAATGGAAGGTGAAGGAGATGGTGAAACTAGTGGCTCCAAAAAAAACAGTAAAAACAAAGCCCAAAATCTTGGAATAACAATGTTGGCTTCAAAATTTGCAGCAAATACAAGAAGAGGAGTTAACCAAAAACTGGCTGCACTTGACAATGATGTCACCAGCTTGAAAATGCCTAAGCTGTTTAAGCCTGATGAACCAGATTTCTCTGCTTTCCAAGATGAGAATTGAGTTTAACAAGTAAGATAAAACTAAGAGGTTAAACAAACAAAATTATTCACTTGTTACATAATCTTCAACAATAATTAAAATGTTGAAGGTGTAATTACACAGAACAATGACAATATATTGATAGATATACTTAGAAAAGTTAATTCCAATTTCTAAATCTGTGCAATACCATCTTTTCCAAGCTAGAAAAGTATAGACTTGTTCTCTGAGATGAGAGTGATTTGGACAAGTTAGATATCTTTGAATATTGTTTCAATAATGGCGAAAAATCATCACTTAGGGTTGCAAAATAAGATTTTGTGCAAATTGCAAAAAAAACCACCCTTGAATTATGGTGGTAGTTGCAATTAGAGCCTCGAACTTTTAATTGTAAAAATTGGGACCCTCAAGCTTATAATAATGGTAGAAATTAGAGCCACAAATGATAAAAATTGAATTCTTCAACTTATACAAATGTTACAGTTTATACAATTCTATAAGTTTGAAAATTTATTTTGACTCAATTTTAACATTTATATAATTTTGAGTCTAATTGTAATTACCACTATATTTTAGAGGTGATTTTTTGCCATTTGTATTTGATTTTTTTTGTTCATGAATATATATCTTAGATTTTACTTCTAAATTTGTTTTTTAAAAAAAAAAAAAAAAAACCCAGAAAAATGTAAAATTGAATGATGGAACTCAGAAGACTTCAAATTTTACTTGAAAGGAAAAAAAGAAAAAAGAGAGAGTAAAAGGACTTAAAATTAATTCACTAGACCAAACCCTATCCAAGATGTTTAAACTATGTATTGATTACTTTTGAAGTAGCTATCAATTAATTCTCTAAGTGGATAATTACACAGTTAAACTTGAATCAATTTGAGTGCTGCTTTATTTTAAATCTTAAAGGAAGGGATCAAATTGATGCCCAATTAAAAAAACAAAATCAATATATTGGTTTTTATTTTATTTTTTCTTCTTCCAATTTTCATTTTTATTTTCACTTTTGTTATGAAGTTGGGCTTATTTCTACTTTTATAGATTAAAATGTGACTTTTTTTTTTTTTTTGACATTTTTCTAAATAATAAGTATATATGTCCATAATAATTGGTTTTTTTTTTGTTAAAAGAACAAATATAGATGCATCATCATAATAATTAAAATGGTAAAAAAGAGACCTAAGATTAGACTTTATTATTACGGGAAGATATATAAACTCAGTTCTATTTGGTTTTGATTGGTTTTTTTCAATTAAAAACTAATGCGAATCAATAATATTTGGTTTTCTCCAAATACAAATCAAGATGTCAAATTTTATACTAAAAAAATCAAACTAAACTAGTAGATTGGTTTGATTTTTAAAATTTTTTATTTGTTATTGCAACCCTAACATATATGTCTTAAATTTTTTTTTCTTTTAATACATATATCACAAGTCAATGAATCATTCAAAAAGAGAATGAGATAGATGCTATAAAACCATCATTATTGTGTTATAAAAAATCCGTCATTATTGTAACGTAATGATAAATCAATTGAACGTTTTGTTTCTTGGTTCAAAACAGAAATAATTGGGTTTTTTTTTTTTTTTTTTGAAACAGAAATAATTGAAAGTTAGAACTTAGAAGCTTGAAAAGTGATCGAATATGTTGTTCTTAATAATAATAAATAACTAAAAAAGAAAAACCAAAATTAATCAAAGATTGAAATATCTTAACTTTTTCATTTTGCAAATGAAAATATCTCAAATTTGGCTTGGTCCAGTGAATTAATTCTCATAGGGTCGTTCTCAAAAAAAAAAAAAAGAGAAAGAAAAAAGCAAAAAAAAAAAAAAAAAAAATCCTCATAGGGTCTTCTGGAATTTTATCATTGTGTGGAGCTTGTATGAGAAATCCCATAATTTTAAAGATTGGAAATCTAAAAAAATAAATAATAATAATAATAATAAAAGATAGTGGATGGAAAAATATCCAACTTTATACTTAGTTTCAAAAATATCAATACCTTATTATTGGTAGGTTGTTACGCCGTCGGGTTATTTGAAGCTTAACACTGATGTGGCATGCTACTCGTTCTATCATGGGTTGTGAAAAAAAATAGTATATTGTTGTCATTTTAGAACGATTAAAGATCACATCTCGAAACAAGTAAAAATCTTTTTCAATTGCCTCAATAATTAAACTATAACAAAACGATCATTGACTTTATAAATTGTAATTGGTGTTGTATCCACCAAATTATGGTCGAATGAATGAAGAGATGCAAGTAAATACCGGTGTTTTGATTGTTTCTCCCTATCATCATATACATTAGGCATCATGTGAACCAAAGTACTACTTTGTGGCCACAATGGAGATGTTGTACATTTTTCTTTACAAAAAAAATTAAAAAAAAAAAAATCTCTAGATTTGTAAAATCTACCCAACTATTATACAATAAATATAGTAGCAGTGTAGCATGAACTAACTATCTATATACTAAAGTCTGCTTCCTAACTTTCAACTAGAGTATCTTTTTTAAGTAATAAAACATTAATAAGAAGATGCTACATCTGAAAGGTGCAATTTTCTCACACCATATTATTTTAGATGAAAGCATAAAATTCTTACGTAGTTTTGAAATATTTGTGGGAGGTTCAATAATAATTATAACAACCTAAGCCTCGGATATTTCCCTTCATCTCTTGTGACCTGACAACTTCATTCTTCTAAAGAGTTGGAGACTATCCCAACAAACCAACAGTGGTCATTTCATGATACTTTATCTTCACTCACATGCTTTCTATGAAATTTTCTAATATAAAATTGCTCCAAGCTAAGTACACTTGACTTTAGAGTTTCTATGATTAAGCTACTGAAAATGAAAGTGCATCTTGTTGGTTTACAAAATAATTTTTAATTTTTTAAATTCTTCTTAACCATACTCTCATATTCTTAAGATGTGATCTCAATTCGTTTATATTCTTCCACTAAATTCGACCGTTACAATAATTAAAATTTTTAAAAGAATAGTTGTATATTAAATAATGAGTTTGTATATTTTATAATTGAACACAAAGAGGAATGTCACACGTTACACAAAAGGTGAACAACCCAACATCTTAGATAAGGTTGCCATTTCATTTGCCCAACAAACTTTAGCTTTGAACAATAATATCATTTTTAGAAAATGAAAAATAAAATTACGAGTTTAGTTCTAAAATTTGTACATATTTGGCTTTTAATTTTCTTTTTTTTTTTTTTTAAATGTCAATAGTTTTTCACTTTTTATTTTGTGGCCAATAATTCATTATTAATCTTTCACCTATTACCTATATGATTAACCTTTTTCAAAATTTCATAGTTAAAAAAATAAATATACAAGTTCTCCAGATAGACAATTTATTATTATCATTAAAGAAAAACAATTTATTATATTGTATTTAGGTTTCTCAAAGATTTTTTTTTTGGACAAATCTATAATTTAACCAAAACAAAGTTCAAGAATTCAAATCTGCCCTCATTCCAAGATCTCACTAGATTTTGAAATTCATGCATCGAAAACACAAAATTAAAAATAATAGTGGTTAAACTTTCAATTCTAAAAATTGAACCCTCCCACTTTTACAAATGTTAAAATTAGGTCAAAATGGATGTTCAAACTTATATAATTATATAGATAATAGCATTTGCCTAAGTTGAAGGATTCAATTTTTGTTATTTGTGGGTGCAATTTTCACAATTATTGTAAGTTTGAAGGTGTAATTGTAATTATCAGCGTACTTTATTAGTAGTTTTTGTAATTTACTCAAATAATAATAATAAATCAAATCAAAATCAAAATTTACATCAATCACACACAAAAAAAATAAATAAATTTTCTTACCCAAGAAAAACTGGAAAAAAAAAAAAACCATAAATTTTCCTTAAAAAACTGAAAAAAAAAAAACTGAAAAACAACCCTCCACAAATCACAATTTTTTTTTTGAAAAAAAATTAATTTTTTTATTGCATCAACCGTACATCTAATTGTCGAATGATAATTTATTATGTAATTTAATTAAATTTATGGTAACTCATAAACTTAAAACAATTTTTATTGGAGAAGTGAAAGTGAAAGTAGTAGGAGGGAAGTTTGTTCTTAGAAACCCAGATGGGACAAACAAGAAACTCGTATTTTTGCATCAAAAATCAATCCTTTAACCGAGTTTTGAGGTGGAGAGATTTCAAAAGAATAGAAAGAGGTATCCAGAAATGAATCAAACAAACAACTTTTATAATCTCGTCCTTTTCTTGTTTGTCCCATTTGAAAGATTAAAAATACAGCTTTTGTTAAAAAAATAGAAAAGAAACATATAATTCTGGTAACAAATTTAGGCTCATGTAAGTGGTTTCTCCAATCTACTTTGTGCACATCCAAACAGCACCATATGTTAACAATGGAAGAAAAAAGGAATGTGAAAATGATATAGAAACTACCCCATCTTATTTGGATTATAACTTATTGGCTTTAAATTCTTTTATTTTGTGGCTTAAAATGGCATTCCATGGCCAAATCTTGCTGTCTACTTAATCACTCTTATCCTGCTTAAAAGTGAGTGAAAAAAAAAACAAAGGGGTCTTCTTGCAAAAGCACTTTCTGTTTTGTGGTCATGGCTGCTCGTAGAGGAATCTGTTCTTTACTCTCTCGTTCTCTCTTATCTTCTTCCTCTGCTTCTTCTTCTTCTTCTGCTTATGGGTTTAGTTCTTTTCTTCAATCTCATGGTGAGCTTCTTCTTGCTATGGTGTTGCTCTGTTTTTTTGTTCTTTGTTGGGTGTCTGTTAACTGTTTGTTTAATGGTCTGAATGAAGTTTTTGTTTGATATCTCTTGTGGGTTTATCCTCTTTTTCGAGTTCGAAGTGGTTTTGGTTTGAGATCATACTAATTTAAGTCTCGTTTGATAATCGTTTGTATGTATTTAAAAGTTGTTTTGTTTTCTTACCCTTTCTTTACCAAGGTCATGGTCAAGAAAGCGTTGAAATTGTGAAACGAGTTTTTAAATATTTTTTTTTCCTTTTTTGAAAAGATGTTTAGGTGGAATAGTGTTTTGAAACTTAATTTTCAAAGATGGAAAATATCGAATTATGAAGATACGGAATATTGTGATTTTCAGGAAGAGTTTCAAGGTTCCAAAGAAGAGGGAATAGATTTAGCACATCTGCTTTGGCAGAGGAGGAACTCATCACTCCTCCTGTTCAGATCAATTACACTCAAAATCTGATTAATGGGCAGTTTGTAGATGCTGCATCAGGTGAACTTTTCTATTGTTTCTATTTTACTTTTACATGTTTTGGGGTCATAATCACTCTAGAATATACCTTTAATCATTCAGAAGGATTTTTTATTATATGAAAATTGCGTTTAAAGTGTGATAAGGGAACATTTTATGACAATATGGAAATCACTTATAATGAATCACTCCTAAACATGGTTGTTATGTTTTTGTCATAATTTTTACCTTTCAAAAGTTATCTGATGGATGGAGATAAAAGGTTGAATTTGATATGATCTGTTCATCATAGGAAAAACGTTTCCGACTTACGATCCTCGCACTGGGGAAGTGATTGCTCATGTTGCCGAGGCCGATGCCGAGGATATTAACCGTGCGGTATCAGCAGCTCGAAAGGCATTTGACAAGGGGCCATGGCCGAGAATGACTGCTTATGTAATACTTTCCTGCAGGCTGCAACTCCTTCTGTTCCACCTCTTGCCTTTATTTGAGTTGCTATATCTACTGTTTATTTTGTGTCAATTTTCAGGAACGATCAAGGATATTACTGCGGTGTGCAGATTTGATTGAGAAACATATGTCTGAACTTGCAGCATTGGAAACATGGAACAATGGGAAACCTTACGAACAATCAGTTAAATCCGAATTACCGTTACTCGTGCGCTTGTTTCACTATTACGCTGGTTAGTTCGCCGCAGCATTTGTAGCATAACAGCTCTTATCCTGCTGTTTCTGTAGATTTCTAATTGATTTTCCTGTTGGTTTTTTCACAAACTATGCAGGCTGGGCAGACAAAATCCATGGCTTAACAGTTCCAGCTGATGGAAATCATCATGTGCAAGTATTACATGAACCAATTGGAGTAGCAGGACAGATAATTCCATGGAACTTTCCTCTCATTATGTTTGCTTGGAAAGTTGGTCCTGCTTTAGCCTGTGGCAACACTGTTGTCCTAAAGACTGCAGAGCAAACACCTCTGACTGCTCTTTATGTCGCTAAGTTATTCCACGAGGTAGTGTCTTCAAAGCTATGTTTGTTCCCGAATCGTTCTTTCGACCACTGCATGGATATAATGATCTAATATTCTTTATCCATGTTCTTACTAATCTTCGTTTTTCCTCTCAATCGATTGATTGATCGAATAGGCTGGTCTTCCTCCAGGGGTTCTAAATGTCGTTTCGGGCTATGGTCCGACGGCCGGTGCTGCCCTTGCTAGCCATATGGATGTGGACAAGGTGATCAATCTTAAAACCATCTTGCTTCATATGTTTCATGTTTCTGTTTGAAACTCAAATCTAGCATGTTCTATTGTTTGGTACATATTTAATTCGATGAAAATGCTGTCATGTTTATAGCTTTGTTTTTTAAAGTAATTTATGACGAACTAATCTACATGTTTCTTCACGTTTGCAGCTAGCTTTCACCGGATCAACGAGCACAGGAAAAGTTGTACTTGAATTGGCAGCGAAAAGCAATTTGAAGCCAGTGACACTAGAGCTTGGAGGGAAATCACCTTTCATTGTTTGTGAGGATGCAGATGTTGATAAGGCTGTGGAGCTTGCTCATTTTGCTCTTTTTTTCAATCAGGTTTGTCTCTAGGTTCTCACTTTTGTCATGGATTTGTAGGACTTAACTCATTGTCCGTCATTTCTTGTTCGTTTTCAGGGGCAATGTTGTTGTGCTGGATCTCGTACTTTTGTTCATGAGCGTGTATACGATGAATTTGTCGAAAAATCAAGGGTACGTGCCCAAAGACGTGTTGTTGGTGACCCTTTCAAGAAGGGTGTTGAACAAGGTCCTCAGGTAACTCTCTCCCTATTGAAGCACTTTTCTTTTCCATCTAGTCCATGTGAGGAATAATTGACATACTATTTTTGTACGTCATGATTGTTTCTAGATTGACTCGGAGCAATTCGAAAAAGTCCTAAGATACATCAAATCTGGCATTGAAAGTGATGCTACTTTGGAATGTGGTGGTGGTAGACTTGGGTCCAAGGGATACTTCATCGAGCCAACAGTTTTCTCAAATGTTAAGGTGATCATTCTCTGCCTTAACTATCTTCCTTACACACTCTAAAGAATGTAATATGACGTTTCAATTTGTTTCCCTCATCGATTCGATTAGGATGATATGTTGATAGCGAAAGATGAAATCTTTGGTCCAGTACAATCCATCTTGAAATTCAAGTAAGTTGTTAACATCTCGAACTCGTTTGTATCACTCGTTCAACTTGATCACGCATTGTCTAAAGTGTTATGTTTGAATTTTTGTCAATATTAGGGACATTGATGAAGTAATTCAAAGGGCAAACTCTACTCGTTACGGTCTAGCTTCGGGAGTTTTCACATCGAACATCGACACAGCCAACATGCTAACACGAGGATTGAGAACGGGAACCGTGTGGCTCAATTGCTTTGACATCTTCGACGCTGCAATACCTTTTGGTGGGTATAAAATGAGTGGAATAGGAAGGGAGAAGGGAATTTACAGCCTCCAAAGCTACTTGCAAGTAAAAGCTGTTGTTACACCTCTCAAGAATCCAGCATGGTTGTGAGAATCTCAGCATTGCAAGTGTAGTACAACAATATTTTGTTTTGCAAAATCAGTTTCTTCTTCTTCTTAAAACTCAAGAATAAAACAGGATCTTTCTTCTGTTATTGTACTTAAGTTAAACTCTATAATAATATCTACCTCTTAATATGAGATTCTGAGCTGTCCCTTTTGATTGATTTGATTGAACATCAACTTTTCTTAATGACTAAAGACAAAATGTCATTGAGTTTATTATAATAATTTCAAATCTTTTTCAATAGGATAATGAATTATTATTGGTGAAATTCAAACCAAAGAATATTATATTTTAGTTCAGTATCACTTGCAGTTACTATCAAAATGATGTGATGTCTTACTAATTTGACATTAACATTTGAAATATACTGTGGATAATATGTTTCAAAAAATTTCAATCCAATTCATTAATTAATGAAAACATTATTACTATCATTATTTTATATATAGAAACAACAATTTCTATTGAAAAAAAAATGAAAGAATACAAAAACATACAAAAAAAATCAAATGCTTCTAAAGAAAGGGGACCAAAAAAGTAAAACGTTGACTAAAGAGTAAATACAAAAAGTTTTCAAAATTGAAGCCTAAAGGAATACCTAAAACTTCACCAAAACCCAACTATCACACGGGTCCCTTTTCTACCCCTCTAAAAACTATGTAGTTTGTCTCTCCCACAAAACCCATAACAAGGCGCACACCCTTGCTAACCACAAGAAACGATCCTTCCCCAAAAAGGAAGATGGAGAAGGAACTCTCCAATCAAACTACCAACGGCCATCTAATGAGAAACGAACTCTTGAAAAAAGTAGTCACACACCAACCTCGCCAAACTCACATGTCCAAAGCAAGTGATCCATATCTTCCTTTGCCTTCTAGCAAAGGATACAATAGAAAAGATCAACTAACAAAGGCAACTTACTCGATATCTGATCTAAAATATTTAACCGACCGAGTAAAACTTACCATGAAAAGAACTTAACTTTCTTTAGAATCTTAATCCACCAAATAGCATCAAACACAAGCTCTCTCGTGGGAGAGTTGGTCCAACAGATTGAAAGTAGGATTTATGGGTGCACTTCAGTTTTCTTACTACTAGTGTGCTTGACTAAAAAGACTAATTGAAGCCTCCTAAAGGATTGAGATTCCAATAACAAACATCTCTCCAACCCTAAAAACAAACTCTCCTATCAAAATTAGGAGAGAGACCATATTCGTCGTTTTCCTATTGGTTCATGGTAGGTTTTAATTAATGATTGTTTTAAAGAAAAGCCAGAAGATAAGATGAAAGAAGCATCATATAACAATTTTTCTATTTTTATTTATTTTATTTATTTAAAAGAAAAAAAAAAGATATATTTTAGATATTATTGTATAATAATTTTAGTTTTAGTTTCCTATGTTAGAAATGATCTTAAATTGATGAGCAAAATTTAGTCATGATAATATTTTAAATTGATAAGCAAAATTTGTTCTTATCAATTTCCTTTCTTTTGGAAATTTATTCTTCTAACTAAAAAATAGTCTCTGAAGTTATAGTTTTGCTCATCAGATGTGGTTGAAATTTTATACAAAAATTGTAAACAAACTAAATTTTGAGAAAATCTTTGTTTGCTCTCTCTCACCCACAAGTTGATATTTCGATCTCCAAAACAAATTTTCTCCAAAAGGAGCCAATTTATTTTTCAAAAACATAATTAGAGATTTGTAAGTTTTTCTAAGGGAACCATCACAGATGATGTAGAAGAAGAAGAAGAAGATAGCGACTCCGATGAAAACGGTGACAACGATCCTTCGTGGCTTTAAGTTTTTTCGAATTCGGGAAACCATCCATGGAGTAGAAGGCAAAGAGGAAGAAGATACCATTCTTGCATTTCAATCTTACAATTCATTCAATTTAATGTCATTACAAAAGGCTTACAACCAATGACAAAGTGAAAGGCAGCAAAGTCCCTGGTTTATGTACCCACCACCATCATCTATTTTACTACTAGCCCCACCTCAATATATTTTTTCTTTTCCTACTTCTATTTGTCATTACCACAATCACATTATGGTTTTTTCCCTTTCATCTTCAAAATAATTTTATCAAATTTTCGTATCCAATTCAAACAAACAAACAAATCTTTAGGGTCCTCTATATTTTCGAAAGCATAGACAACCCTGAGCTTGATCAACAGGAATCATACCTCCACCCTTGGAAGTGTCAATGGCCTCCAACATGGAAACTACTTCATCCATCTCAGGCCGCTTGTCTGGGGTCGCATCCCAGCAACGCTTCATCACATTTGCTAGAGAGCTCGGGCAACATCTCGGTATCTCTGGCCTCAGATTCTGCAGTGTTTTGAGATTAATGTTTTCAGCAGAGTTAATGATAAGTTAAAAACAATGAAGTGATTTCTTCTCAACTGCACATTGTCCTGCAGATATGAAGATGTAAAGGCGAAAGAATCAGCAGTTTACCTGACGAACAACAGCAGAAGTCACTTCGGAGAAACTAAGGTCAGGATATGGCATATCACAGCAATAAATTTCCCACAGGCAGATGCCGAAACTATACACATCACACTTCCTGTTATATGGGTTACCATTAAGAACCTGTAAAACCAGATGGACCACTATAAATTTAGCAAAAGCATCATCTTCGATAGCTACATTTTGGCACTGAACGTTTCCAGTTTCCACGTAATAAATGAGGAACACAACTATGGAATCAAAGGGAAACATTTTATGGACAATGCTCTCTAATGTCATATGAGTTAGCTGAAAAGTAAAGAACTGCATACCTCAGGAGCCATGTAACCAAGTGTCCCGGTCTCCCCAGTCATGTCATTGGGATTTGAGGCCTCAACTCTAGCAACGCCAAAATCAGCAATTTTGACTGTACGTGTTTTGTCCAACAGCATGTTTTCTGTCTTTACATCTCTGTGAACAATCTTCTGTGAATGAAGGTAACTCAACCTACAAAATAAATGGAACAATTTCTAAGAGCCAACTATCAAAAAGTACATACTAGCCTCAAGCAAAAGGAGACTAGTGAACAGAAGGAATTGTGTGAGCAGGTGGTACCCTCTAGCAAGATCAAGTGCCAGCTGGACAACCACCTTGAAAGCTAGCTTCCTTCTCCTGTTTTTTATGAGATAAGATTTAAGGGCGCCTCCAGCAAGATATTCCACCACAACACAACATATGTTGCTTGGCATGCCTATTAGACCATTTTCAGTTTGGATCTGTAACTCTGCCGAGCCCATCGTTGCCCCTATAAACTGAAAATCAATTGAAACCCGTAAAAAATCCAAACTAGAAACCAAAGCTACAAACAAACAAACCAAGAAAACAAAAGAGGCAAAATAATGCATTAATTATTGAATAAGCACATCAAGTTTTATATATCATTATCATAACGATAAAATATAGTTCCCCTTCCACGGCAACAGGTAAGAGGGGGAAGGGGAAAAGAAGGAAAGATGATAAGTTAGGAGTCTAGTTTAAGACGCTAGTTTTTCCACTATCAAAGATGTCAACACTTCTTTTATCTAAATTGAGTCCCACCAAGTGAGCAACTTGCTTTTTGGCCCTATCTAGTTCTCTTTTAGCAAGGATAAGACTTAGTTCAGTTGACTTCTTTTCCCTTTCTACAAAATTACAATGGTGGAGAGAGATTAGAACTCTAGACAGAATCCTCTAACACAACTGAACTTTTTCGGTTGAGCTACCAGTTGAAGAGATTTAATTGAATTTTGAAGTTCATGCAAAAAGAGTTTTCAATGGCCTAACAGAAGGCTTGAGGGAATTAAAAGCAAATCTTTTTATCATAAATTAATTATCACAAAAAAAATAAATAATAATAACTATAAAATAATAAAATAATAAAAAATAAATAAATAAATAAAAGAAGGGTGCGTGAGGAGGAAAAGGAACAGTTTCTGGTTAGTGGATCATTAACCATTCTGGGTCTAATTAATACTCTATGTCCTCTGGTGTCAGTGTCTTCTAAAAGAGAAACAATTATTAGAAGTGCATTCAATTGATCTGAGACAATGTCAGTAAGTCTAGAAAATAGCACTGAGGGTTGGAACGAGCATCGAACAAGACATCCATTTCAAGTTTCAGAATCACAAGAATTAGGTAAATACACAATTAAGTTGTAGTGACCTTTGTAACATTGGGATGCTCTAGTTTATGCCAAACAGCAACTTCCTGTTTAAAGGCGGCCCTTAGTGAAGCAATTTCAGCTTCTGTCCTGTGACCTTCTTCTCCCCAATCCAGCAACTTGACTAATGCATTAAAAAAGTCAAAAGAAAACTTCAGTGGAAGGTAGCAACCAACTGAAACCCAGTAACCTTAACAAACTACAGACTAAGATAATATTTAAAAATATATATATATGAGCGAGTGATTGAGTGAATGAGCGAGTGAACAGATCTTAAAATAAGTGAGTGATAATGATCGCATTAAAAAAAGCAGATGATGATAATGATGATGAAGACAGAAATAAATACAAATCTGTAGTAGCTAACAGAAATAGCCAATTCATTATAATAGCTTTTCTAAGTCAAATTTTATCCAACAGCTGGAATCACATGAAAGTTTAAAACTTTATTAACACAAAGTCATTCAGACCATCGTTGTCATAAACAAATTCAACTCTATCTCGTGTATGCATCACGGATCATCTAAAAGAGAGTTCAAATGACCAATCACCACGTCCTAACAGTGGCAAAATGTCTTTAAAATAAAAGGTTACCCAAATTCAAAGAAGTCTAAACACAATCACTAATTGGGATCCAATGAGGAGGGTGCTAAATTGGCATGAGATTTCAATGAATCAAACCTATACGTGTTCAAACAAATTCAGCAGTACAAACAAGAAATGATAATGATGAATATTTAAGACGATTGAAGCAGAAAACAAGAGATTCGAAATAATTGAAAACAAGGTCGAGGAAATTCACAAAATAAAATTAAGACATAAACTGTAGTGTGTAAGCATTCTGAAAGATCAGGATTCAGGAAGTAATTATAGTAAGAGCAAAGGTCTGATAGTAATTAAAAAAATAGGGCAAAAGTTGAAGGGTTGCATATAGAAATCGGAGACTGACCGGCGACATCTAGTCCGTCGTAAACGCCGCGGTGGACGGTGCCGAAAGTACCACGAGCAATGACGCTTTTGATAATCAATTTGGACGGATCGATCTCCCACTCCTGCCGGTCCTTAGCGGCGACTTTAGTAGACCTACTGCGAGCGATAGGCGCAGAAGTGAGAAAGCTATTACCACCATCTTCATCTTTCTTCTTGTTCTTCTCCATGGTCAAGGCTCTACTAAGATGCCTCTCAAGCTGTTCATCCAAGCTCTTGAGATCAATCTGATCCGCACGCACAAATCCATCATTGTTCTCTTTCATTTCCGATTTAGCGACAAAATCAAAGCGGTAAGCAAGAATCGGTGGTTCGGGTGGAAGCAAGAAATTGATGGATTCAATTCAGAAATTGGAAGTAAATTGGAAATTGATGATTCTTGTTGTTGCTGCTGCTGGAATCGCTGCTGTTGTTTCTTTGTTGTTCTTCGTTTCCACAAAATCTGCAATGGCTTCTCCAATCATCCATGTGGCCACATGAATTTGCCTGCTCATAACGTGTGCTTCTGACCCACTTCGGTCTCCTTCTCTATTTATTATTTTCTTTTTCTTTTTCTTTTTCTCTCGAATTTTCTTTTTCTTTTTTTTTTTCCAGTTCCCAGCCAATTAACAGATCAGGCCTTATAAATATTATTTTTTATTATTTATTTTTAAATTTTAATAAAGATGCGTTTACGTAAGATAACTCAGCTTAGTGGCATAATTGGGCTTTTTAATCCTTTACTTATTTTATTTTATTTTAGAAAAATTATCATTTTAGTTTTATGAAGAATAGGTTTAGTTGCCTTCTAAGTTTTCAAATTTTTTAAGAATAGGTTGGTTTAGTTTGGTATTTTAATTCTTAATATGTACTTTTTTTTTAGTGATCTAGATGGTAAGAATATGTTTAAAATGTCCCTAAATTAATAAGAAATTGGAGAAATTATTTTTTTTCCTAAATTTCAAAATGTTACACTTTTAGTCCCTAAGTTTGGATTTTGATTTCAATTCAGTCCTTGTATTTTAGAATGTTACAATTTTATTTTTGAGATTGAGTTTTGTTTAATTTGGTCTCAGGTTTCAAGATTTACACTATTAATAATCTTGATTTTTCACTAAATACTCATTTTTAGTCTTTGGTGTTAATGTCTATTAATTAATTTCAAATAATTATGAAGTGAAATTTTAAAATTAATTTGAATGGTGATTAAAAAATAGTGAAACTAAATTAATTAGAATCCTTTTAAATTAATTAACAAACATTAATATTAAATAATGAAAATGGGTATTTAGTAAAAAAAACTGAGGTTAAAAGTAGAAATCTTGAAACTTAGAGACCAAATTACAACAAAACTCAAACTTCGAGAGTGAAATTGTAACATTTTGAATCTCAATGACTAAATTGAAATCAAACTCAAAACTTGAAAACTAAAGTCACATTTGTTAACTTCATACAATACAATGATCTCCATCTTTCTTGAGTAGAAGAGTTAATTTTTAGCAAGATTTCAAAAAAAAAAAAAAAAAACTACTTTTTAAAAACTACTTTTTTTTAATTTTCAAGTTTTCAAACTACTTTTTGGTTTGATTTTTGAAAATATTGGTAAAAAATAGATAACAAAACTTGAAATTTAGAGGTGAAGTGTGTATTTATATGCTTAATTTTCACAAATAAAAAACAAAAATCACATAATAACCAAATGAGGCTTCAACTAAATCTAACTAGGGACAAAAAAGTATTTTGTTATATAATTATTTTATTTAAATAATAAAAATGTTATTTTCAAAACCGAAGAATCAAACCTACGTATATTTTTTTTACTTTTTTGTCATATAATTATTTTATTTAAATAATAAAAAATGTTATTTTCAAAATTCAAGAATCAAACTTAAATATATTTTTAAAAGAATTTGAGGACTATGAAGATAATTTTTCTTTATTTTTTTTTCTTTTGACTATTCATCTAGAAAGATAGTAACAGAGGGTTTGATGAATTATCAATAGCCTTAATCTCCCATTATTGATGTTCAAATTAATCAGTTAATTAGTTAACCTCCTTTTCATTTTTTGAAAGTCCAACTATTACAGTAAGTTGCATTTTAAGAGACTAATTAATATCTTTTTATCTATTATCTATTATGTTATACTCGAATTAGTTGGTTAATTAAATATTTGTTAAGTTAAATTATGAATTAATCGGTCGTCTAAAATTGAACTTTATATCCAATAAAATCTTAAACTTTCAATTTTGTATTTATTTAATGCTTAGATGGTTGCTATTATATATATTTAACAAATTGTTGTCATTGCTTAAAGGTTAATTAACTTTTATTCAAGTTAAATGTTTTGACCATTTGAGTTATTTATACAAAGTGTGGATTTAAATCAATCAAATGATGACAAGATGAATGTCGAGGTTGCCCAAGGTAAGGCCCAAAGCTCGCGGGCGGGCTCAAGCGCATAGGATACTGGGATGAGGCATAGAAGAGTGTATGTCTCAAAAGGAATATGTCAACTCTCGTAGTTTGATCGAACGAGGCCGAGCCGGTGAATATATTCACTTAGAAAATAACTGAGTCAGGCTAGGTTTGAGTCAAGACACCCTGCAACCTCAAGCACTACAAATGTATCAGTCACCACCATTGTTACACATAGCCAGAGGCATGTGCCACTAGACATACTTATAAATAGTCTCATTTGACCACCCTAAAAGAGAGATCTGACCTTACTTCTTTTGTGCTTAGTTGAACTTATCACTCCTTATACTAACTTAAGCATCCTACATATGGGAGGTTCGAAACGCAGTACACTTGGCACTACGTTGGTGCAAGAATCTCTTACACAAGCCAACTCATAATATCTCGAGATCATATTAGCATTAGGAGAAGGGGACTGGAGGTCAAAGCCATTGGAGACTCGTAAAGCCAAAACATACGAGATTCGAGCACGAACATGAATAATTAAAAAGGTTATGTAGAATAGTTGTGTAGAATAAGGTTGTGTAAGATTAAAAATGCATAATAATTTATAGGTCACTTTCAATATACTTTTTTAATACAATAAGATCAACTTCAGGTTGGACTTAGATTAAAATGAAGCCTTTAATAATAGTTTT
Source organism: Citrullus mucosospermus (assembly GCA_030954485.1). Lineage (NCBI taxonomy): Eukaryota > Viridiplantae > Streptophyta > Magnoliopsida > Cucurbitales > Cucurbitaceae > Citrullus > Citrullus mucosospermus. The sequence goes on from CM062060.1 coordinate 28,460,748, forward strand.
TAAGTCCAAATAAGATAGAAGTTCATATTACTTGAATAGAATCTAATGAGAATAATACTCTGTCATTTACCATTAAACTTTAATATTTTGAGATTACTTAGTATATTTAATGGTTGAATAAGACACATTACATAAAGTTATTGAAGTTATATTTGATTAAATTTTATCCATTAATCAAGATATATCTAACAAATTCAATAAATAATAATTCACTCTCAAAAGTTTAATTGAGGTGTTATTCGAAAACCATTAGTTACAAGAAAACTCAAATGGAATAAAATTGTTTGCTTTTTTATTTTAGTAAAATAGAATTATATTGTTTATTTTATTGAGTGTCTTGATATTACATTTTTATGTTCTATCTAAAGATATAATTAACCAATATTCAATATCAACCTTACAATTGCAAAATGATTTATTAAAGAAGTTGAGATCGTATAAAGAATATTAATTACTTAGGCTTTATTAATAACATAAGTCATAACTTGAAAAATGAAAAATAAAATATGGATCAAAGTAGGTTTGCTTGACCATGTACCAAACAAAATAGTTTTGAACTTTCCACTTTATCACCTTGGTAAGCTAGATATATAAATATATAAAACTTTTATTTAGATTTCAATAATATCTTTAATTTAATATATGATTAATATTAAGTTATATTTTAGTAAAAATATCATTGAAAAAATAGTTTTAGTTTGGAGGAATTTTAACTCATTATTATTTAATCGAGAGTATATGCTAAATCAACTAAGATATGATCAACTTATTAAATAAATATAAATTGTGATTAATATGTGCAAATTTATAATTTCAAATTTACATGAAAGACGAGTAAGTCCAAAATAAATCTCAAACTATCTAGTCACATTTTGGTATTGTAAAGATAATATTCATTTAAATACAATTTAATGGGCAAAGCATTTATTGCTTTCTCTGAGTTGAAGGTTGAATTTTGTTTGAATTGGAAAATATATATATTTATTGTATTATTTATTTATTTTATTTTATTTTTGGTTGAATACACCTGTCACATGATGGAGTCTTGACCTTTTTAACTCTTTACTCCATTACTTAATTTTTAAATTTATGAATGACTATTTTTAAATATAGCAAAATAAATCAAAATATTTACAAATATAGTAAAATTTTACTGTTTATCACATATAAATTGTATATTTTGTTATTAGTAGTAAATATTTTTAGCAATTTTGTTATTTAAGATATTTTTGCTTTATGAAATGTGTTTATACAGTGATTAATTAAGTTTTAAATATTGCATCATAAATGACATTGATTGAAATAATCGATAAAAGAGCTCGAATAAAAATTTTCTAAAAATAATTATTCAAAATCGGAAGGGTCTTGCATAAAAGAAATATTTCATCCGCATGCAATATGACATTATTTGAGAATTGAAAGTGATTTGTCTAATTGAATTATTAAAAAATGAGGTTATTAAATAATTTCGTTAACACGTACGTTAATGAAGTTCAATTACTATTAATAGAACTGCTTCAAAAAAAAAAAATTACTATTAATAGAAAATAAGTTAGAGGGCTAAGAAATCTTAAATTAACAAAGGAACTTAGTTTTTTTTTTTTTTTTTTTTAAGTACAGGGTTGAAATTAGTCTAATAATGCCATTTAATTATATTTATATTTTTCTCTTTTTAGTCCTCTTCTATTAAAAAAAAAAATTAGGTTAAACTCATACGATTTTTTTAATATAATTAGAAGGAGAGATTCAAACACAAACAACTCATACGATATTGTTATTAATAATATTAAAAAAAAAGACTATAAATCACTAAGTCAATGAATGTTTTTTAAAGTTATTTACATAAATGACACAATATTGGTATGTTATTTTAAATTAACAAGGAGCTAAAAAAAACTTATAAGAATACCTAAACAAAACATATAATTTTAAAAAGTAATTTAAATTATATTTGTGATTTAGGCATGTCCACCCGACTCAAAAGGGAAGAGTTCGAATCCTCGCTTCACACATTCTTAAGCTAAAAAAAAATGTGTTAAAAAAACAAAATAAAATTAGGAGCACAAACAGTTTGATATGTATTTTTTATTTTTATTTTTTTAATGCTATAAAACAAATACTAACTCTTTTGAATTCATGAACCAAATAACGATAATATTCATAGTCGAAAAGACAAATTTATGATTTAACCTAGGTTTAACGTGAGGGTATATTTGTAAACTACAAAATTGCAACCAATATTATTGGAAAAGCAAATTTGGGCCTAGGCCCAAATATTTTGACGCTTTATGGACCTTCTGAATGCCCATGTGTAAAGTGTTGGATAATTTATTTATTTCATTTTAATTATTTTATCAAATAATGTTAATATGAAAGGGTCCTACTAATGTTATTTAAGGTATTAAATTGACTAGGAATAATGAATTTTTGTTAACTCAATCACATTATGAGGAATATATTTTGGAAAATTTTGGGGAATCCTATATCTATCTATTTTATTTCAAACTGAACTTGAAAAAGAATATAAGAGAATTCATCTCGTAACGTAAACATTCCAAATAATTGAATTATTAATGTATCTTGTTAATTGGTGTCGTTTTTCAAAGTTGGTGTTTAGAAGAAGGGTGTGTCTTCAAGGGGCTAGGGACACTCTCTTTTGTAATATGGTGATAAAATGAGAATTGTATAAGAGGTAGGTAGGTAGGTTGTGAGTAGTTAAGTGTGGTTGGGTGACAAGACTTTTGATTTTCTTGCCTATGTTTCAATATTTATAGCACAAACTAATACATCTTTTTAGGATCGGTTTGTTTGATTGATTTTGTCATAGGATTTCAGATAGACATTTAATATTTATGTTTGTTTCACACAATTTTACCTTTTAAAATCTAGATATTATTATCCATGGAATTTTAAAACCCATCCGATATGAATTTCAAATACTCATCATACCAATGGGACTTTTATACATAGGAGATGAATCGATATCCATTGATCATTACTATTAATTTTAACTAATTGTTAAATATAAATATATATGGTTTAAACTTAATAAATTTCGACTAATACATCTACCATAGGTTATGTTAACTATTTAATACAAAAATTGATTATTAAGTATTAATATTATAATGAATTTTATATTTATTTAATTATTTTTAGCAATTAAATTAAGAAAAATTATTTTAAATGACAAAACTGTTGAAAATGTTTACAAATAATAGCAAAATATCACAGTCTATCTGCGATAGATTGTGATAGATCGTGATAGACTACTATTTGTGTCTATCATGACACAAATAGACACAAATAATATACAGTAAATTTTTGCTATATTTATAAATATTTTGGTTAATTTTCCTATATTTGAAAACAACCCTTAAATTAAAGAATTTAATTAATGCTTAATTAAAAATATTCATTTATTGATATTTTAAGTGATTAAACAATTAATCAATATAACAATATATTAAATAATGCCAAATTTGATTTCATGACTACATTTTTTTCTCTTAAACTTAATTAAATAGTTATTAATTTTGATCTTTATATACAAAATTGGTAAATCAAACACATATATATTTAACTTTCAAATATTGATTACCTTCACATCTAAGCTCAAACATTAATTATCTCAAACATTTAAAACTCGTACATATATTTAAATTTCAGACATTTGATATTCATACCGTTGAAACAATATCTCTGATCCAAACGACTCCTTAATGTAAAAATAATGTAAAGTATCTTTGCCGAATGAACCAATAACAAACAGATGTTTAAATTATTTGATAAGAGATTTCATTCATCAAACTATGTATGTCATTAACTCAAGAAAAATACTATTATCGTCACAAATATCTAGGAGAAAACAGAACTCTAGGAAAATAATAATGTTGTGACATCTTTAGTTTAGCGAAATGAAGATGTCATATTTGAATAAAACAGACAAAAAAAAAAGATAGATATTGTAAGCGGTTTTTCTTTTTTTTTAATTGTAGGACGAGAAATCAAACCTCCAACTTCTAAATTGAAAAATCGTACAAATTATCCATTGAATCAAGTTCACTTCATATAAATATATTCAAACATGCATCATTAATTTGTTAGAAACAAAATAAACGTAATACCAAATTAATTGTGTAGAGTTTAAAAGTTGCCAAGGACATGGACAAACAAAAATCCATCAAATATGATAGATCAATCCAAAATATAATCTTAAAAAATATATGTTTTGGATTTTAACTTTACTTCATAGAGTTTCAAAATTTTCTATTATATTATTCCAACCTTTTTTTTTTTAAAGTATTATTCCAATATTTTGATAAAAGTTTAGGATGTCCCTATTATTATTGAAGAGTTATAAATAGTCCAACCCGAAAAGTTGTTAGATGAGTCATGATTGGTCCTTCTGTGTTGGTGATATAAAAACATAATAAGCCACAATAGTTTAGTTTTCTTTTTTTCCTTTTAAGTGTGAAATTAAATTAATAATTTAAAAGGAAAAAAAAAAGACTATGACCAATAATATTGGAAGTGTTAGAAATTTTGTGAATCAATTCGAAATCCAATTACAAAAGTACTTATCATGTTAAAACTTCATAAATTATTTATATTTTATACGGTGATCAAACAAAAACATTTAGAATTTGTTTAAAAAAGATTATATGATGAGAAATTGAGAATAATCACAAATTATTTCAAAACACAAACTAGAAAAATAGCAATATAATTTAAACCCTAATTTGAGTCCCGAAAGAGAGACGGATGGGGGAAAAGAAAAAAGGAATGGAATACTAAACAAAACAAAAAGAAAAAGAAAAAGAAAAACATAAACTTTAACCTTTTTAGATAAATATTGTAATTTTAACTCTCAATTTAAATTTAAATAATTCACCTACTAATTTAAAAACTTCTAATGTTGTTCTTTCTATGGAAATATTCAACTTCACATCATATAATTCATTAAAATGCATTAAAAAAATTAACAATATTTAGAATGAAAACTTATTATATAGTTAAGATTACAAACACTCTTACCATTTAAAGTTAAAATTTGTAACACTCATTTGAGTTTAGATTAAATTTTATAACATTACAAATTTAGAATAAAAATTAATATATTTTAAAGAAAATTATATGTGTGTGTGTGTGTATATGTGAGTGTGGTTGGGGAAAGAGAAAACAATTAACAAAAAGAAAAAATTGAGGGTGGTTTTTACTTTGAATATACTCAAAGCCTGCCATTACAAGCACTCACACTCTGCCCACTTTCTGCCCCACACACTCCCAACACCACCCTCCCACCTTTTTTTTTTTCTTTTCCCTTTTTCTTTTTCTACTCTTTTTCTTGTGTCAGACCCAAAATGCACCCCATTTTGACCAAACCCACCCCAAATTACAAACATTTAATTAAAATAAAACCCCCATAATAAAATAACAATAATAATATTACCAAAATAAAATAAAATTTTGAAAAACTACAGCTTCTTTTTTTTTTTTTTCGTTTAGTCGGCGACACTCCACGACATGTCGTTCTCGAATATCCAATGGCAGACTTCAATTTGACCCGGACCCGACCCGAGTGCCACGAATGCACCGTGCTCTGGACCCCACGATGACGTGTCCATATGACAGATGGCAACCCCACGATTGATCTTTTCCTTCGTTTTCAGCCTCAAGATATCGGCTTCGTAGATACGGACTTTGGGTACTGAGTGGCAGTAATATAGTAAGTAAGGGTACAAACTCTGATGGCATGATACCGATCTCGTTAAATCTCCGCCGTTGATTCCTTTTACTCTCCCGATCTCCACCTTCTCCCTTGACCCATTCACACTCGCCGTCGTCCTCGCCACCACGCTCCGCCCCAACACCGCGGTGGCGAAGTCTATCATGTCCTCCGCCGAACCCACGCACCGCTTCGTCTCGCCACGGCTGGGAGCACGCTCGCACTCCGCTAGCGCGTTGGTAATCACGCGCTCCATTGTCGAACCATCTCGCGCGTGGAAGATTTCCTTGGCCTCTGAGATTCTCGACGAAGAGAAGGGTAAATTTACCAAAATGGACCTAGGGAGGAATGATCTCGGTGGCATTTTGTCTCTGATGTCCGGCATCACCATGACATTCCCCTGCTTCAATTCATACTCTCTAAAGAATTTGCCCGGTTCTACCCCTTTATTTACATGAATGCCACTTCCCGTCGCCGTCGTGAAATTGCTGTATTCAGAAAACGATACGCCTTTCTGTGCATACGTCGTGAAGTTCCTATCAACGCTGTAGCTTTTGAATCCCACTGTCGTTCGCCCGATGGATCCTTTGCCGTATTCTTTGAACGAATCGTTTCCATGGTTGAAGGATTTTCCGTAATTTGCAAAGTTCACTCTCCCGGAGTTCGAATTCTTCGCGTACGACAGAAAGCTATCGTCGCCGACGTTCGCTCCGTTTCTGTAATTCGAGAATGTATCGATCTCCGAGTTTCCGCCCTTGCCGTAGTTCTTGAAGTTCGTGTGCGGATTGTTACCGGACAGACCATACTCCTTGAACGAATCGTTCGCTGTCTTCCCTGACTCGCCGTAGCCAGTGAATGTCGATGTGAGAATATTCGAGCCATCAGAGTAGCTACTGAATTCCTGCGGAACGCCATTGCCGTTCTTTCCATAGCTCGTGAACGATTGACTCCCGGAATTCGTCTCGTTTCCGTAACTCGTGAAGGAGAGCTTATGAGTTTTGGAATCCAAATCGTAAGCCGTGAAGCGGAGATTCGGCACATTGACGAGCTTGTCGTAGTTCACGAACTCACCAGAACCGCCGTTTGACTCAGCAGCATAACTGATGAAATTAGAGTTCGCCACATTACCGTCCTCCGCATAGTTCGTGAATCCTTCCTTGTGATTACTCGAGTTTCCGCCATAGCGCTTAAACGAGTGATCCGCCGTGTTCAACCCGTCGGAATAATTCTTGAACGAGTCAGTACCACCGAGTCGAGCTCCGCCATAGTTCACGAAATTTTTGTTGCCATACAATTTGAAATCAGCGTCCTTCGAACGCGGAACGGAAATTTCCGTTTCGGAATCAAAGGAACAGAACAAATTAGCGGAATAACAGAATGATTGGAAACGAGAAGAGAGTGAGCCTCGGGCGGCGTGGCTTGCGAGGACGGCGGCGTCGACGGCGGAGAGCGGAGAGGCTTTGGAGAAGAGAAAATCTGGCGGAAGTTGGTTGGAGACATGGGAGTTCCAGTAGCGAAGCAGAGAAGCTTTGGCGGTGAACGGATTGGTGTGTTGATGATCTGTTGAAGCAAACGAAACCTGTGGGAAAAAGGACAAGACATGGGATTACGAAACAGCAAAAAGAATAAAAACAGAAATGAAAATGAGATTTGTTTGTTTGTTAGTATGGCCATGGTTTCTCTTACATTGAAGAGAGAGAGAGAGAGTTGGGAGAAGAGGAGGAAGAAGACGATAAACACCATTGTTAACCAGAGAGATGAGAAGCAGACAGAAAGGGAGGACTCCTATTTAAATCCAAACACAAGCAAACTAAACTAATGCTTATTCAACCCTTCCTTTTCCCAAACTAGGAATTTCAAATATAATTTTTTTAATATTGGAAATATGTAGCTTTTTAATTTCTATTTTTTATTAAAAATTTCACTTTCAACGGTTTTTAAAATAATTTCAACTTCTAAAATGAGTTTAAAAATAACTTTATTTGATTTTAAATAAAAACTATTATTATTTTGTCCTAAACTTTTAAAATTTTCAAAAATATTTCTAAACTAGAAAAAAATTAATACTGTGAAGAAAACCTTTTATACTTCTCTATTTTTCCTCATTCTCTATTTAACTTAAGATTGTAGTTTTTATTTTTTTACCCCGAAAATTTGGTGTAAGATTTAGAAAAAAAAATATAAGAGAAAAGTGAGAGTATCTAAATAATAATAATAATAAAAACTGATGATCTATATAATTGGTTTTAAATTTGATTTTTTTCAAACTCAATAAAACTTCAAACATCAATTGGAGCATTTTTTTAAGAAAAATTAGAGTTATTTTTTCAATGAGTCATTGACGGTTTTTGTTTATATTGAAAATATTTTTTAATTTTTTTTTTTAAAGTTTAAGAGTATTTTTGAAAATTTTACACATATTTTTAAAACAAAACTTTAACGATTTACTTCCAAAGCTGAAAATTTAAAGTTTTTATTTTTTTAATTTTAATAATTTAGCCTGATTTTAAATACCATTTTGGTACTTTATTTTGAGATATCATCTTTTTAGATATCAAAATATTGGTTTTAAATTTGAACTGTGGAGGGCTTTAATGATATCAAGTAAATAATTATATATCGCGATTAGTGCAAATTGTGTGTATGTAATTTTTTATTTTCCACACACAAATTCTATATCTATATATATATATATTAGAAGAAACTTAATTTACATAAATTCTAATTATATTCTATATATGTCCACCGTCTTACTAGAAACATAAGATATTTACAATTTCTATCACATTTACATAAATATTATAATATAAATATGTATTTGTCCTATGAGAATATGATATTACAATCTCCAACTTTACACATTGTTAGACTAAAAAATCTTATTATTACATTACAAATATTTAAGGATAGATTCAAATTGGTGTATCAAATATGACTAAACATTTCACCTTAGTAATGAGCATTTATTTAAGAATTTATTTAATAAAAAAATTCATTGGTTAACTAATGGTATAATATATTTCATTAATGAATTAAAATATTTGATTCCATATTAATTTACAAGTTCTCATGACTTAATATATCATTCACATGGTTGTGTAATAATTGATTGATTTTTTTTGTAATAAGGGTTATAATTAATACCAATGTGAATTATGATTATTGTGGTTTTTTTTTTTAAAGAAAAAAATATCTTTTGTATCAATACATTAACACCTTAAATAATTGTGTTTTAAATCATTTTAAAGAGACACCACGTGTATTTCCTCCATAAATGATAATTTCAAAATAATAATCCATTTTGTAAGGATATATGTGTTATGTTAGGGTGAAATTGAGCTAGACAGAATATGTCAAATATTAAAAAACAATATTCAACCTAGGATCAAATAACTTCAGAACCAACTAATATATGAGTAAATCATATCCTAACTTTTGTCAATCTTATCCTAGTCATAAGAGAAAAGGGTAAATTTCAAGTCATTTTTCCTATAAATACATTTTTATAAGGTAATTTGAACTTGAACTTGAATTATAACTTCGGACTTTTTCCCCACTAGATAGTTCTTCATATTTATGACTTTGACATTAGACCCTTTTTTCTATTTTGCAAGTCATCTTCTCCTAAACTATATTTTTACAATTGTTGTCACATCAAGGACAAGTGCATTGTTCCCCGTCGTAAACTATGTATTTGTTAATTGTATGATCAAATATATAATTTAACCCAGTAAACTCAAAATAAGTTAAATGACCAATAGACACAAACTAAAAGTTAGGGACTAAGCTTGCAATTTAACCTAATAAGCTTAAAAGAAATCCTTAACTTCTTATTTGGACCCAATAAGCTCAAAATCTTCATTGAGTCTGAAGCTTATAATCAACTCATGTTTTTGTTTTTTAATTTCATTTTAAATACACAAGAAGTGAAATATTCTAACCACATATTACTTACTAATACGACTAATCAAACTTATCGACACATACTGTAATTAGTCTCATTTATTCTTTAACCCTTTGTGAAGGTAGTTTATTTTTTCATCAATTATAATAATGATGATTGAGGGAAGAAAAAGAAACAACCTTGTTTAGATAAATTGTCAACGAATACATTTGAAATTCAAACTATTCTCTCTGAGAAAGGGAGAAAAAGAGAGAATTCCGTTGCAAATGAAGACAAAATGGAACTAAACTATTCTTGGCGTGGTGTGGTCCACTTTATATATCACTATAATTTTTTTAATTTAATTTAATTTTTGCCTTCCCTACATTCGTTCGGAGTAATTTATTTGTTTAATTAATATTTGCTTAATTATATTATAACTATTCCAAATGTCTCGACATATACAAAGGTTAAAAAATAAAAAAATAAAAAAATAAAAAAATAGATAATAAATAATAAATAATAAAAATAAAAACTTTATCTACCATTGTGATTACATTTAATAGCATGTCAGATAAGGTTTTAATAAAGTTTACTATGAAAAAATAAGATATATTTAACACATTTATTAAACTTCTGCTTAGACTTTTTGCTTTTTATGTGAAAACCACATCCTCTACTACCTAAAGGCCCCTTACATTAATGTGAGCAATATTGTTGTTATTAGTTCAAATGGTTGATGGATTCGAAATATCGATTTTTGAGATGATAATGTGGATGTAGATGTAATAGTTAAAATATCGAGAATGGTTCATTAATCTTACTAATTTATATTTATATTATATCTAAAAAAATAAATACAATTGTTACGGCTAAAAGTGTCTCTTTCTTAATAGTCAATTCAAAAATAGTCCAATAGATAAAGACATCCGTCACTTTCTTTGAAGTTTAGAGTTTAATCTCCCACTCTCATATCATTTAACTTGAGAGTGTAATTTTGAAATGATAAATCTCATTTCTATAATTATTTTTAATAATCAGTTTTTAAAGATTTAAAACTAATTTCAATGGCTCGAACGTTAGATTTAAAAGTGTAAAATGAAACATCAAATTTAATGTTAAATAATTTAAAGTATATTTTAGAGGATAATTTTTTAGTACTACGGGAGTAGCATATTCCATTTATTCACTATAAATTTGCCTTTATAAATATTAGTGGATCTTATATTAATAATGTTAAGTTGGTCACACTCTATTGGAAAATTTTTTAGTACTATGGTCTACTTTCATTCATAATTTGACACGCCATCAAATAATATATTCATTTATTTTATGGATTTTTTTTAATTCTACTTTTGTGATAAGTAATGAATAGATGCAATATATGTTGAAAAATTTATACTACTGTAATACTATAAATTTTTTTCCATTTTATTTATAAAAGTATGTTGACATGTCACGCAGTAAATAGGGTTAGGGTGAAAGCATGAAAATTTGTCCGATTTTAATAATCTCAAAATCATTTATAAATATGTGTGATTAAAAGAGTATTAAAAACCACGTTTAAGAATCTATATAACAGTTAATAGCACTGTTGACTAAAGTGTTCATAACTAAAGTATCTTTAGAAAAACCACTCCTAAAGACCCATGGATAAATACCCAAATACTTAATTACAAGTCAAAATATGGTTATTTTTTAATTAATTAGTTTTAATTTTAATATATGGAATTGAGTAGGGTTATCTGAAACAGAAACAATAAACTAATTCTAATCCATAATTTATTAAACCTAATCTAATCCAACCTAAACCGTTTAAATACAAGGGATGAAATAATGATTTTTAAAATTTATCCAACTTTCTGCACAGTGAGAGCTACTAATTTTGTATATAAAAAAAAGTTCGGTTAAAAAACACTTTGTTTGCAACTATTTATAACAATTTAGTCCATAATATTTAAAAAAATATCAAAATTAGATGTCAATTTTTATATTTCATGATGTAGACTATGTATTTATTTATAAAAATATTGAATCTCTAATTAATTTATCGGGGTATAACTTATTAAACTTTATTATTAATTTTTACAATAGGGACTAAATTGTTACAAGTTTTAAAGTATAATTACTAAATTGTTATATAATAAAGTTTAGAGACCAAATAGTTAAAAAATAAAAAATACATAGATTAAATAGTTAAAAATGAAAATTACTAAATTATTATTTTTATGAAAATTTGAGGGGTAAAAGTAGTAAAAAAAAAAGTTTAATTAAAGGAAATGATTTGGACGGTCTAATTTAAATAAAAAGTTGAAAGGGATATTTAAAAGAAAGAAAAAGAAAAAAAAAAAAAAAAAAAGAATAAAAGAAGAAAATGTAAAACGACATGACGAAGGAAACAGGAGAGGAATAATTAGGTTGGGGCGTCGCTTTGCTTCGGAACTGAAAAAGGTAAAAAGGGGAATTGAGTAGTGAGGAGAGGGTTCGTTTTTGCTTTGGTTGGGTAACAAATAAAGTAAATTAATGAATACCTGATAAAGCTTGCACAAGGTGTTCCCTTCCACCTTCACCACTATTATTTTGCTCCCTCTCCCACTCTCATTTTTAAAACCACAAATTGCAAAAAAAATTACCACCACCGTATTTGAGAATCTGTTTGGTAGACAATCTGAAAATAAAAATTTGTTCAATTGAAAACAAATTTGTATTTCATGTTTCTAGATATGTGTTTGGTAGCATTTTCATAAATTAAATTCTATTTTAAACAATTTTTCAAAGTTTTTTTATGATATATCTATAAATCATAAGACTAATTATAGATACACACTAAATATTAAGTTAAATATAAACTATTACTAATTAATTTATTTATGAACTTGTTTTATGTTAAAAAAAAAAGTTATATAATTGTTATTTTATCATATAATACGACAAAACTGTTGAAAATATTTACAAATAATAGCAAAATATCATAGTTTATTTGCAATAGAACACGATAGACTGCGATCTGTGTCTATTACGACATAGATCGACATTAAAAAAAATTTGTAAGTATTTTGGTTCATTTTCCTATGTTTGAAAAAAGCTCTATAATATATTATATATGTTAATTTTTTAAAAAATAATTGAGTTTATAACATTCGATATTATATTTGCTAATGTTTTAATCTTTTTACTGCATTTTAAAATATCAAATTCAAAATTTAGATACACTGAAAAACACAATAATGATTTAAATACTATTTTGGTGCATATGTACTTTTGGTTTTAGTTCATTTTAAATTATTTTTTTTAAAAAAATCCATAAACGAAAAAGGTACGTTTTAAAACTTTAGAAACCAAATGCATTCACATATATATATTAACTTTGAATTGTTTCAGAAAACGATTTATTCAAATTAAAAAATTAAGAATAATGTATCATTTATTTCATCTCAAATATATAATTACAATGCTTAAATAATCAAATTTGCATATCGACTTTCATGTTAGTGTACGTGAATGATGTTGTAAAAGACCCATGTCTCCCAACTTTTTTTTTAACAAGACTGTCAATTTCAAAGAAAAAAAAGACCTCTCCAAGAATATTGTTTATAAACAAATTTTAAAGTTAGAGATTAAAAATAGAAAAAATTCGAAATTTGTAAACATAATTGAAAGGAATCTTTATCTAACCTTTAATATATATTTTTTTCTTTTATTTATAAGATTTTTTGTTTAATTCCTATGAAAGTTTTATCTTACTTTCATAGATCGATTTTGAATTTCATTCTCACTTTGAGCATTACCCAATTTTCAAACATATAATTTCGAGTCATTGCTTTAAGGACAAAAGTTGGACTCTACTCCACATGACTGACCTAAACTTTAAAAGGTATGCTTGAATTTCATTGAGAAAATGAAGCAAGTCTATTTGTAAGAAGAGATAGGAGTAGTGAGTGAAAATGATTGGTAAAAGGAAACTTGTTGTGGGGTAGGAGAGTAGCGATAAAGTTTTTTTATTTTTTATTTTTATTTTATTTTATTTTTTATTTGTTTAAATTTATTTTTTTTAAAAAATACCTTCTTATCCCTAAGTTTTGGGTTTAGTTTCTATTTATTCATTACGTTTCAAAATGTTACACATTTAGTCCTTAAATTTTGATTTTGGTTTCAGTTTAGTCCCTAAGTTTCAAAATGTTACAACTTTACCCTTTAAATTTGAGTTTTGTTTCAATTTGGTTCCTAAATTTCAAGATTTTAATTGACTTTCAATCATTGATGTCGATGTTAATGTCTATAAATTGATTTGAAACAATTATGAAGTGAAAATTTTAAATTGTACTTTAAAAGTGATGAAAAAGAGTGAGACTTAATTAACTATAATTAAGTTAATTATTTTAAATTTATTAACATACATTAACACTAAAGAAGAAAAATACGTATTTAGTGAAAAATCAAGGTTAAAAATGTAGATCTTGAAATCTAGGGACCAAATTGAAACAAAACTCAAATGTTAAGGGTAAAATTGTAACATTTTGAAACGTAAAGACTAAATTGAAACCAAATTCAAAATTTAAGGACTAAATGTGTAACATCTAGGGAGCAAATAGAAATTAGACTTAAAATCTAAGGACTAAAAATGTATTTTTTTTTTTTTTTTTTTTTTTTTTTTTTTTTTTTTTTTTTTCAACAACTTGAAAAGGGTAGGTAGAAAAGTGAGTTAGAACAATGACGGATAAAGCAAGGCCAAAATAAGCAAAATAAAATACAACTAATCATGTAAGCATTACTGTAAGACCATTTGACATGTTCAAAATTTTCCTTGGTGGGCCAATTAACACTATCATACACCTCCATACATGGTTTTAATTCGACCTTTTACCTTTTTATACATATAAACGATCAATATTATCTAAATTTAATTGGTATAAATATTTAAATTTTCTATTTTTAGATACTCTTTTAAGACTTATAGTCGATACTAAGTAGCAACCAAAAATTTGTATCTGTTTTGTATGATGCTATGCATAGATTAGACATATCACGGCGAATTATTTAGAAAAACTTGTGCCTTCCACAATGAAGTCTCCAAAATGTTATATTGATTTGAAGTTGGGCTCAAATCTTTGTCTCCTATTTGTTTAATTAAAAAAAATTACACTCATAAAATCGAATATATAAAGTTTTTCGTTTTATTTTTTAAACACAGTTTAATATTTTATTTTAAAAATAAATGCTATAATCGATTTTAAAAATACAAATCTAAATAATAGTTACCATTTTATTTCAACTTCCAACTTCAAGCATATACTAATTAATGTAAAAAATAGTTAAAGCGAATTTAGCTCAGTGATTGACATAACCTTCCATTCTAGAGGTGGAAGATTTGAATCCCTCATCCCCAATTATTATACTAAAAAAAAAATTAATGTAAAGAATATATATCCGGTGCTATTATGTCAGTGATTAAGAAAAAGGTGTATATTACTTATGTTGACACCTTTTTTACATCCACACTATATTTTATCGACATAAATATAATAACCATCGAAAAATGCGACATTGAGCAAGTGAGTAAACCAATGAAAATTAGTAACACTTCTTTCAGTAACTATTTTGTTTTTAGTTTTTAAAAATCAAGTTTATTTTTTCTCAATTTCTCACAATAATTTACATTTTTCTTAAGTTAAAAAAATTGAGTTCTTAGCCAAATTCTAAAAACAAAAACAAGTTTTTAAAACCTTTTCTTTTCAAATATGACTTCTTTTTTTTTTAAAACAATGGTAAGAAGTAAATCACAAAGCAAGAAATTTGAAGTTAGAACGAGTGTTTTACCGGCTCAATTTTCAAAAACAAAAAATAAAAAACCAAACAGTTATCAAACGAGACCTAAATGTTTTATTAAAAATAATCATTCAGTTTAAAGAGTAATCTTTGTTATTCTAACTCATTTTAGTTGATGTATTTTTAAATTTTGTTATTTTAACTTATATACATTTGGAACGTTCATTTTAAAAATGCTCATTTTGATTCTCATTTACAAAATCTAGACATAAATCTCTATACAATTGAAACTCTTTAATACAAGTTAATACGAGCATAGCTCGAATGCCGTAAGACATAGACTCTTAATTATGAGTCGGAGGTTCGAATCTTCCACTCTTACGAAGGGATCAAAATAAATATTTTTAAAATATAAAGACTAAAATTAATAAAATTTAAAAGCATATACATTAAAATAACTAGAACCGAAAATCTAATAATGAAAATAATATTTAAACCTAATAATTTTAAAATTTTGTAAAAAACCCCAGAACGTAGAGCGAGTCATTGGGCTTATGAGCTATGCTCACGACCCACTCAAACGGAAGTGAGATTGGGCTTATGGGCCGACTATCCCAAAAGGGCAGTTGGCTTGCTAAAGTAATGCCACATGCCGTACAATGCGTACGATAATTGACGCCGTGAAGAAACGGCGCCATGGCTTGTAAATTCCGTTTAGAACAGTCTTACACTTCCCGCTTCCGTCTCGTTGCCGTCTCTCTCGGCTTTGCTCTGCTGCTCACATTTCTCCTTCCTCTTCTTGTCCCAACGAAACTTCGCTCCTGTTTTTCTCTCCATGATCGTACGAGAACCAGCTCTTGTTCTTGTGATTGCTTCCGATTCATTGCCATCAAGGTCGATCAGGTTTCTGCACCGTCGTATGGCGGTTCGTGATTCTCCATCTAGCTTGTTCTTGTGAATTCACCCATCTATGGCTGCTCGAGGTGTCGATTTCAAGTGGTGAGTCTTCCAGACCTTATTCGTTAATTCAATGAATTTATGTTTTAGCATGATAGTATCAGACCAGTACTTTTACTTAGCTTCATAGGTTTTCGACAACGTATTTGATTCTTGCAGGTATGACGGGTTTTTCTTGTCGATGCTCGCGACTAGTGTGTATCCTTCAGCATTTTGGAGAATTTTGGAATTGTTTTATAGGATTCTTTTCAGTCTTTTGCAATGGTTGAGTGATGACTAATGAACTGATGCATTTACTTTCGTGGAGTGCTTTTCAACTCTTCTTGTAGCCATGCTTTGAAGTTTGAGTGAATTTTCTCTTTAAATTCTATGCTTTTAAAATCAAGCGCAGTCTTTTTATCTTAACGTTTTTTATTTGTGTATTTTCTTTAACTATTTTGCTCGATAGAGTAATAGTTTCTATCAATTGGAAGAGGTATCATACTTGTGTACATCCCTTGCATATATGGATCGTGGTAAGTTCTACTTTAACTTCGAACAAGTATGAGATATTATTACTATTCTGTTGTTTTCTCTTGTGGATTTTTTGGGGCCGATGATAATCAGCTTTTACCTTTTTTTTTTTTTTTTTTTTTTTTTTTTTTTTTTTTTTTTTCCTTTCTTTTGTTTGTTTGTTTGTTTGTTTGTTCAGGTTGATTATACTACTGTCTTTGTTTTTCGCCTGCTGATGTTTGTAGATAATGGACTTGCTGCTGGAATGGGTTTGTAAGGCTTTTAACTTTTAGTTTTACGTTAATTTGGGTTAGCAAAATCTTTCAGTTCTTTTATTAATTCTCCATTAGCAAAGAGCTTTATAGAGATATCATGTTGTCAGAAAATAAAGTAAAGGGAAAAAATGTTCCTCCAAATTACGGGTCCTTTATTATCGGTGGTATGGTTTGAGCTTAAAGATTTTGATTCATAGGGTAAAGATCAAAACAAAGATAGATTCTGACTGCAAAGATTTGTCGACCTTTGACTCATCATCAGAAGCATGGTTATCAAAGTGTGAAAAAGAAAAGAAAAGAACATCTGTTGCTTATTTAAATAATTCTGTTCTGTTTGCTAATTTTGTTTTACTCTCATGGGACTGTAATTAGTCGTGGTTGTGTAGAATTACTATGAACCTTATTTACATTTGGGAATTGGGATGCTGCACAAGTTTTGCCATGGAAGCCAGTCACTTTTCACCAAGAGGTCCCTAACTGATAGTGTTTTTTTTTGCCCGTGAATTAATTATTTAGTTATATACATGCCCACCTCCCCCCCCCCCCCCCCCCCCCCCCCCCCCAATCCTGTGATAGAAATATTGATTCGTTCCTACTTTAATTATGGAAAGTTATGTCCCTTCTAGGCCATCCGATAATGGAAAGTTATGATTCTATAATTTGTCACTTTGGCTTTGATCTATCATCTCAATGGATGTTCTTAATCTCAATTCACAATACATTTTTCTCGCTCCATTTGTCCTTTTCAATATTTCTGGTACAGTTGATGATGCCATTCAAGATCTTCTTATCTTCTAAATTTGTGTATCATAGGGACTTTGGTTGGCAGCAGAGGTACGCTCGATTTTGTGGAAGAATTGTGGTCCTTTCAGTCCTTGCGCTTCTGCTATATCCATTTCTTTGGGCTTGGACTGCCATTGGTACTTTATGGTTTAGAGAAGCCCATAAATGTGTATGTTATTTTCTATTTCAACTCCCATCACCACCACCATAATCGTCATATTTCTTCGAATATTTATGGAGGTATTGGTTTAAATGTGTCAGCTTCCTGAGCAAGGCCAGAAATGGGGATTCCTAATTTGGTTGCTTTTTAGCTACTGTGCACTCGTATGCATTGCTTGCATGTCATTGGGAAAGGTTGGTTCTATTATGTTTACTATGCAGATTCCTATTCCTATTGGAGTATGTTATGACTTATGTCTGGAGTCTTTAATAATTTGTAGCTTAGCTAACAGTTGTTATCATGTCCAACTTTTACATTTTTTATGAGCTCTTGTTGAAAATTCTCAAATGTTTTTCTGTATTTATACATGAAACTCATGTAGTTATCTTTGAAACTCCATGTAGTGGTTAACTCGTAGACAAGCACTCTTGTTTCGGGCGCAACAAGGGATCCCTGTATCAGAATATGGGGTAAGAAATTAAGCTTCCTGCATCTTAGATTTTTGAAGAAAAGATGTGCACTACTTTTCATTCTACATTATCAATTTCTCTGCTTTATGTTTGCCATGACGCTACAAATCACCTATTGGAAGTATGCCTTTATTTCCAAGGTGGTAGGCACACTCTAAACTTGCATTTATAAATCACCTAATGTTATATGTATATCTCCTCTTTAGGGCCTTTTTAGTATGTGGTTCTATTCTTAAAATTAAGATTAAGAATTTTGATTTTCTTGTATTAGATGCCAAGCATGACATATTTAGGACAACACACTTGTTAGGCAATCAAATAAACAATTAAATATATTTTAATCCTTATTTTTTCCCTCTATATTTTTGCTCATGTGATGAAACTGATAGTGACAACAATTTTTCCATTATAGGTCTTGGTTGACATGATCCGAGTACCAGATTGGGCTTTTGAAGCCGCTGGACAAGAAACAAGGGTAATGGGCCAAGATGCTGCTGCATACCATCCTGGGCTTTACTTGACTCCCGCTCAGGCAAGTTTATTAGTGCTAGAATTGACATTTTGTCATCAATATTCTTGAGCTTTAACCAACACCTGTTGTCTGGTAGTATAAGAGTAGTTTTGTTCTGTTTTTACTATTTTCTCTCTTTGTGGTTGTACAAATTATTCATTAAAAAAATGGAGGAAAGTTCATTGACAAGACATAAGAGGATCGCGTATGTTGAATTTTTTTGTGAAGAGGGCTTGGCATCTTAGGTTCTCCCTTTAAACTTCTCATGAGAGATCTTGTCTAAATCTTAATGAAATCTGTCTACTGTGTGAACCAT
Source organism: Citrullus mucosospermus (assembly GCA_030954485.1). Lineage (NCBI taxonomy): Eukaryota > Viridiplantae > Streptophyta > Magnoliopsida > Cucurbitales > Cucurbitaceae > Citrullus > Citrullus mucosospermus. Next base: position 28,480,089 of record CM062060.1, read on the forward strand.
CATGTTGGTCCAATTGTAGGATAGAATCTTTTGTTTTAAACTCTGATTTTGCTCAAGCTAATCGTTTATGCTTGGACAGAGGGAAGCTGTGGAAGCACTTATTGAGGAACTTCCCAAATTCAGGTTAAAGGCTGTTCCAACAGATTGCAGTGAATGTCCTATCTGTTTAGAAGAGTTTCATGTAGGGAATGAGGTAATTGATTTTTCATGTCTTGCCATTTCATTTATAGAAGTTCGGAAAACTGTGGGTGTAATAAACTTGTATTTTACTGCATGTCACGCTCGAGCTACAGAAGTTGGTGGAATCCCACGCTTATAACCACATGAAAGTTTGAACCTTTTGTTTGTAAATTATTGAAAATAATGCTGCCGGCATTGTATATTGGTGCAGGTTCGTGGCCTCCCTTGTGCTCATAATTTCCATGTAGGATGCATTGATGAGTGGCTTCGACTAAACGTGAAATGCCCAAGATGTCGGTGCTCGGTCTTCCCAAACCTTGATCTTAGTGCTCTGTCCAATCTCCGTCCCGACACTGATAGGCCATCTGCAAGTGTTGTTACAGCCAACCGTTATATGAGATCTCAACCTTCCAGCCAAAGTTATCTGGTGAGACTGCAGGGTCTGCTTCGACCTGTTCGCACAGAAAATGCTGATGCGCATGGTGATTTAGAGTCTGGTAGTGGTTTGGAAGCTGCTGAGAATGGGTCTGCCCATGACACCACTGTTCTGGAGACGGAACGGTCTCCCGTGAGACCCATGTCTTTGAGTCAGTCCACGTCAGAACTCTAGGTAGCTGGGGGGTGTTCTTCTCCCTTTATATTTTGACTGCTTCTAACTACTACTGTAAAAGCTGAACGATAAGTGTCCACATCTTGCCATTTGCAAATCCCGGCAACTGTGTAATAGTAAAGCTCGAACGTTTGTTTTTTTTTTTTGTATCCAAGGAATCTTCTTACATTCTAGAAAAACTCAGTCTTTCCTCTGTTCATCTTTAGCTGTATCTTGTTCATCAAGATTAATTTTAGATCTCAGTACTCGACTGTTTTCAGCCGCCTGTGAAGGAAGATTGGGCACGTGCTTTTTGGAGAATTTGATCTTGCGATACCACTGGAGAATCCTCTATTTTGACAGGTTGGTTTTTAACTGTAACAATTGTTGATCGTTGTTTCTCACGCCAATTGTCTGGTTGACGCAGGTTTTTACTATGGGGAACAAGACGTCAACTCAAGGTATAAATAATATTCTGAACTTTATAAAAGAATATCTTCCATTAACTTGAAGTGAACAAAAAGCATGTGGCACATAAGGGCAGTGTTATTGAAAATAAGTCGATAATTTACATATTTTAGTGTTTATTTGTCCGTCTGTGCTTGCTTCTTCAGGTGGGGTCATAAATTATTGGAAAATGTCTCTGGTTCAATGCACACTTCATTCTCCACCAGGAATGTGGCGATGACCGAGTGGAGCAGCCTTTACGAACGAATGTGGTAAGTGACATCCTTCCATTTTTTTTCCCTTCCACTTTATAAAAATTATAACTGAATTGAACTCTTCCTATATAGACTATTTGGTGCTTGTTTGAGTGTGATTTTAAAATATGTAAGATCACTCTCGTCATATTCAAGAGCGTTTTAGAACATGTCTTTATTAATTCAATATTGATTTATATTTGATTTGTTATTTTAATACTATTACTGTTATTAAAAATATGTGTCGGAGTGATTTTAAACATGACAAAAATGATTTTAACTATTTTAAGATCACTCCAACCTATTGTAGGTTGACCTAGTGGTAAATAAAAGACATGAGTTTGATAAAGGACTAAGAGGGGATGAGTTCGATCCTTGGTGGCCAACCACTTAGGATTTAAAATCCTACGAGTTTTTTTGACAACCAAATGTTGTAAGGTAAGGAGGGTGGTTTCGCGAGATTAGTCAAGGTGCACGTAAGTTGACTTAGATACTCACGGATATTAAAAAAAAACTCTCCAAAAATGTCCTTAGCAAGAATGGATCCATAAAAGTATTTTGTTTACTTATTTAATAAGTAAATGACTATGTAGACAATTAGTTGTAGCACATGTAATAAATCACATATCAAGATTTGTTAGGTTGACAGCTTCATAATGTATTCAAATTTTTGTTAAATAATTAATGAAAACCATGACTAGGGCCAAAGTTAGCTTAACTTAATAGTCATTGACATAACATTTTCTTCTAAAGGTTGAAGGTCCGATCCCCTATCCTTGCAGTTGTACTAAAAAAAATAATGATTAGGGAGGACCAAAATGTTCAACAACATGAGCATAGTTTGCATGTACTTCTTTCGAGGTTGGAAGTTCAAATCTCCATACCTCACATTTTTTGTACTGAAAAAAAGAAGAAACAAAATAAAAATAAAACACTCCTTATATTAAATTTTGGAGAAGATTAAATAAATAAAAATGAAGCTAGGAATGAAAAATTGTAGAGATGTTCAAAATTTTGTTCCTGCTAATAATATTGGTTTTATCTTGTCCATGGATTTGGGTTATTGGAGAAAGTGATTGGTCTGGTTTGTATGCTTCCAATTTTGGCCACAACATCTCCAAGGAGCCCCACCATATGAAACCATAAATTGCCTTGGAGAATGTCTATCTAATTCCAGGTTTGGTGATCATTTTCTTTTCATTGATTTAACTTTTGGTTTTCTCTGCCGATTTGAAATTATACTTTTAGTTGGCCAAACTTATTTTATCCACTAATTTTTAAAGATGCTTGCTGATTGTTGGTTGTCAAAGGGATCATTTGAAGGTGCTTGTAATTTTTTTCAACCACATGACGATATTTTAAAACTTTCCTATTTAAACAGTATTTTTTTTTTTTTTGCATAAAAAAAACCCATTTAAAGAAGTTGAAAATAGGCTTTTAAAAGTGTTTATGTCAAGTACAATTTCATTTTATTTTTTGGACCTTGCATTTGCTATTTTTGAGCAAATTACTAAAAAGAACCTAATACGGCTCATATTTAATTCATTTATTTGATTAATAGATGTTTTTACTGATAAAGTGTTTTGAACCACACATTTGCCTAAGGATTTTTTTTTTTTTTTTTAAAACAAAGAATTCATTAATCACAAAAACTAAGAGTGTATTTGGTTTAACTTTTCAAGTGTTTAATTTTGAAAATAAGTCATTTTGGAGAAAATTGAAGTGTTTAACAACCACTTAAACAATTTTCATCAAAAGAATTTAAATAAAAATAAAAATGACTTTCTTGAAAGATTTTTGCTAGGTAATGAGATGAACGATTGGATAGTACCACTAATAAGGATGGAAATCTCACTCAAAGCATCCAACCCATTGTTCATCATTTGAATGATTGACGAAGAATTCAAGTAGATTATTAGTGGATGATTACCCATTCTAGCAGCACACACGTAGGTCCTCAATAAAATATTATTAAATTATTAATAATTGATTTAAATAAGTATGGAGTTTAAAAATAGATTTGATTTTTATTAAATTATTGATAGGGAATTAAATGATAAAAAGACTTGAATTGAACATTTGAACTGTTATAAAAATCAAGAAATAAAGTAAATTCAGTACACAACTTATAAACCAAACCAAATTTTGGTTTTAATCACAAAATTTGGAGTTTGTTTAGTATATAATCCGAGTTCTGTTTTTAGTAGTGAATTGTTGCAGACTTGTTTTTAAAAGCTGTTTTTGGATTCTTGGGATTCTAAAACAAGAACAAACATATTTTCATGTTTTTTACATTTTAAATTTGAAATTTCTGAAAAAGTTTTTTTTTTCTTTTTTTTTTTTTTTTGAGAAATATTCCACGAGTTTCACTGGTGATAAGTATTGAGTTGGGACTGTGCAGGATGCTTGTGCATTTAGAGGATAAAAGAAACGAGTATATTTTTTTGAACCCCTTTTTAGGTATGATGAGACTCGTGACAAGAACCAATCAGGATGTAAATAATAATAATAACAATAACAATAATAATAATAATGTATTAGTTTAGAGGTGACAGACACATCATTCCATTCTAAAGGTTGAAAGTTCGAAGCTCTCAACTCTCAATTGTTGTACTAAAAAAATAATAATAATAAAATATAGACCATATTCTTGATAACTACTTATGTGTGTTTATACTTCAATGATTCAACTTGATATGTTTTGGCTACTTAATGTTTTAAATTATTCACACACGTTGTCGTTGATTTTTATGCTAAGAATACTTATTTTAATTGTAAATATGTTTAATTCAGGAAATAATATGTTCATATTATATTTTATACAATCAAACATTATATTTGTTAAATAATTTAACAGTTGTTATCTTCGTAGTTATTTCATTCATTATAACTATTCAAGATATATTCTAAACACGGTGATGAAATCGGTCATTTTCAACGATACAAGTCAAAATACCAAGTGAATACTTCAAAGTAAATGATAAGAAACTTTGATATTTAAAATCTATTTGTTTGTTATAAATCTTTTGATTATTAGATGTCGGGATAATTTTTTCAAATGCATCACAACCTATTGGAATTAAGAATGTAAGACACCTCATTACTTTGTTCAGATCCATTTTGATATATTTTAATTTCTAAATACAATACATGTATATGTCTAATAGAATCCACTAAAACCAATCGATGTGACACTTTAAGGATATATTTAGGCTACAATTCTAAACTACTCAAGATAATACTCAACTTCACAAAATCATATTCCATCTATAAAAAACTTCATTTGCTTCGTTGAATTTTTTTTTTTTTTTTAAAACTATTTATTCAATTGAGATATGTCAAGATTGGTTTGTTGAATTGCTCCTTTTTTTTAACACTAACTTGAGCAATTTATTTTTTCATACATTGAAAAAGTTTAATAAAAACAAAAAGGAAAAAAACAAGAACAAAGTGTAAAATCTACACGATCTAATATTCTCAAAATCTACATAGTTCAAAACATAAGTCCACTCAACGAAAAAAGCTACAATTAGAAAAATGTCTTATTTATTATTATTATTATTTCAACATAAGATCGATAATTGACCATTTTCAAGTGTAAGCCTAGAATCAAATAAAAAAAAAAAAAAAGTTGAAATAAGAAAAAAGATAAAAAAGCATAAAAGAACAATTTATTTATTTAAAAATTTATTTCCTTTTGGGTCCGGTCTAAGAGCTGTTTTTGTTCATGGGGGCAATTAATAATGAAGGAAACCTACAAATCTGATGGGCCTTATTATTGAAATAGGCTAAAAAGTTATCCGAGGCAGGAAGGATTCTATCCTTTCATCAATCACAGACTTCCTTCTCTTCTTTCCCTCTCACACCTTCACAAGAATTTCTCAAAATCTGACGCCAACCCAACCAGAAGAACAACAAGAGCAAGAACAAGAAGAAGGGACGGTCAAGAGAGGGGAAGAACGGTGAAGTCTGCGAGATGGGTGTTGCTAACACCTCGTGGGTTGCTGGACAAGCAATACCCATGCTTCAATTCAGTCCCTTTTGTTGCTTCGATTTATCCCCCAAGAAATCTAATGATTCGAAGCTGATTATGAATTGGGGTTGTTCTATTCCCAACCAGCCTAAGCTTTCTATTACTTCCACTAGAAATCCTAGAAATTCTGCCTTGTTTTGTCGTTGCAGTGGAAATGGCAGTACTAGCGACAGTAATAGTAACTCTTCGTCTTCTTCTTCTTCTTCATCTTTGGAATGGGATTGGGTTAGGTGGAACCGGTATTTCTCTGAAATGGAACAGGCTGAAAGCTTTGCCTCTGTTCTCAAGGTGCGGTTCTTTCTGTCATGATTTGTGTGTGATTGTGGATTTTATCAAGTGGGGTTTCATTCGTTGCTTGGGTGATGATTAGAGTTGAGTTTTAATGCCTCTTAATGAAAATTTACGGTCATGGAATGGAATTTTGTGTTCATTCTCTTATGTAATAGTTGGATTTTATCTTATTTTTTAGTTGTCTTTTCAGACGTTTTGCTTTTTCCATTTCTCAATTCTCAAACACAACTCAACTGGGTAATTTGAACAAACATGTTTGTGAGCAACTGATTAAACATTTAGTCTCTACGTATGTACTTCCTTACTTTTTATTACATTTCTTTTGTAAGTGTTTTTGTTGCTGTTATGTTGAAGCCTACTCCTTCGTTAATTTAGCTGGTGTTTTACTTGTTATTGACTTATGAGTTCTAGCTGGTGTGTTACAGTTTCAACTTGAAGAGGCCGTTGAGAAAGAAGACTTTGAAGAAGCTGCAAAATTGAAACTGGCTATTGCTGAAACTACACAAAAGGACAGTGTTGCTGAAATTATGAACCAGTTGAAGGTCAAAACAAGATTTATATTACTTACCAAGATTTTCAACTTTATGGCCACCTCTTAGTGTAATTTTTCTATACATATGCAGAGTGCAATAGAGGAGGAGCGATACCAAGATGCTTCAATGTTGTGTAAATGCACAGGAAGTGGATTGGTAATCTTGCAAGATTCTACCTAAAAACATTTTGGGGCCTGTTTGGAATGACTTTTGAAGTGCTTAAAAATATTCTTTTAAGTACTTTGAAAGCTATTCCAGACATGCCCTTTACTTCTTAATCATTGTTACCTTTATATGCTGAATCAGGACACTTTTTCTGCCTATCTTCCTAAGTTTGTTGCCAAAAATTAAGTTGCTAATGAACAATGAAACAAAAGTGGTTCTTAGTTATCTACTTATCAGGTGAAAACATGGGAAGTTGGGCTTTAATTTTGAGCCAGTTGACCGTCTCTCAGGGCCTTCTCAAATAAACATTTTATTTTTCTTCCCACCATCTGATATGCTTTCTATATGAAATATCACCATGTCCTTATTGGCTTTTTTCAATGTAACAGGAGACTAGGGCATGTATTTTCTGAAACCAAATCTATCTACTTTGTAATGAAAATTTGTTGACATTTTCTTAACCATTTTTGAGCAGGTGGGATGGTGGGTGGGGTACTCTCAAGATTCAGATGATCCCTTTGGCAGATTAATACGTATAACTCCTGGAGTCGGGAGATTTATTGGGAGGGGTTACAGTCCAAGGTAAGATCTTTGTCTCATTTGTGAAAACATATACCATTGTTTAGACACTCACTCATAATTTTTGTCTGCCACAGACAGTTGGTTACTGCATCACCAGGAACTCCATTGTTTGAGATCTTTATTGTCAAAGATGATGAGGAGAGATATGTCATGCAGGTGCTATACTGAATCCTCACTTGAAAACTTGAAATTGTTACCCATTTTCCTGAGTAAATATTGATTTTATATCTGTCATGTAAGCCTTCTCATGTTCTCTTTCACATTTGAGATTCTTGTTGCCTACTTGGCTTTAGAGTTGAAATGAATATAACGTAAATAACTTACTGAGGTTTTGCTTTTAGAATTGGAACTTACGGGGTATTTGGGCCACCAACTTGAAATTAGTGGAGTGTGCTATTATAGCCCACTTCATGTTTGGGGCACCAATTTTAATAGTTGGTGTTTCCAACTATTTTAACTTACAATTAATTATAGTATTACTACTTCAAATCCCTCTTTGCTACAGTGTTTACTATTTTCTACTCATCCTCTCTTTCCCTCCTTGTTATTTGCTATTGTGTTTACTATTTCTTACCCAGACTAAAATAGTTTGCACCCCAAACACAAACTATTATAACCACAAACCATAATAACCAACTCGGTGCCCCAAACGCCCCCTCAAGGGTTTTCAGTTTGCTAAGGAGTTCAATTATATTTAATCCAAAATTTAATGTGTATTCCCTATCTGTAATCCAATATCTTTGGCTATATTGCATCATGAAAAAACCAGGCCTTTTTTTTTCCTTTTTAATTTTTTTTATTTGATATGTGGGCTAACAAAAGAATTCATTTATGTTTAGTTTTTCTTAAGTAGGAGCCCATGTTTTGTCTACTACTATTTATCTGTCATTAAAAGTTAATGAGAGGTTATTTCAATTTGCATATGTTGCAGGTAGTGTACTTGCAACGATCCAAAGGAAATTCAAAAATCTCAACAAGTCCACCATCAGAGCCTTCAAATAGCCCCTCCACATCTGGAGTCAAGAATCAAGCTGCTGTAGACATTCCAGAGAATGAGGCTACGAAGGAGCCAAGTGAGGAAAAGGGTGTTACTGTGGAAGGAGCTACTGAGGAGGGAATAAAGGGGGTGATAAATTTTTTGAAAGATAAAATTCCGGGATTAAAAGTTAAAGTAACGAATATCAATGTTTCCAAGGAAGTCATTGAGGATGCTAACTCTGTCAAGCAATTGATGCAAGAAGATAGCGAGAAGACAGAGACTGGTGGGAATTCTGATGATGAAATGGATAAGTTAGATGAGATTCAGCCTGAGGCAGTTTCATTAGGTGAGAATAGCGATGCTAGTGACGATGAAAAAGATCTAGATATGAAGCTTTATATTGGTGGGGTTGTACATAACAGTGAAGAGACTCCTACAAAGGAGGAGTTTGTACGCCATCCAGCTTATATTCAGGATATGGATAGAGATTCTTTTGTGCTGCATATTCCTGGGAGAGGCCTAGATCTTGATGCTGCAGAAAATAAAGTCCCGAAGGTCAAAGTGGCAGCTTTGGCAGCCCAAGGTGTTTCCGAGCTTATGCCTGCTGATGTTGCCAAAGCATTTTGGGGTGTTGATAAGGTTTCTCCAAAGGTGAGCTTGATATCCAATGGCGTGGGGTGAGAAATTGTCTTTCTCCTCCTTTTATAGGAAACAATAAATTACATAGATTGACTAATCCGACTGACGTAAAAGTTTAGACTTACTGTAGATGATAATGAGATTTGTAATTGAATTGTATGTTTTGGTATTTAATAGTTTTAACTGTCCTGTTCAGTAGGAGGGGAGTTTTGAGTTGATTGCCTCATTGGGTATATGGTTTGTACTACTTAATTTAGGGTTTTCTATTAAGATAACTATGGATAAGACAAGCTCGTCAATGTCCTCCACCATGGCCTGTGGCTTCTATCTATTATAATTTCCTTTTTTATTGTAAGATCACTGAACCACTTCATTCTAGATTTCAAGGAATGTTCGTGAGATAGTCAAACTGGCAGTCAGTCAAGCACAGAAGCGGAGTAAACTATCTGAATATACTACTTTCAATCGGATTACCACATCGAGAGGAGACCTAGATCCATTTGATGGTAAGTCGATTGTTCTTGTTTTGACATTAGTTGCACCCACATGTTTAGATGATGATAACACTTGTTGTTGAGCAGGTCTCTATGTTGGTGCATTCGGCCCTTATGGCACTGAGGTGGTGCAGTTGAGACGAAAATTTGGACATTGGAATGATTTGGATGACAAGGACGAAACTTCAGATATGGAGTTCTTTGAGTATGTAGAGGCAGTAAAGCTGACTGGTGATCTTAATATTCCTGCTGGCCAGGTCTAAATTTAATTCTAATATTGTTATGATTTTACTGGTTAAGTGCAATGACAAGTTTTCTGTTGGCATGTCTTGAATCGGAAAGTATTGGCGTTCTAGACCTGATGTTTTTATAAATGCAGATCATTTTCCGGGCTAAAATTGGGAGAGTAAACCGCACTGCCAACCGTGGAATGTATCCAGATGAACTGGGAGTGGTATTTACCATATGACCTTTCAACTTTCCTTGGTTTTTAGCATATGCTTTCCAGTTTGCTGTGTGACATCTTAAATAAAGTTGTTGAGAGGTTTTTATGCACACGCTTAGATTAAATTTTGTTGAAATGTTATGTTCAGCCTAGCTTTCTAGACAGTGAGACTAAAAATCTTGTGTATTCAGGTTGCAAGTTATAAAGGTCAAGGAAGAATAGCTGAATTTGGATTCCGAAATCCACAATGGGTTGATGGAGAACTTCTCCAACTAAATGGCAGGGTAAGTCAACTGAAAAATAACTTCACCAAGAATAAGAACCATATTACTTGTATTTGTATCACTACATTTTATTTCATCTCCAATTCTGCAGGGTATTGGGCCATACGTCAAAGGTGCAGATCTCGGGCTTCTCCACGTAGTTCCCGAGCATAGTTTCCTTGTACTCTTCAACCGCTTGAAGTTACCCGAATGATATATGTTCGATACCTGCCTCACAACTTGGTTCAGATTCCTTTCTGAATCTGATGAATGGCAGTGCCCGACTTCACAACAGGAAGAAAGTTCTAGACTCTGTAACAAAAAGTTCAAGCGAAGAAGACTCTTCCAGTTACGTATTTCCCACTGCATTTCTTCTTCAGGCAAAATTTTGATCTTGAATAATGTTCAGTTTATCTTCTACTCCCTTTTCCCCTGAGGTATATATCAAATTTTGATGATTCAACATATATGGTGTGATTCTGGAAAAGTTTGCGTGAAACTATTTGGCATCTAGTCAATAATATGTGAAATATAGGCCATGAGCTTTTATAGTACCACCTAACCTGAATATTCAATGAAGCTTTGGAACTATAGCTGTTTGTGTTGCTTCTTCATGTTATAATTAACAAAAGCACTCAACTTTTGTTTTGGGAGGCTTTTGAATTCATTGCTAAAACACAAAGGGGGGCTGCTGATTATACAGAAAAGGTTAAAGTTGATTGGGAATGAAAAGTAAAGAGTAGCCTTAAAGCAGAAAAGCTATTGCTAGTGGTTCCTTTTTTTTGTTGATCAGAAAGAAATGCTTACTGTCAAGAAGAAAGGGAGAGAGGATGCTTTTCTTGGCTGTTTTTAAGTATATTCTTTTGTGTAAAGGAAGTGGGTAAGTAAGTAAGGTCCACTACATAAGATTACAAAATGCTGCCTTTATATATTATGGATGAGAGATCTTTGTGCAGTGTCTACTTCATGAATTACTTTCAAGTTTTGATGCCATGGAGAAGCAAATAAAAAGGAGTATGAAGGGATCATAAAGTTGGTGTTTCAAATTGGAAGCATTCTTTGCTTTTCTTCAAGGAGTGATATACATAGTTTTTCTTTCCACTTTTTGTAGCTGAAAATGAGGCCTCCAAAAGAAAAGGCTAGCTTTATATTTTTGAACCGTGTCAATATGGTTGTCTCATAATAACTGTTTAACTAGATTTAAATTTTGAGCAATACTCGAGTAGATCAAGATGCACTCATTTTTGTGCATCATGCTCTCATAACACACGCACAAATGATAATAATATTTTTAAAAAGAAGGAAAGTTGATTTACCATGTGGTAAATTTTGATTGGACAATTTCTTACGTGTTTCTTAATAGGGTGGGACAAAATTTTGAGATACTTCTCCATACATCTTATTGTGAAGCATGGTAAACCATAGATGATCTCGCCTTACAATTTTTCATTGGTGAGGCTTCATTATTGCTCTGCCAACAAACTTTACAATTTTATAATTATCAAATTCCTTTTGCAAGCAAAGCCATGCAAATATTCTCTAAAATGTTGTCACCCATTTGTTCTTTTATGTTATGTTCTCAATCTTTGGGTTCTCTTTTTTATTATTATTATTACTTTTTATTTTCATACCATTCAAACTTCAACTACCTCATTAAGATATTGAAATTCCTTATGATGTTGAAATTCCTCTAGTTTCTTGATGACTAAAAATTGTAGGGTTGGATAATTGCCTAGGAAGATTTTCTCTAGTGCACGCAAGTTTATCCAATACTCACAATTTGTAAAATTTTAGCTCATGTAATTTCAATTGTAAAATTTTAGTCTCTGTATTTTTAATAGATCTTAAATTCAATCCCTTAGAAACTATTTGATCGCATATATTATTTCACGGAGATAGATATTAAATAAGGGTTTTAAATGTATGGGATAATTAATGTTTGTGTTTGGATATCCCTTAGAAACTATTTGATCGCATATATTATTTCACGGGGATAGATATCAAATAAGGGTTTTAAATGTATGGGATAATTAATGTTTGTGTTTGGATATGTAGAATAATCAAGGTATGTAAGTTAAATATACATGTTAAATTTAGCATTATTTAATTTATTGTTATATTAATTAAATTATTTAATCAATTAAAATAAAAATAAATGAATATTGCTATATTAAACATTTATTTAAACTTATTTAAATTAATTACTACAAATTAAATTAATTAAATATTTATAATTGCTAAAATTAATTTATATTAAATAGTTAAAATAACATAAAATATTAATTGTGAAGGTATGTAAGTTTTGCTCGGCATTGTTTAGCAAAACATTCCCCATGTTTGTGAAACAAACAAAGATATTAAATAAAATCTCAGGGAAACACCTTGAAATTAGTTAAATAATAATAATAATTTATAGGCAAGAACATATTTTATGTGAATATATCTTCAAAATGTGAAGTAAAAATGGTAATATATATAAAAAGAATCTTTCTCATTGTTGTACTAAAAAACTGACTAAAAAATAAACGATAAACGAATACTAAAATTGAACAAATCTCAAATTATAGAAAATAAAATAATATTTTAACCTAAAATTAATAAAAAAAAATTTTATATTATACTTTTTTTAAGGAGCACTGAGAATAATGTATTATATACATCATTTAATGATGTATAATTGAAACAACATGATTTAAGTAGTATTATAAAAATAAAAATAAAAAATAATAAAAAAAAAATCCAATTTATTTGTCCTTATGAGAACCCAAATTCGTTACAAAAACGACGTCGTAAAGAGGGGAGTAAGAGCGCCACATTCAATCTGACGATAGATCAGAAATTAAAATAAATAAACGGAATCGTAGGTTTGGCAGCTCACTTTACTTTGTCGGAGAGGCACTAAAATACGGTAAATCCGTTGTTCGCACCTTTCTCACCAAATTACATTCTTCCACGTCACACTAAACCTTACGTGTAATCAGAGTCCTTGTGATTATTCCCATTCTGAACGTAAGATTACTTCACCTTCTTCAAAATAGTGTACACTGTACCGCACTGGAATATATTCTCCTCCGACTTTAATACCATTAATCAAACGATGCCACGTGGCTTCAAATTTACAAACGCGAACTTAGAGACGAGTCCCACTAAAGTCCTCCGCTTTCCCTTTCTTTTTTTCCGACTTCCCAAACAGCCTTTTCCTTTTTTTTTTTTTTTTTTTTCTTTTTTCTTTTTTCTTTTTTTCTTTTTCCTTCCAAAATAATTTCAATAAAATCCCTCAAATTTCTAACAAAAAATGATTGAAGCTAAATTGAAAGCTCAAAGATCGAACGACTCGTCGTCAATGAGGAAATCGTCGTCCAAAAATTCCGAGTCATCGCTTCACAGTCATATGGAATCTCCTCACTCACCGCTACGTTTCCATTCTCCGCTCCGATCCGACGCCGGTGACCCACCGGAGACTCCTCCTTATGCCTCTCCCGATACCTCCCCTGAGAAGCTGCCGGATAACTCCAAGGCGATTGTTGTCGTTGATGTTGTTGATAAGAGTACTCAGTTCTCTCCCCTTCCGTCTCCTTACGCCGGCTCTCGTAAGCCGCCGGAGAACGCGAACTTTACTGGAGATAGGTCGACTTCTTCTAAGGTTATGTTTAATCGAGCAATGAAAGAGGAAGTGCCGCAGTCGGTTACTAAAGTAGGGCCGGCTGCTGGTGGAGGCGAGGAGACCGGTGGTGGAGGTGGAGGTGGAGGTGGAAGATCGCCGGTGAAGCAAATGGCGCCGATGTCGAGGAGGTCGAAGGACGATGCGTTGACGAAGGCGGCTTTAGGTTTTAGAGTGTGTGAAGTGGCGGTTTGCTTGATTTCGTTTTCAGTTATGGCGTCTGATAAGACTCAGGGTTGGAGCGGCGACTCCTTTGATCGTTACAAGGAATACAGGTTTTTCTTCTTCTTCTTCTTCTTATGATTCTTGACTCCTGTTTACTATTTAAGTGCTATTAAACTAGAGAATGAAGTAAATTGGAGTTGCTTTTGGCTGTTGTGTAATTTGTACATTTCCATTTTGTTATCTTCTTCCTGAATTGACGAAACGTGTCGTTTGTTCAATTCCTTCGGTTTCTTCTGTGCAGACTTAACTATTTTAGTTCACTGTTCAGTTAGCATCAGCTAGATATGCATTCCTAATCTTTAACTTGTTAGTATTTGGTCAGTGGGACCTCATAGATTTTTACCGTACCAATCCATTCTTCGGATACTATAAAATTCCTTCCAGGGAGAATCAAAGCTTGAAACAATTATAGTGATGAATGGTTTTGAGATCCTAAAGTTGCTTGTATACCACATTGTCATCACATGATTTGGTGCTTTAATTGCAGTCTTCAATTTCAAGGTACGTCTTATTTACAATGACGAATGCCATGTTAAAATTGGACCTGTCACCTTCTTTCCAACCTATTGATTGTCAAGTTATCAATGATATACACAGTCCAAATGAATCCTTTCGCTACACTATTTAATTCAATCTGACCCACAACTTTTTAAGGACATGTTCCAAGTTTCTGACATTAACAGCTTTTATATATCCTTCCCCGAGTCATTTACTGCCCTAAGTTATAACTCTTTTGTTCTGAATTCCCATATTAGTTTTGGGTATAAATTTCCAGTGCGTGTACTGTGAGTGAAGGATTGTGGTGGAAGCAATCTGACTATCAGGGCTGTTTCTTAATTTCCATGCCTTTTTGTGATCAATCATGTGTGGCATTATTCTTAGCTTCCCTTGTATTGCAAGAATACATCAATTTTTCATGCTATAACGTGAAAAGCGTACTTAAAGGATATATTTCATATTCATTATGTTCCAATTATTTGAAATTGTCTCTCTTTGCAATTTTCTAGAAGTCTATATGTGTTTTCCTGTCTTATATTATCTTATCTAATCAAGTTCAATTGTCAACAGGTACTGCCTCACTGTGAATATAATTGCATTCGTGTATGCGGCATTTCAAGCATTTGATCTTGTCTTTACTCTAATCAAGAAGAACCATATGATACGTCATCAGTTTCGTTGTTATTTTGACTTCTTCATGGATCAGGTTTGTTGTGCAAATATGCAGATCTGAATGAATATTGTTTGATACATGCTTTCACTGCTGGTCTGCTACAGTGAATGTGTTTCTATGGTCAAACTGAAAGGATTGCTTAGTACAGTTCTATTACCTGATGAATGCCATACTTAGGCGAGAAGAAACTCGCTGGTTTGCATGGAGAAACCTTTTTCTGCTTCCTAACTTGACTAAGCTTTACGCAATTTGAAACGATCATTCAAGTGGGGAAGAACTTGATTGTATATCTGCTGATCACTTGTCTCTTTCAATGATTGATTGTGTCATTGGGTGGGTGTAGATTGTGTTTCTCGAATATCTAGGGACTTATACAGATTGACTTTCTAAGTGCTTAAAATCAAGTCTTCACCCTCTCAAGTCTCAACGAGAATTTTCTTGATATCCCAAGATTGTTACCTACTCTGCTTGCTTTGGTTCTGCATTAACTAATGATGTAATCCTTGTTTTATTGATTGTATTGGCAGGTATTGGCATATCTTCTCATATCATCGTCTTCCTCAGCCGCAACGCGTGTTGACGATTGGCAATCGAATTGGGGAAAAGACGAGTTCACGCAGATGGCCAGTGCATCGGTCAGCATGTCCTTCCTTGCCTTTGTTGCTTTTGCTTTTAGTTCACTTATCTCTGGTTACAACCTTTGTACACGCGATCCTGCATGATATTGAAATCTCTGGCTTGTTCGTTTTTCCTTGAAAAGAGAAAATTTTATATTGATTGTCAACCCAAAATTATTCTTTTCTTTATGTTGTACAGAGATATCATAGCTTAGCTTTGACCTTACAATAAAGAGGATACCAAATTGTAAAATTGTTGGATTGTTTTTGTTGCATATTTTGATATGTATAAATGAAGCTTCTTTTGCTGTAGCAATAAATTCATCATAAGCACATTTCATTTTCAGCTTTCAAGAGCATGAGATATAGTTTTGAGCCTTCTCTTGGTCAGTTATTGAGTAGAGGATATTTGCAATGAAAATTTTGTAAATATCCTGCCTTTACTTTGAGTAGTGAATGTTTGCTTTATTTTTTTAGATGGGATTTTCTTTAATTCCCAACATGTTTTAAAATCACTTCGAAATATGTCTTTAATCACTCAAAGTTAATTTAATGTTTATTTTGACACTCTTAAATTTAGTATTCATACTATTAAAATTGATTTTGAAAGATCAAAAGATTTTAGATGAAATTTTGAAAATGACAAAAGTGAATGTAATCATTTTAGAATCACTCCCAAATATGCTTTTAATTTCATCCAAGTCAATCTTATAAAGGATGAAATTTGTACTTTTCAAAGTTAATTTGAAAATAAAATACTTTTAGGGCTAACCTATGTGTAAATCACATAAAACTTAAAATCAAATGTCTAATGTTAATTTCTAAAATAATCCCACACTAAGCAATGAAAATGCTACATAGAAAAGAAAATTTTCCAAACTCAGATAAACGTGAAAATCCAATTAAACCAATAAAATATCCATAAAAATACTTAACGTTATCATCAAAATTTATAGTATAAATTTTATATTAGTTGGATGATGCTGATTTTAACTCAAAGAGAGAAAAAAAAAATTACTTTTATATTTTTTATTTTTGAAATATTGGGTTTCCCCTTACAGCCAAACAAATTTTGGTAGCATTATCATTGAGGCATAAATTGAATGGAGTTACTCTCCCCTTCAATCATCTAAAATAGTGGGGTTTTTGGTTTGGGAAAGCAGCTAGTCTTAGATATGCTTTCTAGCTGTCAAATTGTCACTCAATTTGAATTATAAAACTTAGTCATGAAGAAAATAATGTTGAAATTTCCTTTTTTTCTCTCTCTTAAGTATCATACCATCTGATATTTAATTAAATAAACTAAAGTCAAATCATTCAAACAAAAAAAAACAAAAAACAAACAAACAAATACAGATTATATAAATATAATTCATTGACGACATTAAATCAGCAATCTTCCAAGGTGATTGTTTCCACATTTTTGTCTTGTCTTCTTATATTTGTTTATTTTAACTCATTCATTTTTTTCTTTTTCCTTTTTATCAATCGAAGAATGACGATCGGTTACTTTAAAAACAGGGTGTTTTGGTATTGTAAATCTTTTTTATCACTAGAGTAAACTTAACTCGATAGTAATTGGCATGACTGTCATCTTTAGAGGTTGGAGATTCAATCCTCATTTCCATAATTGTTATACTAAAAACAATGTATCTTTGTAATCTTGTTTGTACCTAAACCCTAAGTATAATTTGAGTGAAAATTGAATATAATGACTTATTTTTGCATTTTAACAAATTTATTTGTAACATAAAAACTTAAAAAGTTATTTCAAGCCTGTCTTCACATTATTTCAACTAATATTTTGCTCACTTAATTAATAAAAATTTGTAGATCTATCTTGAAATTTGTGATGAATTCAAATATATTTTTCAACCTTCCTTCATGTTGATGGGGTTAATGAAAGCAATTATATGAATATAAATCGGCACCAATGAATGAGTATAAAATTTATTCATAACTATATGATAACATCTTCATTTAATCCTTAATATAAATATAGGTTCAAATATCATTTTGTTTCCTATAGTTTCAAATTTGTTCAATTTTAATTCATATACTTCCAATTGTCCAATTTTACCCTTTGAACTTTCAACAAATCTTAAATTTAGTCTCCCAAGGTTAACTTTTATTGAAATTGGTTAAATAATAATAATAACTTTCATGCAATAAAAAAAGATTTTGCTATAATAGGAAAATTAAAAGTATTAAATAGGGTTAAGGATTTAATTATCAGCAAAGACAGTTTGGCCGAGTGGTCTAAGGCGCCAGATTTAGGCTCTGGTCCGAAAGGGCGTGGGTTCAAATCCCACAGCTGTCAGAATTTTCATTTTTAATCCTTTTTATGGTAAACTTGGGTTGATCGGCCCAATGGAATGAAAGCCCATTACGGAAGGCCCTTTGTTGTTGAAGATTGGACTCATTTGGGCCTAATGAATCTTGTCATAATAAAGAACACCGACAACAAAAATAGAAGAAGAGAGAGAAAAGTGGGCAGGTGAGGTGGGCCCATTGGGCCGATCCCATCCCATTGGCCATACTCTGCTCCACGTTTTGTCAAATCCGTCTCCCTCACCCTGTCTTTTCCCTCTCATAAACGTTGACCTTACCGTTCTTCTCTGGATATTTTCTCAATTCTTTTTTTTCCTTAATATTATTTTTTAGATAAAATATCAATTTATGGTATCAAATTAAACGTTGTACTAATAATTACATAAATTTAAATCATTAATTTTGTGAAGTATGTCGACTTACATCATCTTTTATATTAAGTTAGAAAAATATGTGTAAGACTCATTGTTTAAATTAATTTCCTTATACATTTAAAAATTGTCAACACATCAATTTTCACATGTATGTAAACTTTTATGTCGAAACTAAGAGTTCAAATTGATTTGTAGTCTAAAGGTTTGATTTATAAAATTATAAGTCTCAAATGATATTTATCCAAATAGAATATAATGAATGATTTAATTAATACAAATATTAGGATTTAAAGTGACTAGAAATATACTTGGTTAGACAAACTCTCCCATTTTATTGGTAGTTAAAATATTATTTTAGTTCCAAAACTTTCAAGTTTGTTAAAATGTAGTTTATGTACTTTTGATTGTTCAATTGTAATCTATATACTTTCAATTAATCATAATTTCAGTCTCTCAAAATTAAATTTTCTAAAATTATCTAAATAATAATGCTAATTTTCATGCCAAAAGTATAGTGGGTAAATATGTATTCAAATTTTATAATAAAAATGTTAATAGATGACAAAATATTTTTAAAAAAAAATTCAACTGTAAATCAGTGGTGGAGGCTAAATTTAAAATTTGTTGAAAATACGCGACTAAAATTATATAATTAAAAATATAGGAACAAACTTTAAATATAGGAACCAAAATAATATATATATTTTTTTAATATGTATGATTCAAGCATAAACTACAAAAATCTGAAAATTCCGGAACTCTAAATATATAATTCTATTTTAAATATCATTCTAAAAAAAATAAAAATAAAAATAAAAAACTATTTTAAATATCAAACAAGAAAAGGAAAAGACAATTGTACCACAAAACTGAAAGCAAAGTGGCTCTGTTTGGACAGACTTTACCTCTAAAAGTGAAAAGGCACTTTTAGATTAAAACGTTTTTTCTCTTTAAAGAGTCATCCCGTTTTGACACGTGGCCCAATTAGCTCAAACCTTAGTTTATTACTTCACGGCTCTTCTTCTTATATCATCTCCCACTTCTTTAATGACAATTTTAATAATTAATAAGAGTACATTCCCCTAAAAACGTATATTTGGAATCTCCATTTTTCTATATTTTAGTGGGATTAATTAAATATTCAATATCTCTTTAGCATTTATTTTAATGATTGCCATTCCTCCTTCCCACAAACTTCCAGCCTAGAGCCCTTTGCAAAAGCTTCATAAAATCTTATTTCCCAAACTACCCTTCTCCCTATTGATTGTATGATCCATGAATACTGTTCTCGTAAGTTCTACCAATAATACTATTGTTGATGTTAAATTTAGACGGGAGAAACGCACTTAGGGTTCACGTGACAACAACGATAAATTTGATATTAAGAGAAGAAAGAACTTGCGAAACGTAGAAAATGTGCTTTCATGTCAAAGTCAGAAATGGAAAACAATTGATTAAGGAAGAAGTAAGAAGTTCAAGTTAGCTCATATGAAGCTATAATAGTGGATTTATAGATAAAGTTAATCTAGGTTATTCTCTAGGGTTTCAAAGTCGCCTAAAGATAATTAGATGACCTACCAGGTCGAAGGGCATGCTTGGTTTCATGTTTGGCTAGGGCCGAAAGGCTTTGCCAAGGTCGCGGCTGAGCATCATCCTTGGGCCATATTGTGGACATAAAACGATCTCTTGGATCAAGGCATGCATAAAGCATGCCCTATTAGGTGATTGGTCGAGGCCAACGCCAACCCTCTTTTTCTGGCCCCATGTTGGTCCTAAGTTGCCACTTTCAGCTTGTATCATGCTGTCCTATTGACTTTTTTGTTTCTATTTGCGATAGATATCAATTATACCCTTCAGCTCAAAATCACCCATAACAACTATAACCTCACTACATGCTACAAGTTTAAATTGTTATCATTAATTACTTTTAGTTCTACAATTATAATGTGAGCAATGTTATTTTCTTTTAACTACAAGGGGTTGTTTGAGCTCCCAACTTCATATGGGTGGAGTGGGTTGTTATAGCTCACTCAATATTTGGGGCTCAAATTATAATATTTGGTATTTCAAACTATTATAACTTATAATTAACTATAATATTACTATTTCAAATCTCTCATTGCTACAGTATTAACTATTTTTTTTACCCAAACTTAAATAATCTGCACCCTAAATACATATTATTATAACCCTGACTAAATAATCTGCACCCAAAATACAAACTATTATAAGTTACTGATTACTATAACCTATAATTATAGTAACTAATTCAACACCCCTAATAATTTATGATCAAATATTAATTTTAACTCTTATCCTAAAATTTACCAAAGGTTAAAGGTTAAAGGAATAATTTTAAAATAATGTAAGTAAGTGGTTCTATGTATAACTAAATAGTCATCATTTTCCCTAATAAGTGTGATAGGATGTAATTTAATAACTACTGATTTTTAATATCTTAATAATCACCATATCATGTTGAATAAATTATTGAATGATGGCAAATAAAGTACAACAACCAATAAATAACTAATATTCATTTATTTTATTGAAGTGTGTGCATGCAATTCTGAGGTTAAAGGGTAAATAATGAAGGATAATTTTGGAATTAAATAAGATGAGGTTAGGACCACCCTATACGTACTTACTGCCTCACGTGGACGGGCGAGTTTTTATTTATTTATTTTTATTATTTTTTTAATAATAAAAATTAATTTTTTTTCTTTTTTTTTTTGGTAACTCGTGTTGCCCACACACTCGACAGTGATAATACAAGCGTGAACGACATGGTAATGTGTATTGTCTCTATTGAGTAAAAAGAGTGTCTTTACATACATTTTAAAAAGGTAGATTACGAGTTTGGCCTCTCTGGTTTTAGGATGACGTGTGTTTGTCCTACTAACTTGAGTTGATTTAAATTAATTTAAATAAGTAAATCTCTTGCTCTATTATTTGTAATTACTACATTCTACATGTCGCGTCCACTCTTTTACTTAAATCAATCAACGAATCAAATGAAGAATAAAATTTTAACTTAAAGCAGTTCTTTACCTGTCTAAGAATTCTTTATGGTATATTTAAAAAGTTTAGTGCCCTAATCATCTTGGAATAGGCTTCCACCCATTTTCTCTCTTTCCTTGGACCTCCTTTTGGGCTTATGTGTTCGTTTTCCCTCTACTTTCCCTTCTTGGACTAATTTAGTGCCCGAAAAGTTATTGAGATAATTTAGCCCGTTAGTCTAAAATTACCAACATCTAGAAATAATCACTGTCGGTGACTACCTACCGCCTCACTCTAACGACAATCATCACTAGCAACATCCTTTTGTTGAAATGTCTTAGAACTTAATTTGTATTCATATTTATGTTGTTTAGGATTTTTGGCCCTAAGGTTTAGATAAGTGTGTTGTATATAAACTCTCTAACTTTGTTAGTGCCTATGAATCCATATTATCTAATATTTCTATCTAATAATAAAAACGAGCTCTTACCCTTCACGAGTGAACGTAGCTAACACACTATTAGTGAACCACGTAAATCTCTGTGTCGATTTATTTATTATTATTTAATTACCTCGCTTTATTTGATAGTTGATTTCATTACAAATTTGACGACCAATTTCGACGACCACCACTTCCGACGCCCAATTTATTTTCTCTTTTCTATACAACTATTCACACACATTATAGTGTTAATTGAGTTGATTGGTCTTGTGGTTGAAGTGATCAATGAACATGTTTGTAATTCGTCCCATCGTGAAAGATAATTATTCACGATACTTTTTAGCATTATTGAAGGGATGAATAAAATTGTCTTTTTAAATATTGTTTCTTTAATCTTCTTTCAATTTGCTATTACACTCAAAGTTTGCGAGACTTTTTGTAGTAGAAATGATTAAGAGAAAAAAAAGTGTAAACATCATGGACAAAATTATATATTTAACTTATAAAATAATTCTTAAAAATAAAAAAATAAAAAATAAAAACCATACGCCACATTACGTTATCTTGAAATTATGGAGCACAAAACAATGGTGGAATGGAATTGTCAATGAGATCTACTTCAACGCCATTTGAATATCTTAAATCAAAGACGAAGACATTTGGCCAAATGGATAAAATAAAATAAACTACAAATAATCATAAACTTAAAGTGCAAAAAAAGTAAAACAATTTTACAACGTTGAATTAATAAAATTATACTCACATTATTTACTCTAAAACTGCAAGAGTATGAATAAATCAATGAAGGTACAAAATGGGAAATATATAATATAATTATGTGGTATTTAAATTATTACATTTAAAATAAATATCCATGTAATTGATATTGGGAGATTGCTAGGAAATTGTTAGGGGATGGATACATTTTACCTCTTTCTAGTTAGCCCACTAACATCACTTGGAAATTTTAAATAATAATAATAATAATTAATTAATTAATTATTTTGAAATTTAATCTTTCTAATTTAAAATTGTAGTTTTAATCTCCACTATTTGAATCCTATTCAACATATCAATTGTCTAATCAATCAAGACTTAACTCTTTTTTTTTTTTTTTTTTTTAATCATTATAAGCATTTGTTTAGCATTTAACAAACTCTCATGAGATGCATGTAATTAATCACATAAGCGTGCTTCATTTTATTAGTACAACTTTGAAAACTATAAATTATTCTAATTGATAATATTAATCTGGATACTCAAAAAATAGATCTAATTGTAATTCACGCTCCAAATTTTTGATGATTAAATCAATCCGTCTTGGGCAAAAGAGAGGATATCTTGATCAGGGGAGAGAACGGAGAAATACCATATGACCCAATATATCTAACAAGTCGCACTATGCTTCAATCCACGATGCATCTTCCTCTCTGGGATTTCGATAAGGTACTCTTGGAACACCAATAGACATTAAAGCAAAGAAAAAAGAATTAATTACTATAGCTAACTTTGATGTGGAAGCGTAACAACGGGTTTATTGTCTTATTTATTACAAAAAAAAAAAAAAAGTGACATTATTAACGTTTTGTAACATTGCAAATATGTCAATTATTGACACATTTCACTGCCTTTAGTTCCCACATTGATAAATAATATCAAAATCTTGAGTCAATTACTAATATTGACGAATGGTCGCAATACACTTGGCAGTTAATTTATAATTGAAGCAATTATTTATTGTCAACAGTAATATATTTGAATTAAAAAAATTAATTGAGACAGTTTTAGAAAGTGACATTGATATTTTTACCATTATATGCGATTCAATTATTGAAAATAAATATTCACAAAAAGTAGTTGCGAGAATTTTTAAGTGTCACGAATTTCTAGTTCTGTAATAGTGAACTATTATGATTATGATTTAGCTACCATATCTTCAAGAAAATTCAATTTTTATTTTCGTGATTCGGATGTTGAACTTTTACTATGTTAAAAGTAATTTTATCACATTTTTTTTAATGCAACGAACATGCAATATTAAAGGCTTAAATCTTTGATCTTCATAAAAGAAAATATAGTACCATAGCCATGTCATAGTTATGTTGACAAGTCTATCACATCGTTTATTTACAAAGAAGATATTTGTACGTTTAAATCCAAAGTATTTTATTCATACTTATGCTAACATGTTACACTATTTATTTACAACGAAGATATT
The DNA here is from genome assembly GCA_030954485.1 of Citrullus mucosospermus. Lineage (NCBI taxonomy): Eukaryota > Viridiplantae > Streptophyta > Magnoliopsida > Cucurbitales > Cucurbitaceae > Citrullus > Citrullus mucosospermus. The sequence continues at coordinate 28,504,022 of CM062060.1, forward strand.
TGTTAAGTTTTAATCTAAAGTTTAGGATCAATAATGACAAAAAAAGAATCTAAAAAGATCACATTGAAACTAAATTGATAAATTGAAGTTGTTGACTAAAGTTATAAGGAAGGAAGGGTGTAAACTTCGTGACCATGACATGCTGTTTGCATAGAACGACATTCCCCCGTCCAATCAACTCTTCAAATTTAAGACAAGTAAACTTTATAGTAAAAAAAAAATTAAAATAAAATCTCCCTAAACTATATATATTTATAATGTATTAAAAATCTGAATTGGGCTGCACTAAAAAATGGTTGACTAAGTGTACACGAGTTCTTAAAATTGTTGTTTAATGTTAGGTTTAAATATTACTTTAGTTCTATGTTTTTATTTATTTTGTCCAGACATTTATGATTTTAGTTTAGTTTGGTCATTATATATTTTTGTATGTCTTTTTGGTCTTCGTACATTCTAGAAGTGGCTATTTTGGTCCCTTTATTTTTATTCTTAATTACTTCATTTTCAAAATGATAACTTTTTCATAAAAGTACAAAGCTCAATATTTTAAAAGTATATAGACCAAAACTAACAAAATAAAAAAAATTATAGGGATCAAAATGACTTTTTTAATGAATAACAATAACTTTTAGAAAAACCATTGACTAAATTTTGTAAGAATTGAATTGAATTATGAATGAGAATTAACCTATGTTATATTGTAAATTTAGTCCATATAATTTTAAAAGTTAGAAATTTGTCTATAATGATTTGATAAAAACTTCATGAATAATCTCTATAGTACGATAAAAGCATATTGTTTATGATGATTTATCAAGTAGGAAATATTTACCATGATTTTATCAAACCGTGAAAATAAAGAAACTAAACTCTAACTTTCTCCAAGCTATACAGACAAAATTCAAAACTTAACTATTAATTTACTTAACAAAGTTTAGAATTTTAATGAATATAGTTGTTAGTTTTAGGTTGGGCGATAGAGTTAGAAGTAACTAGAGTGATATTGGCACGATATTCTTCTATGGAAGTTGAAAGTTCGATCACCCACCTCATAGTTGTTGTACTAAAATTGTTGGAACATTTACAAATACAACAAAATTTAACTATACGATATACAATAGTATTTTGCTAAATTTATAAATAAATTGACTCATTTTGCTATATTTCAAACTGATATTTAGAAGGAAGAAAAAAAAAAAAATTGTTGGAAGGGCAGAATCGTCATTTGGGCAGGAGGATGGCGATGCCACGTTGAATTCTCGAGCGGAGACAGAACAGAATGTGTAATAAAGGAAGCTTTTCGAAACAGAAAAAAATGCGAAAATCGGCAGTTGCAATTGCAGCCGTCGCCGGTGGGAGAGAGGTCGCGGTCTTTCTTTGCAGGCCGTCCCCGGTGGGCGACCAGTCACTTCCCACTTTCTTTCTTTCCGATCATCTTTCTTCAATCCCATTCCCCAATTTCCCCCGATTTCCTATCCCTCTTTCTCTTCTTCTCCATCTTTCTCCTTATATAATCCCATCTCCCCACCTATAAAACGCCCCATTTTTCTCCTATTTATATACTGCCATCTCTCTCTCTTCATCTCTCTGTTTTCCCACCCGAAGACCGCAATCTTTAGGCGTTTCTTCTTCATGTGTTTCTCTTGAGGTGCGGGTTTTGATTCTATTTGTGAGTTTTTGCTTGATCTGTTTCTATTTTCTTTTCATACCCAATTATGTTGGCATTCAATTGATTATTCGTTCTTTTTTTGTTTGATTGCATTTATTGCCTTCAAGCTGTTTGTGGGTTTGTTTTTGGTTAAAAAGTTGATGATTATGAGTCCTGTGTTCGTTGGGCCAATTTATTTGCGGTAATTGCGCATCGAATTTTGATGATCGATCTTTGTTTTATTTGTGCTTTCTCTTACTTTTTATATCTAATTTGACGGCTTTGATTGGGAAGTTTTTATTTGATACAAGACGTGCGTATAATTGAGCTGCTTTTGTGCCATTTTGCTTTATTATTGAATCGGATGGTCGTCATTTTCAGCTTTGTATTGGAAATGTATATGAACTATTCTCTTTTCTGGGTGTTCAGATATATATGTGTTTTGTCTTTTTTTGTGAGTTTTGTTGCTGTTGCCTGTTGAATGTATAGTTAGATTCTGCGTTCTCTGCTGATTTTGAACAATTGTGAGATGCCGGGAATTGTCATGGATGAAATCAATGAAGAAAGGGCTGTGAATAAACACAACGGTTCTTCGATTCATATGGAAGAGTCGTATGGAAACAAGTCGCCGAGGAGCGGGTTGAGTGTTCAGAGCCATGGAAGTGTTCATGTTGATTTCCCTGTTGATGGCTTGGTCGATACCTCTATTGAGAAGCTTTATGAGAATGTTTGTGATATGCAAAGTTCGGATCAGTCACCTTCAAGGCGTAGCTTTGGCTCTGATGGTGAGGAATCCAGGATTGATTCTGAACTGAATCATCTTGTTGGAGGAGAGATGAGGGAGGTAGAGATAATAAAGGAGGAAGAAGATATTGTTGAGAAGCCTGAACATGATTTTCCTAGTGATTCTATGAATCAATCACCATCTGAAGATAAGAAGGAGAAGGCTGAAAATACCCAACCTGGAAGCTCAAAACGTCTTTCTTCTGGAAAAAAAGCTCCTCACCTGCAATTGGACCACGAGACATCTCCAAAATCAAGTCCCAGGGGCAAGGGTTTGTTGGATAAACCCCCTATTAGCAGAAAGAATGAAAAGAATTTGAAAAAAAATAGTCCAGTTGCTGCTCAATTAAAGAAGCAGAAAGATTCACCTTTGAGGGGCTCAAAAATGCAGAATGGAATTGAGGATTTTGATGAATCAATGATGGATAATCCTGATCTAGGACCCTATCTACTTAAGCAAGCAAGGAATTTAGTTTCCTCAGGGGAGAATCTGCAGAAAGCTCTTTTAATAGCACTTCGTGCTGCAAAATCTTTTGAACTATCTGCAAATGGGAAACCCAACTTAGAACTTGTTATGTGTTTGCATGTCACAGCAGCAATATACTGCAGCTTAGGCCAGTACAGTGAGGCAATACCTCTATTGGAGCATTCCATCGAGATTCCTGCCATCAAGGAAGGGCATGAGCATGCACTGGCCAAATTTGCAGGGCACATGCAATTGGGTGATACCTATGCAATGCTGGGCCAGCTGGAAAATTCTCTAGTCTGTTATACAACTGGGTTAGAGGTGCAGAAACAAGTCCTAGGAGAAGCAGACCCCAGAGTTGGTGAGACCTATAGGTATTTAGCTGAAGCTCATGTTCAAGCTTTGCGATTTGATGAGGCTGAGAAATTTTGTCAAATGGCACTCGATATTCACAAAAAGAATGTTGGTCCTGCTTCTCTTGAGGAGGCTGCAGATAGGAGGCTTATGGGCCTCATATGTGAAACAAAAGGAGATCATGAAGCTGCGCTCGAGCATCTAGTTTTAGCCAGCATGGCCATGGTGGCAAATGGCCAAGAGACTGATGTGGCTGCAGTTGATTGCAGCATTGGAGATTCATACTTATCCTTGTCCCGCTACGACGAGGCTGTTTTTGCTTATCAGAAAGCCCTCACTGTTTTCAAAACCACTAAGGGAGAAAACCATCCAGCAGTTGGTTCAGTATATGTTCGTCTTGCTGATTTATACAACAAGACTGGAAAAATGAGGGAGTCAGTATCGTACTGTGAAAATGCCCTTCGAATTTATGAAAAGCCTGTCCCAGGGATTCCTCCAGAGGAGATTGCTAGTGGTCTTACTGATATTGCAGCTATTTATGAATCAATGAATGATGTTGAGCAAGCAGTCAAATTATTACACAGGGCATTGAAGATATATAATGATGCCCCGGGACAGCAAAACACCATTGCTGGAATAGAAGCCCAGATGGGTGTCTTGTATTATATGTTGGGGAACTATTCTGAATCTTACGACTCCTTCAACAATGCGATTCCAAAGCTTCGCAACAGTGGAGAGAAAAAATCTGCTTTCTTTGGTATAGCCCTTAATCAAATGGGTCTCGTGTGTGTTCAGAAATACGCTATAAATGAAGCTGTGGAGTTATTTGAAGAAGCCAAGAGCATATTAGAGCAAGAATATGGACCTTATCATCCTGATACTCTCGGGGTATACAGCAACCTTGCTGGAACATACGATGCAATTGGCAGGTAATGTAACCATCCTTCTATTATGATAACATGATCAGTACTGCAATTGAAGTTGTCCATTTCCTTTTATCTCTCTGTGGAACTGTGAATAACCAAGTCATTTTTGTTATCGAATCACTGGTTTTTGTTATCTTCGTTAAGAAACGTTTAGCACTCTGGTCTTGTTTTCCACTAGGCATTGTTTTATTTGTCACTTCCTACTTATGGGAATTACTTTTCTTCACGTTTGTCTTTCATGGTTTGCATTTAGAATAGAAAGTCGCTGAAACTTCTCTTTGAGCAACAGATGATGCAATTGATTAGTTTTCTTCTTACGACTTTATACAGGTTAGATGATGCAATTGAAATTTTGGAGTATGTTGTTGGCATGCGGGAGGAAAAACTTGGGACAGCCAATCCCGATGTCGATGATGAGAAGAGGAGGTTGTCTGAGTTGTTGAAAGAAGCAGGTAGAGTTCGGAGCCGAAAGGCGAGATCACTCGAGACTCTTCTCGATGCCAATGCTCATCCTGTAAACAGTAAAGGTATTCAAGTTTGATTAAAGATTAAATCACACGTGAGCGATTATTGTCGCATAGTTTAGAACCGATTGAGAAACACGGCTAGTTGTGCTCAAGTAAATTCCTGATTCTTGAGGTTGTTCAAAATACAAATACTAGAATTTGGCATTTTGTTTGCATTTGTCGATTAAGTTATCTTGTATTTGTGTATGAAGTTTATATTGTTCTGTATATTTTTACACGTAAGTGATGGCATTGTCATTTTGTATGTATATCACATTGTTCTGGAATTACAAGATTGTTTGATGCAGTTTTGAATGAAAACTACAAGGATGAGGTTCCTGTTTTTGTACCATAAATATAAAATGATTACTTCCCTACATTAACTAGACAACATTTGGAGGATCTTTATCTTGAATGGTTTATATTGATTATGTCTTGTGATGTTCTTAGGTAGTTATTTGGACTTCTGTTCTTTTTGGTTCTTATCCTAACAATGGAAAAAAAAAGTACTGTACCCCATAAGTGTTATAAAAGGAAAAAAAAAAAAAGAAAAAAAAGTGTTCTCTTCTGAATTGTGTCCAATTGGCGCATAAATTGAAAAAACAAGTGTTATAACTTTTTTAGAAATGTAAATATTGTCTCATAAGTCTCTGAAACTCAAATTAATGTACGATAGTAGACACTTTCTAAAGTTCGATTATAAATACTTTCTATAAGTTGACTATTTGTATACATAGAAAATATTAAATCTTTTAGAAGTAGGGGAGCAAAATAGTAAGAAATATATAAATCATCGTTATCCCATCAATGTTTATAATTTTAATATATTTATCCAAATATATATAGCCATGTATGGTAAGAAATTTAAAATTAAAAAATACATTTAAATCTAGTATATTTTAGAACAAAATCAATAAATTTGGCATGATTTTTCAATTTATACTCAAAATTTTCAATTCCATCAATTCAATCTCGAGCTGATCGATAGTTTAGACTTAAAAAAATTCTAAATTTATTCTATAATTTTAATTAAATAAAGCAGGTAAAACCAAAGTTTAAAATATCAATGCCAATGAAAATATTGAAACCTTAAATTTACATAAATTTTATGGAAATATCGATAAAATATCAATTTTCGATGGATATGTTTGAAAAAATTTAAAAATTAAAGAAAAAATTTTAAAAGTCTAAAAAATAATAAACATTTTATGAGTTTTAAAATTCTATTATTCATATTATGTTTACATTAGTGACATTTTGTTGCTTATTTTTTAATATTTTGTGGATTTTTCTATGATACGATGGAAATATCGATCTACTCCTCATATCGATATCAAACTCATGGAAACATTGAATATATAGATGAAAATATCGACATATCAATTGAAATTTAATACTATAAGTAAAACGTAACAACGAATAATGTAAAAAAAATAATGAATTTCAAAATATCGATCTCGATCAATGCACATGCACAAGAATCAAAGGTCATTCATTGAACAAAATCTCTTAAGAAAAAAACCAACTTTTATGTCATTTTTCCTATCAGTTTTTTTTTTTAATTATTTATTATTTTTTATCAACTTCGGAATTGGTATATATTGTATAATTATTTTTAAAAAGAACTCCAGAAAAATATTTTTAACAACTTTTTAAAATGAAAGCGTATTTAAATGTAAAAATTGTAATGCTTACTAAAGTTTAAGGTAATTAGGCAATGTTCCTAATAAAAATAATAAAATTGTATTTTGTTTAATTATTATTTTTATATTTAAAGCAACACTTGGATGGGAGCATATTTGAAAGTTTAGGTTAAAAGATTGCTAACCCGTTTTAATTTGATTTTCCCCTCTTATATTTTAATCAATCCTCCAAACAATTCGATCTGCCTTTGTTCGCGCGTATTACTTCCTTCACTTTCGTGTTCATTGCTCTCGCCCAGTAGATAGGTTTCTTCCACTCACCATTCTTCCGATCGCCGACTGCAAGTACAAGATATCGTGTATTTGTATCTGCAACTATGGTTGAAAAACCTTCTAGTTCGTCATCTACTCTTGTTGATCAGCCAGTTGTAAGTTCGAAATCAATCTCATTTGTCCGTTTTCTCCCTTCTTTTTTCCTGTTCGATTTTCTGCAGCTTCTAAATGAATTAGAGTATCTTTACTGGGATGTTGTTGTTTAGGTTCCAGGAGACGTGGTTCTCGACCTCTCGAACATGGCCAACGAGACAATCAAGCTTGGAGGCGGTCTTCGACAGGTGTCTGTTAGGGTTTTCTTTCTTTCAATGTTTATGCATCTATTATATGTTTCTGCTTCCCTTTTAACATCCATCAGTTTTCCTAGCGTAAGTTTTTGACCTGACAATCAAATGTATTTCGAATGTCGTTCAGGTTTCGGCAATCAAAGTTCGCTTTGTTGTAGTTACCTCTATTTATTTATTTATTTATTTATTTTTTTTTTTTTGTTATCTTTCAGGACCACGATGCTATTTCTGTCTCCAAAGTTGGAAAACTGAGGTTCTCTAAACCAAACAAATATTGGGTTGAAAGCTCACAGAAAAGGGTAGGTAAATGGCATTGTTCAAATTGACATTGGGGATTCTTATATTATGTGCTAGATTTTGAATTGTGAACTTCAACGCTAGTTTCGGGGGTTTTCTTCAATTGAATTGACTACCAATATCATTCTCACGTTTAATTTTTATATAATGTGCTGTTTTCCAGTACGTGCCATGTGCGGAAGATTGTGTTCTTGGAATCGTGCTTGACTCTAGAGCCGACGTAAGTGCTACTTTATTGTTTAATTGGCCCGTGCTGTTTCTGATTGTCATGTGTGGATGGTATTGGTTTGACTTGTATTCATATCCTTTTTTGGCGGGGTAAGAAACTATGCTATCATTGAGAGAAATAAAAGAATATATAAGGGGACACAGAAAAGGGAGTCTGGCCCAAACTATAGAAAAAGACTTAAAATCAAAAGAACAAGGCCGAGATCATAATTGCAAGGCTTAGTGACTGATGTCCGCAAAGAGGCCTTAAACCTAGCTTCTTCCCAACCTTTCTCACCAGATTGCTCAATCTCTCTACAAAGCTAATAAACTTTCGATCCAAATAGCTCACAAAATTGCAAAGGAAGTATTGTGCACAAAAATTTGCCCTTCTCCCCAGGGAGAAGGATTTGGAAGCACTTCCTCCAACAAAGTCCAGGCACATCCAATTTGAACCTGACAAACATTAAATGATTTCATTTATTGACTCCAAAGATATTGAGCAAACTAACAATCCCATCACATCCAAAGAGTATCCATGTCTAATTAATCCTATGATACTAGGGAAGATTTTGATAAACCTCGATTTATTTATCAAGGATTTATTGTAATAGCCAATGGAGATTTAAGAGCTCTACTCTCCAAGAACCCTCAAAATATGAGTCTATCAAAGGCATGCTCTTTCTTCTCTACCTTCAAAAAATGCTATCCATGTACGTACACGCCCTTAAGAGTTAAAAGGCTATCCATGTACGAACACAAAATGCTCAAGCACCCTCTACCTAACCGTAACACTAAGCTCCACAAAATCACAGCAGACATCCACTCAATATTTCAAAAAGATGCTCATTCCTCACATACAATATCTTTAGACTCCCCTATTTTCTCTTTCTTATTTCTATATGTATAGACCTTGGTAACTTGGAGTATGATAGATTTTTGTTTGATTACCTTTTAAGATATCATCTTATAATTCTTTTTTTCCCATTGTTTGCAGAATTTTCTTGTTGACATAAAAGGTCCGTCATTGGCCATTCTTCCTGTTCTTGCATTTGAAGGAGGAACTAGGCGAAACATACCCAAATTTGAGGTGTGCATAATTTTGTGTACATGTTCTTGTTATTTTCACGCATGACATTTCGATATAGTTAGTTGATCCTCTGTCTTCTTTCTTTAGAAGTTTGATACTTTGTCAGTTCATTTATTATCCCGAGAGGTTATGCTTGTGTGTTTTTTCTTCTTCCATTTTTTTGGGTGCTGGTAGGGGTGCAAGGGTGGTTAAGAAATATCTTTTTTGCATGTCAGTAAAAGGTGTAATCTCTTACCTTTTTGAATTTGGCTTATTTTCCTTTGCAATCTACTTATCCTCACTTGGGAAGATATATTCCAAGTGTATTCGGTTCAAGTTAACAGATTTCACATTTCTCCTTGAACACATCCTATTGATTCTCTGTTTTGTAGATGGGTGCCCTGCTTTATGTGCGGGTAGTGAAGGTGAACCCTGGTATGAATCCTGAGTTGGCATGTACAGATGGTTAGTTAACTCCATCTCTCCGCGTCTGATAAATTGTTTGAAGGTTGAAAACAGTCTCCATCAAAGAAATATATTGACGTTGATGTAAACTCATCCTCTGAAGAGAGGGGTGGGCAGGGCCTGCATACTGCATACTATATGCAAGTTCATGTTTCTTTTCAGTTTTTGGTTGTGATAAAATTCACGTGAGTATCATTTTGCTTTGTGTAGCGAGTGGGAAAGCAGCTGGATTTGGCCTCCTAAAGGATGGTTACATGTTTGAGTGTTCAACTGGCTTATCAAGAATGTAAGCTAAGTTGCTTTTCTTAATTTTTCTTTTTTCCCTTTTAAGTCACTCTTCTGATCATTCATTCCATTGTTGATTTTATCCTCTCTTGTAGGCTTCTAAGCTCGCCCGCATGTCCAGTTCTTGAATCTCTTGGAAAGAAGCTTTCATTCGAGATAGCAGTTGGTTTAAATGGCCGAGTTTGGGTATATTTCAATCCTTAAATTTTTGTTGCTAGACTTTATGGGTTTACTATGCATAATTTTCTTCCAATAATTCCTTCTAGCACGCATTAACCTTCTGTTTTCTTAAAGAAAAACTTTCCTTATCTGACAGTCCTATTAGATTGTTGAAAACTTGGAATTATTACTCTCCATTCGTCACATTCCCCTTCTAATCTCAACTTAACTCTTCTTTGTATGTGTATATAATAATAATAACAAAATTATATATATTAAAAATGATTAAAAAATTATTTGGGCGGGGACTCATTTTATGTCTCCGGTTTGACTTTCATCCCCGGTCAAACTGGGTCGGGTCCCACGGGAATTTTTGCCAACCCTAATTGTTACCAACTAAAATTTAGTTACTGATTGTTATTTTCATGAAAGTTTAGGGACTAAAAGTGTTTTTTAACCAAATTTTTCTACCAATCTTACTAATGAATAGCCATTCTTACTTTTCGCATCTCTACTTCCAGGTCAATTCCGATTCTCCGTCCACAACCATTGTTGTTTCAAATGCAATATTGAACTCCGAGACTCTGTCTGGGGTTCAACAGAGAATCATGGTGGACAAACTCCTTAACAATTTAAAGCTGTCAAGTTAGTGTTGTAAACTTCACGGTCAGAATTATTTGTTTGTTAAATCACATTTTTTGTCATGTATTATTAAGCTCGAGTTTTACGAAACAGTCACCAGTTAAATATTTTCTTCTCTTTGCAAAATTAAAAGATACTGATTTAATTATATTCATTAACTCAATCTAAATGGCTATTTGGTCCACTTCTTAAGGAGTTATTGGCTATTTGGTGCACACCTTAAGAAAGAATTAAAGATAGTGAGGTTGGATTAAACAAACCATATTAAGTTTCATAATTCTATTTGAATATACCCACTCCAATTTAATACCACTCATTTAATCATGTTAAATTGTTCAATGTCAAATTTATCAGAATATTGAACCACTCTTGGTCTGTCTACTAGCTATTGAACATATAACAAAACTATTAGAAGTATTTTTAATTATAGTTTTTAAAAAATTATTATCACTGAAAGACTATGAGAGTATTATCATTTATTATTGTCTATTAGTGATAGATAAAGATAGTGATAGAGGTTTATCAATGTCTATTATTGATAGACAATAATGAATTACTTTTTTGCCATTAGTTGGTTTATTTTGTTATTATTATGGACCATATATACTCGATGAAAATGATCATCTTTAAATAAAATCCACCTAATAAGATTTAAATATGTGAGTTTTATATTATAATCTACATATTTAGTTGGTTAAACATATCCAAATATACTTTTTTTTTTCCTTTTTGAAATACATCAAACGAATTAGGAGAATTTGAACCTCTGCTTCGGATAGTATGCCACAGATTAATTAATTCAAATCAATAAATTTAAAGGATAGTTAATCAAATATGCATTTTCTGATGTTTTGGGGGTAAAAAAAGGTAATTTAAAAAAATTAATTGGCAATTGAAAATCATGCAATTTCGAAGGAAACTTACACGAAATGATGGAAACATCTGCAAACTTTTCAGAAAAAAAAAAAAAAAAAGCATTTTTGGAAATTCGCCAGTATATTCCATGCTGTTTGGTGGGAATGGGAGTTGTGGCCGTGCGGCATGAAAAATAATGATATTTGTCCAATTATTTTTCTTCCAATTTTCGACCCCAAAATTTACAAAATAGATAAATAAATAATAATAATAATAATAATAAATTAATATAAATAGAAAAATTATCAAACTATTTATATTTATAAGAAACTTAGATGCGTATCTATCCAACTTGATAAATCTATCTATCAAGTAAAATTTTGTTCCATTTCCGATTATTTTACACTATATATTTTTTTTTAAACATTCCAATAATAATTCACTCTTCGAAATGCGCAAAATCCAGTCTCTGCCTCTACCCGCAGCTTTCTTCTAATATTTCTTCCCCTTCCTTTATTATCCTTCAAATTATCTTCCTCTTCTTCCTCTTTATCCCTCAATTTCTTCGATCGAATTTCCCTATTCGTTCAGTCTTCGGTCCACGCCGTCCCTCCCTTTCCCAGGAGCTACGTTTCTGGGCTGAAAGCTTTGATGTGCAAGACTTGAAGAAGGGGCTCCCATGGCGGCAACCCAATCTGCTCCTCCTTCTTCGAATGACGATAACTCCCAGAATTCAGGTCTGAATTTGATTCCCTTCTTCTTATTATTTTTTTAAACTTTTAGTTTCACTGTATTCTGTGTGGTTGGTTTTGTCAATGTTACTGTGATTAACTTAGTTGAAACCTCGAGCATCGGTATCGGTTTCCAGTTTTCTCCTCATGTGAGTATTGACTGAAGGTTGGTGTTTGTATCAGCTCCAGCTCCAGCTCCTGCACGAGCTACGATCGAGGATCATGGAGATGCGAAGGCGGAGGTTGAGAAGCAAACCTCTCCACCATCGGTGTTTGTGAACTCTGAACCAATGAGAGAGGATCAAGTGCAAAATGCTGTGAAATTTCTTCAACACCCTAGAGTAAGAGGCTCTCCTGTTGTCTATAGACGATCGTTTTTAGAAAGAAAGGGTCTTACAAAGGAAGAGATTGATGAAGCATTCAGGCGTGTGCCCGTAAGCCGATTCTTTTACCATGGAATTGTCTTATAGATTGTTGGTTTATTGTCGATTCCTTTGATTATTTGTATGCTACTCCTAACTGCTCTTCACTCATTATTGTTCTTTTATCTTTGGGGTGACAAAACAGGACCCGCCTTCTAATGCTCAGACTGCTACTGTGAGTCAAGGTGATAATTACTTCGAGGAATAAAGTAGAACTCTCATGGTTTATTCAGTCCGTTTTCCCTTCCCCCCTTCTTAATTTTTCTTCCTCTTATTGTTAGGGCTTGAGAATTCTTGAGTGGCCAAAATTCATTAGGTTTTATGTGCTTATTCGTCAACAGATGGACAGGTGAACACAGTTCAACCACAACCCTCGACACAATCTCTTCAACCAGTTGCTGCTGCCACTCCTCTTGCTGGTGGTGAATCTCGTGTGGGTACTGTTGCACGGTCTAGATTCCATTGGTCACATGCCATTCTCGCAATAGGTGTACTGGCCGTTTCAGGTGCTGGAACAGTTGTAGTATTCAAGGTATCTTTTGTATTGCTCGCTATTCTTTCAAGGACCAACCATTTTATGACTATGCTTGTTGTTTCTGTAGTTTGAAGATTTCTGGTATTTGAATGTTTTGATTGATAGGGCTGAGTGCATTTTTAAATATGAATCTATTTTGTCAGGAAAAGGATAAACTCTATATTTGGAAGTTTTATGTGAATTCTAATAAATTTTTATCTGTTTCAGAATTCTATTATTCCTAGGTTAAAATCTTGGGTGCGTAAAGTTGTATTAGAAGATGATGACGTTGAGAAGAAAATAAATTTAAAACCAAGTGCAGCAGAGGAAGCAGCTGCTGCTGCCAAAGCAGCAGCAGCAGCAGCATCTGATGTGGCAAAGGCGAGCCAAGAGATGCTGTTTTCTAAAAATGAAGGTGGTCTTAGCTATTTTCTTCTGCCTCCTAATTTCGTGTCTACTTTGGACTGACAAGTTGGTAACACAAGGTCTTTCAATAACTTTCAGAGAAAAAGAAGTTTGAGGACTGTGTCGACTTGTTGAATGCTCAGCTTGGGCAGATGAAGTTGATGCTGAAGGCCATTCAGAATTTGGAAGGTATTACAGACTAGCTATCTGAGAGAAGAGTTTTTAATAAAGAAAATGGAATTATTGTAACAATATGCAAGTTGTATAATCTTTTACTTGGATGGCAATGGCATTGATATTTAGGTTTTAAGTTCATGTGATGTGCAACATGTTTGATTCGTGCAGTCGATTGGTTAGAACATATTTGCAAAGGACATTTCAGTTTTGAGTTTACCTGATAAGTGTTCCTAATTCCTTTTAAATTATTAGTGAAGAGCACAAATGGAAGAACTTCTTTATTGGAAAGGAGATAATCAAATTAGCACCATGAAATATATTTGCATATGATAGTTCAGTTATCAGAAATATATTGACTTACTAATGAATATTCCTAATTCTTTTACAATAATTGGTAGCAACCACGTATGGAAGAACTACTACCGTTGATCAAGAAGATTATCGAATTACTCCCATGAGTTCAAAGGTGAGCTAAGAGTGGTCGTTGAATGAGCCACATTTGTCTGGCATGAGATGATATGTTTTATGGTATCTGGTTTTCATTAGTCATTACTTACTAAACCTTGACCCTCATTTCATTTTAATATTTTTTCAGCAGCCATATTCCAATGGCAAGTTGGACCTTAGCTTCCAGTCAGGTTGTTATTAGCAGTTTAAGTTCTGTTCTATGTCTGATGTTTTTTGTTTTGAAACACAAGGATCACTGTGAAATGCTAAAATTTTAATATGCAGCTACACCTGCCACACCTGTTGAACCCTCCGTTGCACCGCATCCCAAGTCTTACATGGAGGTAATGTAATCTCCTGTGTCACTTCTGGATGATCAATTTATTCTGTTCATGAGCATGTTCCGATGTCAAAGCATGCTGTCTGCCTGGTAGATATGTAAACTTACATAATCTAATACTTCAAGAGCAAACTTGCTACTGTTGACTGTTTTTCATTGATTATAGACACTTGTTTACAGAATAAATAGGTAATTTAACTGAGAAAATTTACCTCAGATGTGAGAATTTGATTGAACAATCTGCAGTTTGCCACACCATGGTTTGACCTACATTTTCAAGCTGCAGATTTCTTCTATTGTGCAGTTAATTAATTATTGCTGCTGGTTGATGATGTGTTCTATCATATCTTGGTTAAGTTTGTTGTGCACCGATTCATATCTTCTTGTTCTTATTTATGTGCAGATCATGGCCATGGTCCAGAGAGGAGAAAAGCCATCTAATATTAGAGTAAGTTATTAATTATCTTTTGGGTAGAATAGAGCTTTGGCCTTCAAAATGGTTCTTTACACACACACACATGCACGTCATTGGTATCAAGTCTGACTTTTCCTTTGGGTTTCAATATTTGTAATTCCACCACTAAGGCGGTGTTGGTATTGGATTTGTCGGGAATGACATACAATTGAATGGTTGTGTCTGTGGGTCAAATTAATGCTGAAAACATGTTTTTTTTATAAAAAAAAAAAAAATTAAATATGAATCAGAGAAATCAAATCGATATCTTACTTTGAGGACTAAAATTGTAGTTGTGCATGATTTTTTTTTTCTTAAACTCTTGAACTCCTTGTGAGAATTTGTTCTAAGTCTTTGAATACTGGCTTCATTGCAGGACATAGACGATTTACCTCCCAACCCAAATCAACAGCCATCAAATCCTCGCCTAGCTCCTAGAGCCAAGGTCTTTTTAGTGAAAGTTTTACTTCAACTTTGTCTTCTCTCTGATGTCATTTTGATTTCTAGCACATTCACGGTAAAGAAGGGAGAATGATATTGTGAGAGTCATTCCATTAAATTAAGATTGGGAAATGGTTCCCAATTTGTGGGCTCACTTCAACATCGGAAATCATCTGTACTGATTGATTTCTCTTAGTGGTGCCCAGTGGGAAATGGTTCCCCATTCTTCTTTGTAAATTTCATAAATTTTCTTACTTTATTTTACGATTTTGAAAAATCTTACTTTATTTTACTATTTTGAAAAAACGTGTATTTGTCATAAATCAAAATTTGTCATAAAAGGAAGAGAGGTTTTAGATCGACATAAGTAGAGACTTATGATACATATTTGTTTAAACTGATCTCTTGTGAACTAAAACAAAAGAAATATTTACTAGTTTTTCTTTTGTGCGTGCATGTAATAATAGCCTTGGGAGGTTGGTACGCAAAACAATCCTGCCTTTTTCCCTCAGTCTCAAGATGATGCTGGTTTGAATTCCTTGGTACAAAACAATGGTTTGACTTACGAGAATGATAACCCTTCAGTGCCTTGGTGGCAGAAGAGAAATGTTAATATTACTGAGATCGACAATAATGAGTTGAAAGTAGGCTCTTCCAATGGTCTCTCTGCTGAGAAACCAGTTCAACGTGCATGGGTTCCTCCTCAGCCACCACCTGTCGCATTGCCAGAAGCTGCCGAAGCCATCCGAAGGCCAAAACCAACTATCCAGAAAGAGCAGTTTACTGACGAACAGTTAGCAACACAACCAAATGTAACTGATGAGTTGCAGAAAGCCACAAAAATTTCTGAATCTGGGGGAGCAATCGATTATGAGAACTTGGGAGTGAGCTCAAGTGAGATACAAGTGGAAGATAGCAGCTCTGGAGGACAATGAAATGGATTTAGATTGTTATAAAAATCACGCATGATCCTGGAGGTATAGTCTCATGAACTTCTTCCTTCTACATTCGTAGAAATAGATATAAGAACGCTACTCATTTCCTGAAGATCTTTGTGTACTTTGTTGAATATTCTGAACAAAAATCCTGTCTTATTTTCCCTTTATAGAATAAAGTTGTTACGCAACGTATCTGATGGTATGTTGATTTTCTTTTTCTCTTTTTAATGCCATGTCACCTATCTGGATGGGTAGTAGCCGGTGTTGAATCCTGTTACAAAATCTGCTTTTAAGCAGTCAAACCTGTATTTCTATGTGGATTTCTTCGTTCTTTTTCTAACTGTGATTTTCCCAACTACAGAACTCTAAGAACCTGAAAATACTAACTTTTCTGGTTCTCAAGAGCCATACCTAGATATTTTGATGTTCCATTTATCCACTACAAATTGGCTTGAAAATTGTTTCATGATTTGTTGTTTTTTTTTTTTTTTTTAAAAAAAAAAAAAGAAAGTTTAAAATTTTTAAAATTTATTATTATTATTATTATTTTATTTTTATTTTTAATTTTATTTTTAGAGAGGCATTAAAGTGAATCATACAAAAACCTTTTCCTAAAAGCTTTTGACATCCTTAAGAATCCATTAAAGATCTCCCCTAGGATACCAGCCGGTAGATTTTGGTGACCTTTGAGGGAATGGTGCAAAAAAGGGGAATAGGAATGGGATGAGAGGGTTGAGCAATTGAAGAGAAGAAAAATGATCTGCCAGAGAAGAATTTGGGGTCCATACACAAAAGGTCGTAAAGGTTTGGATAGACACCATGTGACAACAACGAGCTAAGATGCGTCCATAGACTGAGGATCAGGAAGAGACCTAAAATGAAATTAATGAGAAACAAAAGGGAAAGTTACTGTTCTAAGACGAAATACAATTAATGAAAACATCTTGCTTCTGAGAAAGATGTACAAGTTGGGATCATTGCCAACTAGTGATCCTTTGTTAAGAAAGTGCTAGGCCTTACACAAAAACAGGGAAACCTTGTGAAATGACTTTGTACGGACTTCTCGAAAAAGGCCTACATTATCATTCATCACAGAAGTATCCCGCTTGGTAGAGTAACACTTAAATCATCTACTCGTGATGATTCTATGCTTAAAGCTACTTATTTAGAAGGATGGTGTTACCTTTTACCAAGTTCTTGATACCAAGCCCACCCTCATCACACAACTATCTCGCTAGATGAGACCCACTGCCCGTTTTGATATCCTCCTACGAAAAAGACTGTATAATCCTCTCAAGCTTGGAGCAAAGCAAAACCATATTTCTAAACAATGAGAGAAAACCAACTCACCATCAATACTTACCAAAAAAATTGCATAACACTTTCAAGCTTGGAGCAAAGCAAAACCATATTTGAGAAAACCAACTCACCATCAATACCTACTAACGAATACTTCTCCCTGTTCATTTTAACTTAAAAAAATGATCTTAACACCCAACGTCCTATTAAAGCCACACTTCTCTTCTTAGATCAAAAGAAGATAGCCTCATCAACAAACTGTAAGTGAGTAAGATACTGAGATGTACTGTACGGAATTAGTCTACTACGCAAACGACCACAAAGAGAAGGGGAAGGAGAAAAAGGGGCAGAAGGTTTTCTTGCCTAAGCTCTTTATTCACCTAGTTCTTGCCTAAGATTTCCATTAATCAGAACAAAGAAATTGGCTGAGGAAACACAATTCCAGATCCCTTGAATTGATCCCTTTTTGCAAATTTAACTTGTTTGTGAAGGAGGGAGAATGAAGGCAACAAAAGAAGTCCTTTGGGGAAGGATCCTTCTCTCCATTTCCTTGCATGATCTTGTCACTCGAAGGATTTCTTCTCTGAGATCAAATGTGTCTTTATGTTACAGCAGTACACACTCGTCTTGTTTCTGAAGTTCTAGAGCACCAGCACCACGATATGGTGAATCCGTGCGAATCATGAATTCGTTTCCTTTTTCCTTTTACATACATTTCAGGTTGGACCAACTTAGTTTGAACTCTGTCTGATCTCTCACTTGCAGTGCAATGCTTTCTTGTTGCTGTGTGAAAGAGAACTAAAACATATCGTTGTATAATAATATTCATAACTTTTAGTCACACAAATGGGATCTTGGTTGAAGGTTTGTACAAATTAGCGGTTGGATTGGAGGCCGTTCTTGTAGGTTCTCTTCTCTTGTGGGCTCTTGTTTTTTGTAACTTTAAACAATGATTCATAATGTGAATTATTAGCAATTCCAATCGCGAAGATTGTTTGCTGCGCAAAATACTTTCCCTAATATATTTTTGCTCAGCCTACTTGAAGCAAAATACTTGGAAGACCTTATTTTAACCATTGAAAATTTAAACTATTATAGGTTGGCCTAATAGTAAAAAGGAGATATAGTCTCAATAAATGATTAAGAGGTTAAGAGTTTAATCCATGGTGACCACCTACTTTTTGGCACCAAAATGTTGTAGGGTCAGGCAGACAACCCGTGAGATTAATCGAGGTGCGCGTAAGCTTGCCTGAATACTCACGTGTGTGTGTATATAAAACATTGAAAATTTATTGCAAACTTTGGTACGGCTACCTTTGAAGTTATTTCTTGATGGGTCTATGGATGGGTCTATGCCGCATACTAATAACATGTAAATGGATGCGTAGTTCTTTTTTTTTAGTAATTATTTGATATTTAGATTTTTGCTAATTTGAAATTTACATGAATTTAGGTTCATAAAGCGCTATTTACTTTTTAGAGAAAATTGAACCAATGAAATAAAGAGGAGACCCTAAAGCACCTATAAGTGATTATAGAAGAGATTTCCAATTGAAAACTAAATATGAAAGATTTCTAGATGTAAATTTAGGTCATAGAGAACGTCCGAGCATGATTTTTACTGTAAATTTAAGTTTATATATATATATATATATATAGTGAAACCATTTTATTACAATTCACAAATTTGTAAATCATACATTAGACAACCCTATGACCAAGGCGTGTTTAATTGGTAATATAACAAAATTTTGAAAAGATTCAATAAAAATCATTTTATTTCATGTTTAGTAACAAATGTAAAGATTGGGTTTCAAATAATTATTAATAATATGTTTGATAATATATTTTTACTAATTTAATTTAATGTAGAATCTCAACTATTATTCATTAGTTTATTAACACATTCTATGTTACAAATTTGTATGATTATTATTTTAGTTACTATACCATATAATGATTAAGTTAACAAAGAAGAAAAAAGTTTACACATCAAATTTTTTTTTTTATCCTTTTTGATGTGATTCTGCCTCTTAGAATTTCAAATTCAGAATTTGAATTAATTTCAAATTCAAAATTTGAATTAAAAAAAAATCTTTTTCTAGTTTTTCACTGTTTGGATCACATAATTAAAAAATAATTTTAAATAATTTTAAAGAACAAATCTCTAAAATGTGTATGCGGCTTAGTCTAAAAACATAAAACATTAATAAAACATGATTCGAATTTTGGATTGCAATTTCTTGATGTAATTCAAATTTTAGAGTAGAAATTTGAACTATTCGGTCTCATTCTTCAATCTTCACAGACTTAGACCTTTAACACTTTTAAATTAGTTAAAATTATTTTATACACAATTGTCAAAATTTGTCGAGCATATAAAATTACTAAAGAGTTCCTAATCTTCTACTAATCTCCCATGACTCAATTTGAATTCTTATTGAATGAAGACTTTGGTTCAATGGCTAATATTTCTCCACCATTCATGATAATTCATTGTTTTATTTCCAGTTTGGTACATTTTGGAAGGGATTAGAGCTTGGATGTCTAGAGTTCGAATTGCAGGTTTCAATTTCATTAATTGATCTTGTAATAGGGTGGCTCGTAGGCTAGTTGGGTGGGTCTGTACTCATGCTAAGAGCGAGATTTGGACTTCTGTTATGTCCATGTGGCTTTGGTCGAGTTAGATGTTGAAGCTCATATATGTAATCTGACGGTTCTTTTCTAATAATGAAGTTTATTTCGATATATATATATATATGTCTCCACCATTTTTTTTTCTTTTTTTTTTATAAAAAAAATAATAACAGGAAAAAAAAAAAAAAAAGGCTGGCTTTTAATGAGTAGATCCACAGTTTGGAACCATGAATTCCACGTGACTTGAGGTTGTCCCCTCTTCCCATAATTTTTTCTTTTTTTAATAAATAGAGAAATTATTGTAAATATAAAAGATATCAAACTATTTATAAATATAGAAACATTTCACTTTTTTATGAGCTCTATATTTAAAAATAACTTTAATAAATTTAAGATAATTGCATAGAAAAACATATTTTAAAGGCCCAAAATGACAAACAATTGAATAAAAAACCTATTTTAAAGGTCCAAAATGGCAAACGACCCAACTTTTGAAAAAAATGTCAAATGACCCATTGGTAATGTCATGACCACGTGAAGTTACAATATTACCTTCTTTTTTTATACTTTTTTCTTTTTCCTCTTCTTCTCCAGCGGAGCCTTTCTCCCTCTCTCTTTTTTTCTTCCTGTGTCGTTTTCTTTTTCTCCGGTTTCTTCTCTTTTGTGCATCTTCTTCTTCTTCTTTGGCATGACGAGTTCACACAAGCAACTTAGGTGAATGAGAGAGAGAATAGTGATTTTGTGAGCAAGGAAAGGAAGCGAGAGCAAAAGTGAGAGCAAGAGATAGAGCAAGAGAGAGAGATGAGAGCGATTATGAGTGAGGAAATGAAGAGAGAGCGGGAGCGAGACGGGCATTTCCGCGTGCGCGAGTTCATTTCGATAATTTCATTTGGACTTGACGTCAGAAAAGGTTCATTTGGCATTTTTTTATAAATCTGGGCCATTTGGTATTTGGGGACTAATTTTTGGGTTATCCATACAAATTTTCCAACAAATATAAGGATGTTTATAAATATATCAAAATAAGTCAAAATATTTACCAATATAACAAAAATGTCACTATCTATCAACACTAATAGACATATATCCGTGTCTATCACTAATAGACAATTGCATTTTGTTATATTCGAAAATATAGTTAGCAATTTTTTTCATTTAAAATAATTACTCATAAATATGCTTATAGGTATTTTTTCTTTTAATAAAATAAAAATAAAATATACCCATCTGTTAAATAGATCCATGGAATTTAAATTAGTACATAAAAACGAAAAGAACGTGATAGGGCTTTTGAAAAATGTTTCATCTTCACATCGCATTTATAATTTATAATACCAACACCATACTACTGTCCTTTTCGGAGAAACAAAGAAAGCCATTTTTCTTTTTCCCTTTTCAAACATAACCAACTTCCCCACTCAAATTTCGCCACCCCAATTACAAATTGACTCATAGTGCGTCTATTTCCACTAGTGGCTGGTAAAACTTTAGGTGTGGCCCATATAATATTTTTATTTTTTTTATTTGTAAGTGTTCGAGTCAGCTTACGCGCAACTCAACTAATCTCATGGGATAACCTGCCTAACCTTATAACATTTTAGTATCAAGGAAAACTATATGACATTAAATTATAGGACACAATGCAATTGTGTCCCATGGTAGCCACCTACCTAGAACTTAATGTCATACAGTTTCCTTGATATATTAATATATTCATAAATTAGAAGGTTCGACAGACGATAATAATATTAATAATTAATTAATATTTTTATTTTCTTTATAAATTCTAACAATATAGAAACATTATCATCTATTAATATCAATATAGATGTGAATACTAATATCAAGATCAATAGTTTAGTTTGAAAGTAAAAACAAATTAATTATAATTATTTTTTTTATAAATATCTTTATTTACAATAATATCTAATATTTTATCGATATATCCATAAATTTGAAATTTCAATATTATATCTTAATCCTTATTCACGGTAGAGAGCTATATTGCTTATATTGGTTATCCAATGAACTTATTACATTAATTTTTTTTACTGATAATGTTAAATAGTTATGTAACTTTGAAATTTTTTTTATTAAGTTTATTAACTTTTGATTTAGTAAATTCATGAACTTTAAAAATATTAAATAAATAGATTTTGGTACTTTCAATTTATGTCTCGATGGTGGACATATTCAATATTTTATCAAATTTAAGATACGAAATTAATGATTTGTGCATATAATTTAATTTTATGTATAATAAATTACTTAATTTTATAATATTGATTACGTTAGAGATTTATTTCACATCGACTAAAATTATAATGTTACCTAATTAAATAGAATAGAATATAAATTAATAATAAAAAGCAACTTAACTCAACCAAACAAATAACTGACATGATATTTTTCTTTAGAAGTTGAAAATTTAATCTCCAAATTCACCATTGTACTCAATAAATAAATTAATTGAAACATAAGGGCCCACCCATAAGGATACAAGAAAAATAGAAAAGTAAGGCGCACTCTCACACAAGAATGAAAAACATCAATTTTCATCTCCCTCGTGTTTCTAACCAAACCAGAATACTAGCTTTATTAATGTTTAAAAACTTATCCTTATCAAATAACAACAATAATAATAACAAAAATTTAAAACCAATTTCTTCGTTAGGGTAGCGAGTGGTCACAATTTTTTACTTGGTTAAATAGATTATATATGGAGATTCGAATTACAAATTTGATTAAATTTAATCATCTAATAGAAGGTTTAAATTTCTACTCTATATTTATTAATACAATCTAGAAAAATAATAAGTTTAATTAATTATTTTTTTTATATACAAATTCTTCCATCCAAATATGGAAAGTTACATATATACAACTCTTTTCCCAAAAAAGAGTATTAGAGAAAAAAAAAGGAGAAAAAAGATATTAATTATCTATATCAATAAATAATGATATTTTACTATATTTCAAATATTTACCACAATTGTGTTATTTAAAATTATTATTCAATAGTTTTTTATAAAAATTTTCCATTAATTAATTAAGTGGGAGAAAGTTAAAGGGAGTTGAAATTTTGGAGGCAAAGGGAGGGAATATTACAACGAAACAATTGCAAGTGCTGAGCGTTGATTCCATTTTGGTCATATTCTAATTTCCAATTCCACTTATCTTCTAAATTTTAATTAACAAAATAAATAAATTAGAAAACCAAAATCAAAACAAGCTTTTGCCGTCCCCTCCACCACACATAATCCGGCACGATCCTCAAAGCTTCAACAGACACCTTTGTCACTTTCTTCAATTGGTACAATTCTCTTCTTCTTCTTCTTCTTCTTCTTCTTCTTCCTCTCCTCTGTAAACAACACCTCTTCGCCAGATCTTCCTTCCATTTCCTCTTCAACTTTCAGTTTTAATGGCGTTGAATGTTCTTGCACCGCCTGAAATCAAGGCACTTTCCTTCTTGGACTCCTCCAGGTCCAGACACCTCACCAAGCTTCAAGGTTTCTTCACTCTCCGTCTTTCTTCTCTTTCTCTTGCTTCATGATTTTCTGCTTTGCTGTTGCTGTTGTTGAGCGGTACAGATTGAAGAAACAGATAGATTATTGCTATTTTTTTTCTTCTTTTTGAGACTCAGTTTCTTGTACTGGACTAGCTGCGGCATTGCTACCTACCAACACATCGCCAGTAGTTTATTCTTGATTTTTAACTCTTCTTTGCCTAACAACCGGGAATATTTTCGCCTTTGGTCTATCTATTTGGATTTTTTTTTTTTTTGGAAGTATTTTAGAACTTTGATTATCTGAGTCTTTTTCCCTAAAATTTGACTGATTCATCAGAATACTGTTGAAATTCGTGAATAAGAAATTGTGCTTGAGTTTGACTCGTTCTTTAGAATTGGAATATGTTCGGAGTGTGACGCAATCGTTTATTATTTTAGTAGATTTATTGTCTTGTGAAAAGATTCAGGAGTGGTTGAATAAATCTGAACCTGGAGAAGGGGCTCTTAGGGCCGTTGATCTCTAATTTGATTCCAACACCTTTAAATATGGAGATGGACTATTGTTTGATTCACTTTAGACAGCGTTTGAGTGTAACGCTTTTTTATTCTCAGGTGCATCATCCATTAGGGAGTGCAGAACCATAGTTCATAAAAGAATTCACTGTTCTTCACAGCCTCCTCCTCCAGCTTGGCCTGGACGAGCGATCGCAGAGCCGGGATATAAGAAATGGGAAGGCCAGAAGCCTATCTCCATTGTAGGATCCACTGGCTCCATTGGAACTCAGGTCAGTTGGATTTGACATCTGCTAGAGCAAGACAAAACTCTTTTCTTCTGTCCACAATTAATATTTTTTTTGTCTCAAGAGAGGAGAAGACATGTCTCTTTCAGGAAAAAGATTGAAAGAATCAACAATTTTTTTTTTCTTTTCAAATTACTTGTTAGTCCCTCAACAGTTTCTTACTTACAATTAGTGGTTCTACAGACATTGGATATTGTGGCAGAGAATCCTGAGAAATTTAGAGTTGTGGCACTTGCAGCTGGATCTAATGTAACTCTCCTTGCGGATCAGGTGAATATATATATGATATTATATTCTGTGGAACTAGTTGTTTCAGCTTTGTGAAAACACATATTGGATATAAAACCACCATCTAACTAATGTACAGTGATGATTTTGATAGTAGATTCTAAACAAAATGCCTGTATACCCAACCATATCAATACAGCATAATTAAATGTAGATAACTGATTATATGGATGATTTGTTTCTTTATCTCTGATGGGAAAGAATGAAAAGGACTATCCAAGCAAGAAAGATCTACCTAATTTATTTATCCTTATCCTTGAAGGCTGAAGTTCTTTGCTTATTAATATGATCTTCTATGGCTCAGGTGAAAACATTTAAACCTCAATTAGTTGCTGTAAGAAATGAGTCCTTAGTTGATGAGCTCAAAGAGGCTTTGGCTGATCTTGATGAGAAGCCCGAGATTATCCCTGGTGAGCAGGGAGTAATTGAGGTATTATTCCCTGTAGCCTTGGTTAAAAACCTAACTGATGAAAGCCATTTGCATCTTTTAAACCATGTTTTTAAAAAACATTCAGGTTGCAAGACACCCAGATGCAGTCACTGTTGTTACAGGAATAGTTGGTTGTGCTGGACTAAAGGTACTCCATCTTTTCTACTTGTCTAAGGAATATAGTTACACCTACACATATATGTTTCACAAAAGAACATACCGCCTGAAATTCCTAAATCTCAGTAGGAATAACAGTGGTTCTTTTGGGAACAACTCTTCAGGAGATTAAATACATGATATCATAATTGTGTGTTTAGCACAATGATAATGCTGCTTGCTTGTTAGCAACTCATGTTGTTAGCTGAGAACTTATAGATGAACAACAGTGCCTAGAAGCTGAACTTAGTGTCTTTCTTTAGCCTACTGTTGCTGCAATTGAAGCTGGGAAAGACATAGCCTTGGCCAATAAAGAGACTCTAATTGCTGGTGGTCCCTTTGTACTTCCCCTTGCCCACAAGCACAATGTAAAGATCCTTCCCGCTGATTCAGAACATTCAGCAATATTCCAGGTATGTAATGAATTAGTTGTTGGGAACTTGTGTTTTTTTTTTTTTTTTTTGATATCCGTGAGTGTGTGGATTGAACTCTTAACCTCTTAGTCATTTATTGAGACTATGTCTCCTTTTTACCACTAGGCCAATCCATGATGGTTTTTTGGCTAACTTGTGTTAACAAAGTATTTTTTCTTCTATCAAGTAGCAGCTAATGTTGCTTAGCTAGTTAGAGGTGTAGAACCCTGCATTTCCTTTGTCAATTGGTTAATTAATCTATTGGCCTATATATATTTTGTGTCTTATAATTCTCCGGAAGGATCTTAAATATATGTCTTGTCTCCAGTGTATTCAGGGATTGCCCGAGGGTGCACTTCGCCGCATTATTTTGACTGCATCTGGTGGGGCTTTCAGGTACTCATTTATAACATTGGTATAGGTTACTGAAGCTGTTTCTTGTATATATATATATAGATAGGTGGGTGGGTGTGTGGTAATGCTAATGGTATAAGTTACTGAGTTGAATAAACGAATATTATACTTCTGCAGATCGTTGGGCAAAAATGACTTTTTATTTTCATGTTTTTTTTCTTATACGCAATGTCAAACAGGCATTTTGTTTTCCCTCAAATATGTTACAATATGAATTCTTTATTTATGGATATAATTTACAAGTTAAGAAGAACGGACACTTTAGTTTGGCTAGTGTGGCGGGCATGTCCGTGTCCAACCCGTGTTGGATACTTGAACACTCCGACACTTGTTGGACACGTTTCGGACACTTGTTAGTGCAACAAATATATTAGACATGCATTGAGCACTTGTTGAGTAGACTAAAAAGACACATGACAATAATAATAACGTTTGAGTGTGAAATACATCAAGTTATGTCTTTTAAGCATATAAATGCTAAGCGAGCTTGGCTCAACGGTGACTGGCATAACCCATTTACTTTTAAGCTAAAGGTTTGAATCCTCCAACTCCCAATTGTTATACCAAAAAAAAGAAAAGAAAAAAAAACATATAAATGCATTAACCCATTTACTTTGAATTTTATTTTGGTATGAAAATGATATATATTTTAATAAATGTGTCATTGCCGTGTCGTGTCCTAGATATTTAAAATATGGCATGTCGCCGTATCTGTGTTGTGTTGTATCTATGCTTCTTGGATTACAAGCTTCGGAGAGATAAGTTGACTTGAAAAAGAGGGTAAACTATTTTTCTTCTCTTAGTTCTTAGTTCGAAGTTTGGAGTAGTAGAAGAATACTCAACGCTAACAAATTTTCTAAATATGAACCTATGTAACATTCAGCTCAACTTAAAGAAGATTTTGCTACCTTCAAAATGGCTTGTTTTGTTGCGTTCAAATATGAACATTACACACACATTTGTGTATATATGTATACATTCTCCAAATTGATGCTGCAAACAGATCATTTATTGAGGCATTTAATGACAGGGACTTGCCAGTTGAAAAGTTGAAGGACGTTAAAGTTGCAGATGCTTTAAAGCATCCTAACTGGAGCATGGGAAAGAAGATCACTGTTGACTCTGCCACTCTTTTCAACAAGGTTTAGTTCATCTTCTTGTTTGCAATTCAAGTTCCAAATAAAAAACACTCACATGTCTGTTGTTAAGTTGCATATAACACAAGATAGGTTTCACTTTTCGACAGGGTCTAGAAGTCATTGAAGCACACTATTTGTTTGGAGCTGACTACGATAACATTGACATTGTAATCCACCCGCAATCTATCATACATTCAATGATAGAAACACAGGTCTGTACCATTCGGAAGTAGTAATTACTTTCAATACGAAACAAATTTTTACATTTTGAGGCAGCTAAAATCTTGAGCATCTTCCTCTGTTTCCAGGATTCGTCTGTTTTAGCACAATTGGGTTGGCCTGATATGCGCTTGCCCATCCTATACACCATAACATGGCCTGACAGATTATACTGCTCAGAAGTAACTTGGCCTCGCCTTGATCTTTGCAAGTATGTTTTTCAATTACTCCTTAAGTCGTCGTCGTCGTAAAGCTCTCGTCTTTAATTGATTGGGTTGTGTTACTTGAGCTAATCCTTGATATCTTTTCCACTCTGTTTCAAATGACATAATGCAGGCTAGGTTCACTCACATTCAAAACTCCAGACAACGTAAAATACCCATCCATGGATCTGGCCTATGCTGCTGGACGGGCGGGAGGAACCATGACTGGAGTCTTGAGTGCAGCTAATGAGAAGGCAGTGGAAATGTTTATTGATGAAAAGTATGCGTATTTAGCTCAATGCTTTATTGACATTACTAACCAACCTTAGGTGTAGAATAGGAGGATTGCTTACCTAGAATTCCCAGAATAATCCTAGTTTTGCTCGTTTCCAGGATCAGCTACTTGGATATTTTCAAGGTTGTGGAGCTAACATGTGACAAACATCGAAACGAATTGATCACCGCGCCTTCCCTTGAGGAGATTGTACATTACGACTTATGGGCGAGGGATTACGCTGCAAGTTTGCAGTCATCCTCTACTTTTAGTCCCGTAGCTGCATAACCGTTCGTATTGGGGTGCAACAAGGTAACCTTGTACTCATGCTTTGATGAAAAAGCCTGGAAGTTTTGTGTTCGATAAAATGGCCTGGCAGGAAGGTAGCTTAAGGGATCAGTTAGGAATTTAATAATTTAAAAAACCACAGCATAGAACTATGAAAATCAATTGTGATTTTGAAGTTTATGGGGAAAATGGAGTGAAATAAATTTATGGGGTTTGTCAAGGCCATTCATTTCTCATTTTTAAGGTTAAAGGGTCTGTTGTACAGAATACAAATTGTTTGAGGAACAATTGAAAGTAACGGAGGTTATATGGTGAATTGGAAATGGAAGATGAATCCATTGTGAAATCCAGTCAAAAAGTAAACTATTCAATTCATCGTATTTTGACATATATATTTAAAGTTAAACTGAGATGAAAATTAAGTTCCCATTTTGTTTTTTTATTATACATTTTAAATCCATAACGTATGGGTATGACAAATGGCCATCTTAGTATCCGGTGTAAGTTTACAAATCTGTCAAAATATTAAATGGGAAATGGAAAGACCTAATATAGAGGTAACGTTATAAATAATCCTTCGTAATAGGAAGATCGAATCTTCAACCTTTAAGAAAGGATTAGCTTAATTATTATTGAACTAAACTCATTTTTTTAAGTCTCAACCACCTTAAAAGAGTGCTAAAATTAGTGTAGCTCATCCAAGTGATTAATATGCACTTTTCATATGAAAAATTTATACGGATAATGTCAAATGACTTGGATTTTAAAAAAAGAAATGCCGAATGACTAATTCGGATAAAACTATCGAAATGAACTCATACATGCAAAAAAGCCGATCTCAATCTCAATCTCAATCTCTCTTTCTTTTCTCACTCACAATCACTTTCATCTCTCTCGTTCTTTTTCGCTCTTGCTTACTCTCGCTCTTGCTTATTCTCGCTTATACTCATGGTCACCAGAGTTGGTGGCATTGGAGCTTGGACTTGTCATGCTTGAAAAGAAAAAGAAAAAAGAGAGGAAGTTCGAAAAAGGTGGGAAAAAGAAAAAAGAAAATTCAAGATGCAGAAAAAAGAAGAGAAAAAAGAAAAAAATATCCAAAAGAGCAACACTATAATTTCACGTAGTGATAACATCATTGAAGAGTTATTTGGCAATTTTTTTTCAAAATGTAAGTCATTTGACGTTTTGGACTTCTATAATAAGCTTTTATATACAATTATTCCTTTCTATATCCGTGTGATTGGATATGGATTTTTGTAATAAAAATAACATAACTTTTTTTTAGGTAAGATAATTATTCACAAAGTGGGTACCGTCTCTCGAGGGTACTCCATTGGAAAATTCCTTCTAGAAGTACACTAAATGACACCATACAGATACGAAGTAGCAATTTCCTCTATTGGTTTTATTGGTCTCGTGTTAAAGCAATTTTATATTTATTTTAAGAACAAAAAGGTTCTCTCAATTGGTCTCCTTTTTAATTTATTTTAATAACCATTTGAACTCATAGTTAAATCTTTAAAAAAAACCAAGTATTTTTTTTTTAGTTTTCAAAATTTAAACATAAAAAAAAAAAAAAAGTAGATAACAAAATAGTGTTTATAAGTTTTTTATAATAAAAAACAAAAATAAAAAAATTGAAATGAGATTTTATTCGAAATTTAAACAATACCATTCCACTTCCAGCTGTATCCTAGTAGGAAAAAAAGAGAGAAAAAGAAAAAGAACCCAGAAAAGAATATCAAAATATAGAAATATTAACAAGGTAAAAGAGATTCAAAGAAAAGGAAATATTCTGCTGAATCTGGAAGCTATAGCTGATATTTATAATATCTAATACTACCCCACTCAAGTTCTAAACAAGCAACTTGCTCACCAAAAAAAATGTAAGAATTGCAAGAAGGGTTCTAAATCAAAATTCTTCCCTCCAAAAAAAAAAAAACTCAATTGCTTATTTTCTTTCTTTTTGTGAAATATTCTAAAGCATGCCATCTGTCCCAATCATTTCCTGAATTTCCTTGATTTCATTCTTTACAAAATATATTATGAAGGGAATATTGTCCAAAAGTGCAAAAATCCAACGTCGAACCTTTAGATAGATGATTGGAAAATCTAGCCAGGAAAAAGAAGGTTTTCACATCAACTTGAAATGGAATTTTCCATGACACCAAACAACAAACCCTTATGGTTATAATTTAAATTACAGAATTTTCCTTTTTGTTTCAAAGAGTTTGTGGGTTACAAGACTACTTATTAACTTCTTATACTTCGTCCTAAGAGTTCACAATTCTTCCGCTTTCACAACTTCTTGGAGTTCACAACTCCACTCTAGCCTAAAACACCCGTCTTAAGCAATTAATATTCTCAAAGTATCTTGATAGGATTATGTTATTGAGAGAAAATTAGTCCCTGGTTAAAAAGTTGTTAAGAGTGGTTAGATACACATAAAGTAGACTGAAGAGGAATGAGTTAGGCAAAATTTGGATAGGTTCTGGAAGGCAGCACCAGCTTCTCAAAGTGCTTGAAACTTTATAATTTTCTTTCTAAGATTAGAAGCATAATTTCATGAGTTTCTCCCTCAATTTCTGGTTCCTGTCATATCTCTTTAATAAAGTTACTTTCAGAGTCTTTGACTATTATTATGAGAATTGGAAAACATTCTAATTCCCAGGTATTTTTTAATATCCAAAGTTATTCTTTCTCAAGGACAGTTGCTTTTCTAAAAGAAATTTGAATGGTCTGCCTTGTTCATGTGTCATGTCTCCAATATATAGATGGGGTCTAATGAGTGGGCCAAAGTTGCTACAAATCCCTTAATTTTCTATATTTACTAAAACCTATTTTTCCCATTTAAGAATACATAATTCACTAACGGGATGAATGTAGTTGTGAACTCTTGGGTCCCATTATATAGGAGTTAATAAATATAAAATTGATGTTTTTAGTTATGGGACCCACTAATTCTTTGGAGCAAACAAGAGCATAATTCATAACTCCATTCCCCTCAACTCCTTAGGCCAAACACCCCCTTAAATATTTCAATACTATCAAATATTTCTATCTAGCAGTAGAATGAGTGAGAATCAAGAAACATGGAGCTATTGGGTTCAAACTTAAAGGAGGAACCCCTAAAACCCTATTTGATGATGATTTCGTTTTTTTGTTTGTCTGTTTTTGAAATCTATACTTTTTTGTCTCAAATTTTTAATTATAGTTTCCACATTTGTTAAAGAAACACTTAAATTTCTAGTCAAATTCTTTTCTTTTCTTTTCTTTTCTTTTCATTTTTTTTTTTATGGTTTTTGAAAACAAATTTTTTTTTTTTTTTAGTTTTCAAAACTAGGCTTAGTTTTTGAAAATATTAATAAAAAGTGGATGACAAAACATCGAAGCTTATAGGTGCAACTAGTATTTATAAACTTAATTTTTAAAAACTAAAAACTAAAAGAAATAGTTATCAAACGGAGCCTAATATGTGAATAAAAGACTAAAAGCAGTCTCATGTCTAAAGTGAACTTCCTAGAAAAGCTGTGGAATAGTTTAAGGTTCCAATGGACAACGACCAAATGAAAGAGCTTCTCAGCAATAGGATTGGCTTGGAAAATGACAAAAATAATGGACCAAGACCGAAGACCTGGATCATAAATCTAGGCTACATATGTACCTACTCACATGCTTGCTTCATACATTTCATAATTTCATACAATGATTCAACGAGTCCGAATACAGAGGACAGAGAATAACAGAGAGTCCCCTCTAATGATGAGACAGTATGGTAAAGTCCTTTGCCTCTCATCTGATCCTAAAATGGCACGTTTAGGAGTGAGAGTGATTCTAAAATGGTTAAAATTACTTAAAAAATGCTTTTAATCATTCAAAAACAATTTTAGTAGTATAAAAAATGTGATTAAAATTGTGAATGGAGTGTTTAAAGGTGTGTTTCAAAGTGATTTTATTCATTTTAAAATGACTCTCAAACATATACTATGATTCCAAATGAGAAGGACTATAGTAGAGATAAACCGTGATAGGTTATTTTGTTAGAAACTTAGAACAAAGTAACTGCCTTTGCATTGTCTAACATGAACAAACATGGAAGATAAAAAGTGATGACTCTTCTTTACATGTACTATGATAACATACAAACCGAAGGCACGTTTTCGAGTGATTCTAAAATAGTTAAAATCACTTTTGTCATTTTCAAATCACTCTTAAACATGTTTTTAAATCATTCAAAACCAATTTTAATGATATGAGAATTGCATTTAAAAGTATAAAATTAAACATTAAATTAATTTTGAGTGATTTAAGACGTGTTTTGGAGTGATTTTGAATATGACATAAGTAATTTTAACTCATTTCAAAATTACTTCTAAAATGCACGGGAATGGTGTCAAGTGTTTTTTTTTTTTTTTTTTGGTAGGGAGACATGTCCCCACAGAAGTACATCATGATTCCAAGTAAAGAGACTATTTACTAACAATTCTTTACTCTCTTTTCTTTCCATTTGAATACACAAATTCTTTCAATTTAGTAAAAGCAAAATATACAAGATTGCTACATCTAAATTGTAGCTTTATTATTGTAGCTAAAGTGTAGTTTGATAGAACATTTCATGTCCTTATTTTGTATGCCTTTATACATTCTTTCATTTCTCTAAATGAAAACTCGGTTTCTTATAAAAATAGGAGTGTAGCTTGTCCAGAAAACATCCTAAAGTTTTTGAATGCTCAAAGTATGATTAAAAATGTATTAAGAGTACACTACAACTGCCTGAACTGTCTAATTTATAAAAGAGTGTCTTTTGTAATTTATTAAAATTCTATATTAAGACTACATGTATACATTGAAAATTTGATCTTTAATAAAAATTTGATCTATGAGTGTCCGGACTAGCTTACGCACATCTCGATTAATCTTACGGGACAACCCACTTGACTCTACTATATTGGATGTCAAGAAAACTCATAGGATATAAAATCTACCAAAGAAATTCAAAATGATAATTGAAAACTTTATAACATCCACGAGAGAATGCATGGAACTTTAATTCTACTTCTTTCCAAGAGGAAAAAGGAGTAAATTCGTACATTGGGCAGCTCATTTAGTTACCTCAACTGTACCACCGCATAGTGCTTCACAGACTCCTCGTGGGATGTGGTTGTTTCCCTCAACGTAAACGTGAAGGCAACTGTTTTTTAGTTTAAAAACCTCATAGTAGAAAAATTCAAATTTCTAATCCCTTGGTTGAGGATTCAAGGATATATACTTAACTAATTAATTATTAAACTATGTTCAAGTTGATTCACATGTAGTAATTAACTTGTAATTGTAACTGATGCATATATAAAATATAATATAACACAAGAACAGATAATGATTCTTGACTAGTGAAAGTAAAATAAAATTTAAAAGCCAAAAGTCAGAAAGAAACTTACTTGGAAGATGGAAGATCTTTATTCCCCCCAGATAATGAGCATTTAGATTAAATACCAACTGCATCGCATTTGGTAGGAAAGTTAGGTATAATATAAAATTATAAATATCAATCAGTCCAGATAACAAATCTAATGAAACTGGATTACATGTAAATTCAATGGAAAAACAGATGCATTATTTATATTAATCAAGTTTACTAATTATTAATTGACCAAATTAAATATGTTAATAACTATTCTAATGCGATATTCCACAAAAAGAACCATTCTAATGTGGTGAGCTATCCTTCAATATACGACCTGTGGTCCTTTACATAATTATAAAGTTGAATAAATAGCATATCTCATTTAAAGATTTGTTTGGACGCATTAACTTGCCGACTTCTAACAGATAAAAAGAAAAGGATGATAAGAGAAGTGGATCAACCATTAACAACAGGAACAATTAATCATCAGAAATTAGAGAAATATGAGACGCATTCTGAATCATCTTCATTCAAAAGAACATTAGATACAATCAATCAACCACTAGTTTTTGTAATACAGCACAGAAAGGAAACAACATTTTCAATGAGAAAAAGAATTTGTGAAATATACAGAATTATAGAGACGAGAACAAACCTAATTTAAACCTGATTGGAAACTACACTATTTTCAGTTCTTTTTGAATCATAGTTATGCGCTCCAGCAATTCAACCACAAAGGAATCTTCAGAAATTGTATGCCAAACTCTAGATCGTTGCTTTGGCATCGGGCACACATCCCACCAAATGTTGTCTGTATGGCAAGTAGGACCTTCTCTTTTCCGGTTCTTTCACCGATCTGTTCCTCCCATACCGAGCGTTCTGTGCAGTGAAGGATGGGAAGAAACCAGAATTGGAACTAGTAGAGGATGTTACGCTTACGCCTACGCCTGATCTACAATCTTCCTTTCCCTTCAATACATTTCCAGGTTTATCGTCCTTCTTAATACTCGTCTTCCTCTTCATGAGTTCATCCTCTCCTTCACTTTTACTTCGACTGTAATTGTACAGAAGATCCCTAAATTTCCACCTGTTTGACGATCCTGTAGAATTTCTTTTATTTCTCCTTCCAGGCGATGTTTTCTCAGTGCTTGGAGACCAAACACAATACGTATCCGATGGAACGCCTCCTAGATCGTCCGCTCCAGATGAGGAGAAAGGCGTTGTTTTACGCTCCTCGTTCATCAATTTCCTCAACGGAGAACGACGCACATCCGGCTTCTTCTTCGAATTCTCCAATCTGCTGTCCACTCGAGAGCTGTTGTCTAACAGTAAGTCCATGTTGAATACCGGATAAAACGGCTTGATCTGGCCATTGTAAAAGATTTCATGAGCAGAGCTCGTAGATGCATCTGGTTCTCTGCAGAGAACAGCAAACTCAAACTCATCCTCATCGCCATTTTTGCCACAGTCATTAGTTCTAACTCCTTCCGCTGAGTCCCGGACGTTGGACAAATTTTCTCGAAAGCGGTAAACCGAACCTTGAGCCTCCCAGCCGTAATTCTCAGCATCTGCAAACGGCTCTTCACCAATTTCCCTAACAACTCTGGCTGCAATTTCTGCAATGCTACTGCTACCTGAAGAATAGCTGCTAAAAGTCGGCGACAGCGAGAGGTGCGCAGGACCTTCCTCCGCCTTCATCGTCTGAAAATTCACAGTCGCGATTACCACCGCTTCAGAGAGAAAGAGAAAGAGAAAGAAGAAAGTAAGGTCTGTGAAAATGGCGGAAAGTTAGGGGAATTGGAAGCTTAGGATTAAGCTTTATAGTTGGAACTGGAAACGGGAGAAGGCGCCACAGCGGTTGATTTAAAACGATGAAACGAACGGCCTCTACAACTGACGCGCTTTAATTAATTGGCAGAGATTGAACTTTGAAGGGCTTCTTATTTTTGCCTTCATTTGGAGTAACACGTGTCAAGA
This sequence comes from Citrullus mucosospermus, assembly GCA_030954485.1. Lineage (NCBI taxonomy): Eukaryota > Viridiplantae > Streptophyta > Magnoliopsida > Cucurbitales > Cucurbitaceae > Citrullus > Citrullus mucosospermus. The sequence continues at coordinate 28,539,265 of CM062060.1, forward strand.
ATGCAAATTAAGACCGAGGAACTGTTCACACGTGCGACGGAGATGGAGTCAATGCGGAGCGTTTGGTACTTTAGCTTTGAAATTTGAACAAAATTGCGGGCTGTGGAAGTGGACCGTGACGTTAGCATAGTGGCCCACTGGGCCGGGCCCACTTAACCCTTTTTCTACTTTTCCTTTTTCTTTCTCTTTTTCTTTTTTCTTCTTAAAAGAAAAAAAAAAGGAAAAACACCATTATACCTGGTCATGTGTCTAGTTTATATTTGGTTCTTAGGTTTCAAAATATTACACATTTAGTCTTTAAAGGTAAATTTGAAACCAAACTCAAAACTTAAAGACTAAATGTACAACATTTTGATAGCTAGAGATCAAATAGAAACTAAACCTAAAACCAACGGATCAAAAAGAAATTTTTCCTTGAAAAAAGCTAAAAGGTGGATGAATTATAAATTTGATCCCTATAGTTTGGACAAAGTTAGTCTATTTCCTATGATTTTAAAAGTTAGAATTTAGATTTTGTGTTGATAAAACCTCATAAATGGTCCCTATGGTTTATAAGACTCTCTGTGAAAATTTTATTAAACCATAGAGATCAAATTCTAATTGTAAACTATATAGATTAAATTCTAACTTTTTCTAAATTATAGGAACTAAATTTGTAATTTAAATTTATAAATTTAATTTGTGAATTTTGAACTTTATGTCTATTTGGTTTCTAATTTTTAAAATTACAATTTAGTCCTTGATCTTTCTAAAATTTTAAAATTCCTAAATCTACTAGACACAAAATGAAGTTTAGAGTATTATTCAACATAATATTTATTATTGTTTTTTTTTAAAGAACATAAAATTCAAAATTATATCTAAATAAAACGATTAATTTTTAAAAAAAATTAATTCGTCAAAAACCTATTAAATAAAATATTAAAAGGTTAGTGACTTATTAGATATAAAATTGAATGTTTAGGCATTCACATTATACTCAAAATCAAAAGCTTTAAAATTTATTAAAATCCTTAAAATCATAAACTAAAAAGACTCAAAACTCAAATTTTATAATTTAATCTTTAAATAACAAACCTAACTAAGTATAAAAAAGAAAACTTGTCTTTTAAAAAAGAAAAAAAATCTAGAAGTTATGAATTCAACTTATGAAATATTTTATTTTTGGATAAACAGAGAGTTTAGGTAAAAGAAAAAAAGTTTGTAATGATGGTTAATGGTAAACAACCCTACTTTTGATTATGAGCTGTTTGTTGCCAAGTGGATATGGTCTAATTCATCCATGTAAACCCCGTAGGAAAAGAGAGGTTAGGAAGGATTTGAAACCAATATAATCTTCCACCATTTGTGATTTTAATACTATAAATCAATATTGACAAACCAATATCTTATTCAATAAGTATAACTTAGACTCCATGTTTTTGAATGATATCTAAAAAAAAGTATTATAAATTATATCTTGGCTATCGTAATATCTTAGGTAATAAAAAGAAAAAATATTTTGACCTTACAATTACAATCTAGAAGATTTGTAATTGGGTAGTTAGGAGTATTAAAAAGTAAGCAAGAATATGTTGTTACAATCTACACTTATTGATATTTTACTCCATATCTTACCCACTTGTAATATAGCAAATAAATCACTTATTGATATTTTGATTTTGGATATTAACTATATAGGTACGGTGTATAATGTAGGGTGAATTTAATTGGTACTAGTTCACTTTCTAAAATTTAGTCTCTTTTTGCATTAACTTAATTGAAAGATAATATAATATTTGTTGATGGTAAATTGATACATTTGCTAAAATTAAGGGTATAAATTGATATTTACCAATTTCTATGCTTGCAACGGCATGTTCCTATAATTTTCATTTAAAGAACAAAATTATTGAATATCCTAACAAAAATAAACCATATTCCAAGATATAATAATAATATTCAATTGTGGTTTCTAACTGTTTAAATTTCAAAATTACAATTCATATTCTCTTAAATATTATAAAACACAGTCTCAAACACGTGCTCTTTATATATATTTTTTTGTATAAAAAAGAAATATAATATAGTTTGGTGAAATGCATAAAGATTGGTGTAACCAAAATGCATCTCAATATTTTTCTTTTTCTGTCATGAAAGGTAAAAAAATAGCATAAAAAAAAAACATTTTCATTATTGTTGAAAAGATTATGGTGAAACACATAGGGTTAGTTGAATCAAATATGACAAGTAATCATGGACAGAAATGAGGAATTGATTTATTATCATTATTATTGTTATTATTTTTAAAATTAAAATTAAAATTATTATTTTTAAAATTAAAATTAAAATTATTATTTTTCTTTTTTTAAAAGATGAGAGTTGAAATTTTAGGGCAATTTCCTTCCAATGCATTTACAAGCATTGGAATTTGACTTTTCTATGACTATGGTGGCCTCCTTATACCATTTTGTCAAATCTAGGAATTTTATTTTCCTTAGATAAAAAAGAAAAAAAAAATCCTTGCTAGTTGCAGATAGCCAATAAATATTAGTTGACAATAAACTATTATTAATTTATTTATGAACATTAGTTTATGTCAAAAATTATATAATGATTGTTTTGTAATATTATATAATTTATGGGATAAATCGAAATTTTTGACTCTATAGTTTGGAAGAAGTTAAAATTTAGGTCATAGGGTTTATAATTAGAATTTAACTCCTATAATTTGATAAAAGCTTCATAAATAATCCTTGCAAACAATCCCTATAGACAATATATGGAGTTTTACTAAACCATAGGAACTAAATTCTAAATTTTAAAACCATATGAACTAACTTGTAACTTTATCTAAACTATAGGGACCAGATTTGGAATTTAACCTAATTTATAATAATTACATAATACATATTTTAATTAAAAAATTGAATTTATAATAATTACATAATACATATTTTAATCAATGATACAATGAAAACATAAAAATGTTGTCTGCATTTTAAAATTTAAAATTCAAATTCTGGATACAATGAAAACATAAAAATGTTGTTTTCAAAATATACACGGTGTGAATCACATAATTTGAAAACAATTTTTACAAATAGAATTCAGTTTGTCTACCAAATACATATTAATTAGAGTGAATCTTAGAATAATAAAATAAAATCTGAATTGTGAGCCAAACAGAAGAAATTTATTTGAAAAATTTTAAGCATAAAGAAACGCAAATATTGCTAAAATAACTAATTAAAAAATATTTTTTGTAATACATTTCTTAACCAATTGTATATTGTTAATTTATGAGACTTGGGCAATTTAAAAATAGTGCTTATGACTTATTAGAGGGAAAATGTAAACCCTAGAAAATAATATAGCTTTTCTTCCATGTAATTTATGAGACCATCAATTGAGAGAGCAATTGTCTATTTGATTTTAATTAGTTCCAACGACACCACTAATCTTATTTATCACTCAAAGAAAATGAAAGTGACGAAGTAATAAAATGAAGAAGCTTATAATTAGGGACGTAAATAAATAAATAATATCTTTTACTCCAACCAATGCTCTTCGGATACATGTGACACAAAAGATCTGGGTCAATAGCATCAATTTTTTCTTTTTCTTTTTCTTTCTTTTTTGGGTCAAAGATATATTAGAAAAAAACTCCTCACTGTTACCGTAGAAAAATAATTGAGAATTTTTAAAAAAAATAAATGCATAAATAAAAATTAGAAGACACAATTATTTATATAAAAAACTCCAAATTTGGAGAAAAGCTATGGCCCACTAGAAATTATTGCAATCACACCAATTTTCTCTGCAAATTCCAAGAATACTCTCAAACATTTTGTGCCACCCATATTCTTTTTCCACCCTCAAACTAGAGAATACAAAACAAAAAAACTTAACTAAATTTAGCACACACAAACTTAAAACAAAATCATAGACACTTTTTTTTTTTAACCTTTTCGATGTGGGACAAACTAACAAGATATATATAAGGTTCAATAAGATTGATAGAAAATCTTTGAGTAAGACAATTTATGAAGGTCTATATTACATGTTGGGCCATACGGGAAGATCATAATCATATTTTTTCCTCATTGTTGTGTTGCTTCGATTGAGATGAGGGTGGATTTTCAAAGTTCATTAATGCCAATTATCAATCTTGAAATTGTAATGATCAATCTTAGTATAAATGATAATCTTAAATGGATTGTTCCTTTGTCGGGAGGTTTTAAGTTAAATGCAGATGCTATATGGTGTTAGGTTGGGTGTAATCATTTGGAACGATCAAAGATAGTTGGTGGTAGCTCATTCAATTTTTCATCTAGGCTACAAGATTGTAGAGGCTCTTGATTAGATGGATGAAGCTTGAAGAAAAATTTAGGCCCCGTTTGGTAACTATTTAGATTTTTATTTTTATTTTGAAAATTAAACTTAAAGACATTACTTCTACCTCTGAATTTTTTTATTTGTTATCTACTTTTTACCAATAGTTTAAAAAACCGAGTCAAAATTTGAAAACTACAAAAAGTAGCTTTCAAAAACTTGTTTTTGTTTTTGAAATTTAGTAAAAAATTCAATCATTATACATGTAAACTATGGTAAGAAATGGAGAAGACATAAGTTTAATTTTTAAAAATTAAAATAAAAATACAAGACCTTTTTGTGGGAGTCATTGTTCGAAGAGAAGGATTGGAGTTGTGTTGGGCAACAAACAAGACCTTTTCGTGGGAGCCATTGTTCGAAGAGAAGGATTGGAGTTGTGTCGGGCAACAAACAAGACCTTTTCGTGGGAGCCATTGTTCGAAGAGAAGGATTGGAATTGTGTCGGGCAACAAACAAGACCTTTTCATGGGAGCCATTGTTCGAAGAGAAGGATTGGAGTTATATTGGACAGCAAACAAGACCTTTTCGTAAAAGCCATTGTTCGAAGGGAAGGATTGGAGTTGTGTCGGGGCAGCATACAATTTGATGGCTAGTGTTAAAATCAGAGGTTTCAGCTTTTACTCCTCGGGCTTGTAATAGAATAGCCCATGCCGTTTTAGAATTTGTTATAGTTTTTGGGCCTCTTCTCCCCCAATTGATTGGCCCAACTTATTGACATAATTGATTTACATTTTAGAAAAATGTGAACAATATCTTTCCTTGGAAAATAGCAAAACGACTAATTTTAATATTATTTAAGATATAACAATAGATAAAAATACTTATACTCTCAAATTCCTATAAATACGGTATATTCCAAACAATTCTAACTAACTAAACTAAAAGAAAATATAGTAAACCAAACCATTTTAAATATCTTAAATTTAAGCTTTAAATGTAAATAAAATTAAAAACCTAACTTCTTAAAAAACAATATCTAGAATTAATATCACTTAACAAAACTATCCTAAAGCTACAAAATCTAAAAGTCATAATTATAAATTAATGGTTGAAACGAGAAGTGATACCTTTATATAATGATTTTCACCAACAAAATTAACTTTAATCATAAAGTATATTTAATTATAAGCACAAAATAAGCAAGTACCTTGTATTCAAAATAGTTATAATGAAGTCAGTTTCATACTAAGCTCAATAAATATCTTCTACTATCAATAAGTAGTTAAAATCTTCATCATTTATTATTACACATACTAAAAGCAACTCCAATCTTCATGAGTCATGCAAATAACTTGTATTAGCTATAATCTTTGTCATATTTTGCCACATACCTTATACAAAAAACCCACACAAATACCGTGCAATAACTAAAAAACTACGTCAACTCGTGCAAATAAAAATATTATGTACTAAAAAATTGTCAACTGAGCCACACAAAAATATACAAAATTTTCAAATCCCCAACTCATCTTTCATTCTAATCACCACCATTTAGAAATCTCACAAATTAATAGGAAAAAAAATACTCCAAATCCTTAATTAAAAAAAAAAAAAAACACACATACATCACATACCAAAGGAAGTGGATTTCGCTGCCCTGCCTCCTCCAACAAGGAGACCAAGGCTAGACAATGGGACGGAAATTGTTGTTTAAAAATGTCATTGTGATTTTAGTGAGGTGTAGTCATGTTTTGAAATTGTTGTTACGAATCCAATTATTAGAAGATTGAAAAATATGTCTAGGCGCAGGAGATGAGAACATTAAAAAAAAAAATCTAGAATTTTACTTAAAAAATATATATATAGATATAAAGATACATTTAATATTTTTGTTAGAGAGATATAAATTAAACTTATAAAAATCTTTTAATTAATTAAAAGATATGATCAAGTTTAAATTTAGCTGTAAATGTCTTTAAAACTACCTAAAAAATCGTGTAACACCCTATATCCTTCCAGAATTAAAAAAAAAAAAGAAAAGAAAAAAGAAGCATTTATAAAGGTAAATATGGAATAGCATTATGGATGGTGGGTCATATTTCAATAAATTAAAAAAATGACCATCTTTTAAAACAACACTCACGTTTTGATCATCTACCGTAATTTTTGTAGATTAAAATATCCATATTTTGAAGGCTTAAAACAATTTTTGTCCCACTTCTTAAAATTTAAAGAATTTTGACCTCTCACTCACATTCTCATCAAATAATTTTACCAAATTACTCTTATCTTATTATTATTATTTTTCTTTTCTCCATCCCTGATTATTATTATTATTATTATTTTTTTGGTCCTTCTTCTCCGCGTCCGTTCTTTAGTTTTATTATGTTTGGGATAGGTTTAATTATGTTTATAAACTTCAAAATTATTATCTTATCTTATTATTATTATTGTTTTTATCACTAAACTTCAAAATTATTCCAAAGTATATATTTTAAGGACAACCAACAAAAGATGGAAAACCATGTAGTAACTATTTGGGGTGACACAAATAATCAAAAGCCGAAAATCGAGAGGTTCGGGTTGTTTAGCGATTTTTTGTTTGGTTCGGTTTGTTTCGAAATATACGAAACCGAACCGAACCGAACGGAACGAAACGAGGTATATAGATATCCTAAACCCTAAATTTCGTACTCTCCTTCCTTTCCACTGCTATTCCGACCCTAAACCCTCCTCTCCATCGTCTCTACTGTGAATTCTTCTCTGCTGCTTCCATTGTCTTCACCATTTCCTCTTCAGGATGGGTAGCAACCAAGCCGCTATGTCATTTCTCACGAATATTGCTCGAACTGCTTTCGGTCTCGGCGCCGCCGCATCGGTTGTGAATGCCTCCCTGTACACTGTCGACGGTGGTGAAAGAGCTGTCCTCTTTGATCGGTTTCGGGGTGTAATTGACGAAACTGTTGGGGAAGGAACACATTTCTTGATTCCATGGCTTCAAAAGCCCTTTATATTTGATATTCGTACGAGACCACACACTTTCTCGTCTGTTTCCGGTACCAAAGATCTTCAGATGGTAAATCTGAGCCTACGAGTTCTTTCTCGCCCTGAGATTTCTCGCCTCCCTGATATTTTCAGAACCCTAGGTCTAGAGTACGACGAAAAGGTCCTCCCTTCTATTGGAAATGAGGTTCTGAAGGCCGTCGTCGCCCAATTCAACGCCGATCAGCTTTTGACTGAGCGGCCTCATGTTTCGGCTCTTGTACGTGAAAGCCTGGTTCGGAGGGCTAAGGACTTCAACATTGAGCTTGATGACGTTGCCATCACTCATTTGTCTTATAGCCCGGAGTTCTCTAAGGCAGTTGAGCAGAAGCAGGTAGCTCAACAAGAGGCTGAGCGTTCAAAATTTATTGTGGCGAAGGCCGAACAAGAAAGAAGGGCTGCAATTATTAGGGCTGAGGGTGAGAGCGAGTCAGCTAAGTTGATTTCTGATGCTACATCGGCTGCTGGTATGGGTTTGATCGAGCTGAGGAGAATTGAAGCATCAAGGGAGATCGCATCCACCCTCTCCAAGTCGCCGAACGTAGCCTACTTGCCTGGTGGTCAGAACATGCTTTTGGCTCTGAACCCTAGCCGTTGAATGAATTGGTAATGTGATGAACTCGTATCACGTACTTGATCATAAATCTATATTTCTTTTCTTGCTTTAGTCTGGTATGGGTTTGATTTCTTCTTGAAACTATTGATGAACTTGTCACTTCGCATCTTTTTAGTGTTACAATTCAATGTGATTCCACTGTAGACGACACTGGTTTACTGGATAACTTTGTGTTTAATTGTAAGCTGAATCAATAAAAGCCAGGCTTCTTGTTTTATCTCTATGATTGTTTCTTATTATTCTTCTAGTTTAATAATTAAGCAGCGGATTGTCATGTTCATCAACTATGATATCAGTTGAAGAGCCCAGAAAATAGCTGCAATATGTTATATCTATATTGTCAATAAGAAAAATGGCAAATATCAAAAGATATGGACCCCAGGCACAAGTCACAGATAATCCATACTTTAGATTCTTGTTTCTGAAGACAAAGATTAGGGTAGCTGAAAAGAAATCATGGCTGAAGATTACTCCTTAGTACTGTTAGTATGGAAGGCTTGTGAAAAGAAATCATAGCTGAGAATTGTTTTGAATCCTGTTGTTTTTTTTACAGAACCGTGATAGTCAAAGTCAACTAATTTTTGATGTGAATTAGTTCCCTAAGGCTAGCTTTGGTGTGCTTATTCTTGTGCTATTTTTTAGGAAAAGACAATAGAATTTTCAGGTTGGGAACTCTGAAGGGGAGCCATGGTCCACTTCCCTTATTAGGCTTCATATTTCTCCTTGGGTTTTCGTGTCTAAAGATTTTTGTAGTTTTCCATTTTTAGGCCTTATTTTGCTCGACTGGAACTCTTTCCTCTGTGTGTGTTCTTTAGTATTCCCCTTTTATTCTTTGAATGGAGTGCGAGAGATATTGTAAATGTAATACTAAGAAAGATGGTTGGATATGAGAGATGGAGATTGAAGAAAAGAGAAGGAATGAAGGGAAGGAGTGAATGACTTGAAGCAGTAGTAGAGGGAAGAAAGAGGCTAGGGTGCGATTGGAGCCTCCAGTTTGAAGAGGGATAGAAATAGGACTTGGAAGGAGAAGCCAGAGATATGAAGTGAGAAAAAGGTAAGAGGAGAGATGTGAAGAAGTGAGAAGTATCTACGTGTTGCTTGTCCCCTGTGCCTTCTTTAGCATGCCTTAGAGGTGTGTGCCTCTGCCTAGTTGCTTGTCAGAGAGCTTTTGCGCATGGCATGTTTTCGAAATTAAGGAATGTCTTAGTAGTCTTTGTCTTAGATATTAATACCTTGCAGATTTAACAACTGCAGGAGTTGCACTTTCAGGTGGGAAGTCTTGTGAAATTAGTGCAAATGCTAAACTGGTTTATATACACATTTTTTTGAAAGAAAGGCAGATGGTCGAAATTTTCGGCTTGGTCATATTGTGTGGCTTATCTGTGCATGTACAAAATCATTGGATTGAATAAGTAAAAAAAAGGCGATATACTGACTTTGTAGTATGGTGGCTTCATTGTGATAGAAACTTTAGGAAATATGAATTCATATGTGCTGGTCAACCTATTTTGGCTCAATAATTAAGGCTTATTGCAAATATTTCTTCGCAGTTGCAAGGCAAACACCTGATTTTTTCAGTGTTGATTCATCGTCTAGTTCTTTTGATCACCTCATTTTTATTTTCCTCCAAAGCCAGCACAGGAAAAAATTGGCGGGAAAATAAGCTTTTTGTACTGCCATGAATGGGGGTTGTGGGTCAAATCCTCTAATTCATTAGGATTGAATTACCCATTTATAACCTTTTCCTACAGACTATTTTGGTGTGACAAAAACACGTTATAATTCTCTCCAATTAGTCGAGTTGAAGTTATTTTCCTTGAGTACTATCTCAAGACTTCTTTGATGGTGTCATTCTGTTGAGTAATTATCCCCATTTAAAATTTGTTTTACAGAAAACTTTTATTTGCTTGCAGAGTTTCTTGAAGGTGGGTGTGCTTAGAACGGAAAGTTGATCTGCTAAATGGCTTGTCTCAGACTTTGAGTTCTCTCCGTCTTATGCGTAGTGGTAAATGAACATCAGAGAATAAGAAACTTTTAACATTTTTTTTGTTTCTCAAAAATTAGTTTGATGAGCGAACCTATTATTGATTAAGCAAACAGATTTCATTGGGTTTTTCCCTGGTCGATGGATTCCCTCTTCTCTTATGAGACATCTTCATTTGAACATAAGGTCTGTTTCATTTGGTATACGTAATGGGGTATAATGGTCTTTGTTTTCTTTGTTCCTCATTGCGTCATAATATGATTTACAAATAGATATGTGAAAAATTTCCTTTTCATTTCTTATGTACTTTTTGAAGACAACTTGAACTTTATTATGGAACTTATTTTTGAAGAAAATAACTTTTTCTAACAGGTTTTAGTTTTAGTAGCATTTTGAATAATAATAGCATTATTAAGTCGCGTATAAAAACATTCTTGTAAAAACTTGAATTTTCAATGTAGAAGATATTTCTTAATTGAATAGTTGGCTCAAATTCTGGGCTCAAAATAGAATGTCCCACCTTTTTAAACCCGAGGGTTTCTACCTTTTGCTTGCATAACTATTGGAACAGCTTCAGTATGCATGGTGTGTTTGACTATCACTCTTGTTCCTGCTAAAAGAGCAAGAGAAAATAGGTAGTAAGGAGCAAAAAAGTCTTAACCCAAGGGAGCAATTGGTGCACGAGTGAGGAAATAGAGTGAGGAGTGGAGAGATCTAAGTAAAAAGGAGTCGGATTTCAACCTTCTATGCACAATATTCCATTTCAATTGTATATTCCATTTTATTTTACAAATGGCAGGTCAAAAGATATATAAGGAATGGAACTGAAAAATATGCCCTATTTTGTTTTTCACGTGTAGAAGTGTAATTAGACAACTAATTATATTACCAAATTATTGTTTTACACTCCTGAATACTTGAGCTGACATCTAAAAGTTGAATTAGTAGGCAAAATGCCATAAAAATTGGTACTAGGGTTTTACACGCGTGATGTTTTCAAGTTACTCAGATGCTCATATAAAAAACCTGCAAGTAGGCAAAATGCCAAAAAAATAGGTACTAGATTTTTTTCAACAATTGTGGCATCGAACAATCCATTTCTTAGATTGTAACTAATATATCCATTGAATTATATTAAATAAGTGTATATTTTAAAAGAGGAAAATGATGAATGCACGTGGATGGATCATACGGAAGAGCCATTGGCCACTTGCAATGGAAAAGTTTCTAATGATGGAAAGAAAGCTAAAGCGATCACAAGTTTTTTTTAGAAGAGCTGTTCTAAAAGTACTAAGTCGTTAGAAATATGGTTCGTGAAAAAAATACAATCCTAGAGAAAAAAAGTGAGATTATGTTTGCATTAGTCTAAATAAAAACGTAGAATTCATATTGACTTTGCGATCAAGTAATATGAAAACGATGTAAGAACAATGAGAATTAGGAAGTTTGCACTTACGAAGAATAAATAAGTTTATATGATGATGGTCAGAGTTAAACTTAGAAACATTTCCTTTGTATTAGACCTCCACCAATCATTTGTCAAGTTGAACTGGATTAAATTGTTGGAACCTACTTTTTGACTCCAAAGCTCTAAAACGCCAAAAATCAAAATTCAAAAGATTGTGAGTTTTTAAAATAAAATTGTCTTGAGAAAAGATTGTTGGAACCTATTTTTGGAACCTACTGAAGAAGGTTATTGACATCATATTTCATTTTGGGGTGGGAGAGAATGTACACGAAATTATACATACAAACAGAGCAACAGAAGAGCCGCCTGTACAAGATTTTGGGTGCTCAATTGGGGACGTCAAAAAATAATTAAGATCTTTCATCACAACCAGGCTCCCCAACCAGGAAACATGTGACACAAACGATCGGGGTCGATAGCATCCTGTATAAGCTGTTGGACCTATTGTTTTTTTTGGTGAGGGGATCAAAGATATTACTATCGTGTCAGAAGTCTCAAAACCAAAACAATGTGCAATAAAATAGGTTTTCTTCCTCAAAATCTTATCATAAACGAACTTAGAATGCGAAGAAACTATGTCAATGTTCATGCATTGTTGACGGAGACAAATATGAGTTACCTGTCCATGGACACTTCTCATTTCGCCATCTTCATATCCATCTAGTTTTTGTTTGACTCGCAACAGTGCACGTGCAGCATCCTTATTTCCTTCATATTCATCTTCGGAGCCTTCGAGACTAGTTTCCAGGTCATCATCGGTTTCCTATCAATATATATAGGTAAGCATTTGTAATATTCTGTACAACAAAGGGCCTTATGAAAACTAGAAAGGATCAAAGAAGGAAATGTTCGTTTTTGTGAACCTTTCACTGAATTTTACACTAGGAAAAAGAATACTTTGTTCCTTTGTATTCTCAAGATCCAAGTGCCTCCCTACTACGTCATTATTGAAAAAACTTGAGTTGTGACAATATGATCTATAACTACTTGTGCTTTTAAAAGTATTAAGACAAAAACTTATTGTAGAACTCAATCCTATAAATGATAATAGGAGTGAGGTTAAAGATATCATTTTCAGAATTTGTTTAAGTGGCCATAAAGCCATTGTTATGTTTAGCTATACTAGGATTTGCAGACTGTTTTTGGCATACGTTGTTTAAAACATTGCTATATCCAACCCATATTTTACATTCTACTATAGTACCCCATGGTTTAAGCAATTCATGTACTACCTTTTGACGCTGCAACGCCTTCAGAGGGGATAAAGCCCATTTATACAGGGGATCATGGATGAAAACCTGCACGAAATTCATTTTCCATGTTTAGGGGGGAAAAACTACAAGTGTTGAATATTAATGTTTTTTCTTCTTGAGAAAAATGAATCAATACTTCAATGATGGTTAGCAGCGCCTCTTTATTTGTCCGCATAACAGAGAGAGTTTCCTCACAACATCTTCTGAAAACCCCTTCCACCCCAGTAACACCCATGCCATCAATCACATCTCTCGTAAGCCTGAACGGAACCTAAGATAATTGATTGAAGCAACAAGTGAAGAATGAAGACCATATTATATCATATGCCAGTTGTGACGGCACAAAGGAAGAAAAAGTGGGATAAATTTTTAGTAGCAGAACATACCCGCTCAGGTGTCTTAAGCATCAAGCCTTGTTCAAAGGCAACTCCCAGATCAATGTGAACCACCTCAGCCGTAGCTTGATCAATTAAAATATTCATGGAATGTCGATCTCCTAAACCAACAATATAACCAACCTGAACCATTGAATTTTTTTTTAATTTTGCAACCAAATTATTTTTCCACCAACTCCAAAGCAACATCATTTCCAAATCACATGTCAAATAACTACATCCATGATCCACTTGTTTTGGTTAAATTTAAATCAAAAGATTCAAAACCAATTTGGTCGAAGTTAGCTTCCAAATAGTGACGAAATGCCTAGTGGTCATGAATCAGAAACTGAGTGTTGAGCTTAATTTCTATTTGGTTTTGAAGTTTCAAAAGCAACACTTTAGCGCCCAGACATTTAAAAATAGTACTAAATGGTCTATGGCCTTAGTTGACTTAACAGAAAAATGGTGTGACTTTTCATCTGCCTCATCAGATCAGATATCCTTTGTGGATGAAATGTGTCTTCTGTTTTTGGAGCTTTGTTTGATGTGGAGAGGGAAAAGGTGTTTCCATCAAATATCTTCATTTTATGCGTTATTGGCATTCTTAATTGTCGGTTCAACATTGATAAGATTTTTCTAAGCTGTTGTTCAGGCAAAAGAGTGGCTTTGCATCCAGATCTTCGAGTTGGAGCTTTTTCTTATCGGCAGATTCACTCCCTCTCTATGCTTAATCTTTGTTCTCTCTGTTAGTTGGAGCTTTGATCTCTGTTTAGTTGATCTCTATGTTATTGGTTGTATTTGACTGTATTGGTTATAATTGCTATTTTTTGTTTTTTTTTTTTTTCATTGTAATTTGAGCATTAGTCTCTTTTCATTTTTATCAATGAAAAACCTTCTTTCCTTTCAAAAAAAGAAAAATGGTGTAACAGCTTATGTGTGACTAGTTTGGTTGATGTGGCATTTTTAATACGTTGGCCGAAAAAAAAAAAAAAAAAGAAAAGGAAAAAAATATTTACATTAGTTATTCTGATGGGACTTCTTAGCTTATACATACCACAATAAGATAGGATATTCCATTGCTCGTGAAATTAAGTTAAACTAAGCATTGTCAAGGTGAGAGCTCACCATTGAACTAGCAGCCACACTTCGAGTGTAAGCAAGCCTCTTCTCAAACCAATCAGCTGGTTGTAAGAACCTCTCCAGAAAAAAGTAATGCATGACGGGCCTGTATGAGTTCTATCAGTTTCAAATATCGGATAATCGGCAAAATATATGGCTTCTAGTTAAAGAAAGAAAGCAAACCTAAAATTCTCAGAAACTTCCTGGAATGCTTTACGCTTGTCCTTCTCCTAATAGAACATAGAATCAATTTTAGAATAAATATAGACTCTAAATAATCGCCTATATACAAACATCTATATGAATTCTAAACCTCAGATGAATATATTTGATCCAAATAAATATCACTAATTACTACAAAAAAAAAGAAAAAAAAAAAAAGAAAAAGCAGAAGGATAAATTTAAATTATTTGTAGAAATGATTACGTTTTAGCTTTACCATGGAAAATTTTGAGATGATATCTTTTCAAATGTGCCAAGAGTACTGATTCAATTATTTTTAATATTCTTCTCTTTATCCTAATAGAAGATATAATTAACAGATATAACAAGTTATATCAATAATAATCTCCAGTACAGATGATATGAACCATATTTTTGTTTGTTTAAGATTGATGACGTCATAGCTCAGAGACTATTTGAACAATCCTTAACCTAGAACTAAGAATGTTAAGGTTGATTACGTCATAGCCTCATTAGCTAAAACTTTGGGTTGTTTTGAATACAGTTGCTTGTCTTGGGACTATGCCTATGTCAAATTCTATCCATCCACGCTCATTGGAGGCCACTTAGAAGCTCACTTGACTACTGATGCTCGTCAATGCATGACATTGTAGTGACAAAAAGTGACTCACAGAAGTCTCAAGGTCCGCCACCATAACCCTTAATATTCTTAAGGTAATGAATAGATGGGAAAGCACCACTTTCCTTCAATAGATGGTGTTACCACTACCGCCTAGCCAAGCCTTATGTTTTAAAAGACGGTTGCTACCATCAGTTTGCTAATGAATAGATGGGAAAACACCACTTTCCTTCAATAGATGGGAAAGCACCACTACTCCCAAGGTTCCAGAGTCACTTTTCTAGAGTTCTTTCAGCATGTTTCTCTCAGTCGCCCTTGTAGCATTCACAGTTTGAGGCTCAGTCCATTTCATTGGAGTATTGCACTCCAAAATCGATGTTTTTTTTTTTCTTTTCTTTTTTTTTTTTCCCTGTAAATTTTAAATAAATATGTTCTTCAACTATTGGCATCAAATATAGTGAAAATCACTTGCCTAGTGGGATTCATTTTGTTGGCAACGTGGTCCTCCATCTTGGCTTGGCATCTTGTATTACTTGACATCATGCCTATGGCTTACTCATGACACCCTCACAACCCATGCTTTGAGTCAGATTGTAAAAGGTTGTGTTAAAAGCCTTGTACGGTGCTTGTTCATATATTTTTTTTCTCTGGTACAATTGCTTCTTTTAAATGCAACAGCGTTGCAGCTATGCTCCTTACTCAAAGTCTTTTGTTTTAGGGCAGAACAATGTCTTACCTCATCAAAACATCATCCGTGCACTGATAGAATGCAAATTTATCTATACTTGAAAGTAATATTATAGAAAGAGGATAAAGAAGATATGGCAAAATAAATATATTAAAGAGACAATGAGATCAGTGCTATGGCATGAATAAAGGAACAAGGATAGTGTACTTGCTTTTGCCATGTAATCTCTGCATTCAAGAAATGACCAATCTCCTATTCTGTAGCGACCATGAGCTCCTCCATTTCTGGTGCTGGAATTTTTTTGAGGCTTCAATACTAAAAGAACCAATCCCACGGATGAATTAACACCAAGGAAATTTACTAACCTTCCTATAAGATATTCTCCAAGAGGAATAGTTCCATCAACCCATTCAAGAACACCAGCACTTGGAGTAAAGGGAACGACCTAATTGATAAAAAAAAATTAATAAGCACCAAATTTTAAAAATTATTGGATTATTTTACATGCTGAAAGAAATATATAGTACTTCTATAAAATTCCACATTGAAGATTCTAAGAACAAATCAAAATTTTGTAAGATCAATTTACTAATATGTTAAAAAAGCTAAATGTGCTCAACATAGCTCAACTGGTAGAGACCTTTTATGTCGGCTAAAATGTTAGAGGTTTGAATCCCCACCCTCAAAGTCGCACTTAAGCAAGCTAAAAAACAAATGAAGGAAATTTATTTCCTAAATGAGGGAGAAAAAAAAAGGCACATAGTAGAGTGTCATCTAGGCTGCCTTAGTAAAAACATTTTCCCACCTTGTCATGTAATATCTCAAATTGTAGAACAGATAAGATGCCACTGGTTTGTAATATAATATGACTCAAGCTAATTTTAATAATCGGCTTGCTAAAAAGTCAATTTCAAAGAAAGAAAAGTGAAAAATTCCAAAATTTAAAGAGTTGTTTGGGGTGCTGAGTTGGTTAGTATAGTTAGTAGTAATTATAGAATGTGGGTGATAATTGTCTGTGATTGGGGTGTAGACTATTTTAGTTTGGATTACAAATGATGATAAAGGATGATTACAAAATAGTAAACACTTTAGACAATGAGAGTTCTCAAATAGTTTTACTGTAGCTAAGTGTAGGTTATAATAATTGGGAATTTCAACTATCATAATGGGAGGCCCAAATATTGGGTGGGTTATAATAGCCCACTCCACCCAATGTAAGTTAATGTAAGTTTGGGGCCCAAACACCCTAGAGAGTATGAGACAGAAACATCTCAATCCTTGTCATCCAAATTCTCCAAAAGTTATGTAGAACCTTGATTATATGAAAGAAAATAAATGGAAACAATTTTTAAATATATATATCCTCAACAAGAAGAAAAAAAAAAAAAAGGGAAAAAAATTCTACTTTTATTAAACTTCTATGCTAAAAGAAGATTCAACTTCATAATTTTCTGAAGCTAAGGTAAACTGTCCAATGCTGTTGAGGAAAATTTTTAGAACTATACCTTATGATGTATCAAATATCCAAGACTATAATACATAGGGCTGTTTTCAAATATAGCAAAATGTCATGTCTATTAGTGATAGACACTGACAGATGTCTATTGGTGTCTATCGCTGTCTAACATGATAGTGACATTTTGCAAAATTTGCAAATATTTCCAGCAGTTTTTCCATTTAAAACAATTACCTTAATAAATATTCATTATTCAAATAATAAGCGTCAATCGGTCCATTTATACAGGCTAACCAACTAACCAAAGACTAACTATCCTAATCAACTAACTTTTGGTTAGAGGTTAGTTTATAAAAAATTAGATGGCAAACTTAAACGCTAACAAATAACCATATGTGAATAAATCACCTTGTATGTTCGTATTCCTAACCTCCGCCTTTTTGCATCTTGATGGTTTTGGAGAAATGTGTTGACTAATCCAAAAAATTGTTCCATAACCTGCAAATGATAAAAAGGTCTTACTTAGAATCCCATGGCACATAAATAACAAATCAAATTTCATGGGGAGGGAAAAAAAAAAAAAATCCTAATAGTCCAATCTATGACCACGCAACATCGATTTTTATTTATTTGTTGCCCTTTTTCTCGTAAGGTTTTAATTTAACAAATATGCTGTCCTGGACGAACAACAGGGGACCTTCAGGTTCAAATCCTAATAGTTTGTGCATAAAATAGGAATCTTGAAAAACATTATGGGGTGCATGCTAATTTCAGAACCTATCATCATGTAACAAGCCTCGTATACGTTTCTAATAGAAGTATTAGGGATTTCAAAGGTATCAGCATTTCATCACTGAAATCTTACAGCATCTTGTCGCAAATCATCATTTCCTGATTTTGCAAGTTGTCGGTATCTGTGGCCATCCGAACCTTCGCATTCAATCACTTTTGGAGCATTTATGCCATTCATAATCCTGCATATACATACATACATATACATACATACATACATACATATATATATCATTTTAAAAAATTAAATGATACCACAAAGAACTTCCAAACCACAGTTCATTAAGAAAGTCTGTAAGACAGAATAACAATTACATACCTAACTGTATCAGCCAAGCCTTTGAAATATGGGAAGGAACCTTCCTGATATTGACAACTTCGGTCAACTGGAAAGGTAGCCGTCACCACGGGTACCTGATGGTCAAATACAAGGTGGAAGAGAAGTTCAAAGATTTTACTACGAAGAAAAGAGAGTACTAAAATTATCAATCTGAGCATAATTCAACTAGTTAAGACACATATGTTTGAAGATGTGAGGTTTGAAAAGAATGTACTAAAATGCCATATAGAAAGGCAATTAGGAAAACAAGACAACGAGGTTTAACCCATATACAAATGTGTCAAAAAAGAAATGTGATGCAAATTCCCACGAGTTTTACAAAGATAGAACATAAGTTCATTAGATAACTCCTGTTTTTTTTCTCAAGAATATAAGATACAAAATTACGTATTAAATTATAATTTTGATATTATTACATAGATTTGGATGCATCATTAAAGCTTCAAAGGAAAGAATTGGTACTTCATAATTCTTCATTCAGAACTAAACATAGAAAATTAGAAACAATATCAATTATCATGTTACCAAAATTCACAGCCAAGGATTAAGTAAAAGAGAACAATACAATGGAGAAACAATAGCAATAGAGGTTTTATGATCCGACATGCACAGAAACAATAGCAATAAAACAGACAATTTATTGGAAAGTAAAATATACATATATAGGCATGCAGACAAATGTACAGTGAACAGGCCAGGTGTTCACATATATAGGTATGCAGACAATTGTCAACTTTTAACTAAACTGTTAGAAGAGGTACACAAGGCCTAAAGGTGTTCAAATAGATTAAATTTCACCAGATAAATGACAAAGAAAAATCCCCTGATTTCCAGCAAAAGTAACTAGATTACTGTTAGGATCTAAGAAACATATTAACTACGTGCATTAACCTAACACCCTAAGAACCTAAGAAATGGAGAGGGAAGCACCTACAAGTTCCAATGGCTGAAGACTACGCAGTTCTCTTGGAAGCATCATCTTTTTATTAGTATCCTGCTTTTGCAATTTAGTCAAGGAAATCATCACTATTTCTTCACAGAAGGTCGTAGATAAAAATTGAAAAGAGAACCAAGTAGGACTTCTTATCCCAGGGTGAAAAGAAGCATCAAATTTTCATGACATACCTCTCTCCTTGTCTCCAGCTCTGCAAGCTTGATGTAGATTTCTACCATTTGCTTGACCTATGTCAATAGGCTTAATTTATATAAATGTGTGTGTCAAGTTTCAAACAGAACTATATATTGAAAAAAAAGTCACAGTTCTAAGAAATACTTGTCTAATCAAAGCTCCATGGTTGAATGACAACTCCTTTAACAGATACTCTGCTGCAAATTTTTTGTCCATATCCACAATAAATGAGTTTCTGCTGCGTTGTTTATCTTTGACACGATCACCGTTTGCCAGGGCAAGAAGCTGCAAAAATCAGAGGGAATTGTTTTTGTTGGTTTGTTTTTTTTTGGGGGGGGGGGGGGGGGGGGGGGGACTAAAAAGCAACGTGGAAAAAAAAACATAGGCAGTAAAAATTAAGTCAAATACCTGAAATATAGTGTGGTATGGATGGTCTATAGCCATTTTTTTCACGAGAGAAACCAAGGCTACCTGCACAGTTTGAAGGTCTCATCAGAATAAACCCAAACAACAAATGCCAAAAGAGACTTAACCACTCCCTCAAGAACCTGAAAATTGTTTGGTCCTTGACCATCCTTTGCGCAGCCCATTCTTGAAGCAATTTGGTAAACCAGAGGTATAAATTTATACGACTGGACCTACAGGATGTTCAAATTATAATAAACACACTCCTTTCTTTTCTTGGGATATGACATATGAATTAAATTCTCAAAATAACAGGAAAAACTGTTTAAACTACCAGCAGCTTATGTTTCATATAAAAACTACGTGAGGACTGAGAAGTGTACTGTAATAATGCATCTAACAAAAATATTGTTGATATACCTCAGCAATTGTGCTCCGCATGTTATTTATGACATTTTGCCTAGAAGAAAGGCTGAACCACAATGAAACTAATCGAAACACCTGGAATCAGTATGTCCAATTGATGAAGAAAGAAAACCTTAGTTAACCTATTGACTTTGTCTTGAATAGAGAACTGAACAAGTAGTACATACCACTCTCACGTCATATTTGTCACCAACCTCCAAGCATCGCTTATATCCTTCTAATGCTAGGCTGAGAAAGTTGTCTCGGTCATCCTGACACAAATTGCAGGAAAAAAAAAAAGAAAAAACCTTTGTTGGACTTGCCCATCTTTTGAAAGGGTAAAATATATATTAATCTATTTTGATATGTGCAACATGGTTCTTATATTAAATGTCCAAAAACACAAAACAACATACCCGCAATTTATAAATTATAGAACAAGGTTATGTTTATATTAGAAAATTTAAATAAGGCCATATCACAAACTGAACATCAAAGAGAAGCTTAATTAGGATACTTCTCAACTGCAAAATCTCAAAATACCTGCAATTTGTCAGCCTCTTCCCTGTCCATGGAAAGTTGCTTTTGTAATTCTTGTATTTTCACTGTAAAGTCAGTCTTCTCACCCTATATCGAAGCGCAGATAAAATATTGTTATATAGAGGTCTAACTTTGAAAGGAGCATAATATTTGTATTCCCTATAGTATAAACAAAAAAGAAAGAAAAAGGAAAGAAACTGTCTTATTATAGAGAAAAGTCCCAGTACAAGGAAAAAAAGAAGAAAAAGAAAAAAATGAACAATAGATTATTACAGCAAGAAAAAAATGAACAATAGATTATTACAGCTGACAATATTTACCACTAACATTTACTGACGAAATACCTTGCAGTTAGTTTGATAATAATTTTCTATCTCTGAACAACAAAAGCTTAGTTTTTTTTTTCTTTTAATATATATATATAAATATATATTTAAGCCTCTTCATTGAAATAATGAAACTAATACTCAAAATACAATAAAAATTTCAACAGAAAAAAAAAATAAAATCAAC
The DNA here is from genome assembly GCA_030954485.1 of Citrullus mucosospermus. Lineage (NCBI taxonomy): Eukaryota > Viridiplantae > Streptophyta > Magnoliopsida > Cucurbitales > Cucurbitaceae > Citrullus > Citrullus mucosospermus. The sequence continues at coordinate 28,560,508 of CM062060.1, forward strand.
AAGACATGAAATTTTGCTAAGTTTAGGGCTTTCATGTTTGCTCATATATTGAACTCTAATGTATGGAATGAGTGAGAAGTTCTCTCATATTCTGGTCTAACATTATCACTTCTCACAAGACTTCACAAAATAATAAAAATAATAATTGTTGACTATTTCCTTTTGTGTTGATATTTTTATTGTATTTATTGTGAAATATTTGTTGTATTTTTATTTTCCTTATTATATATTTATTTCTTTATTTGTAATGAGTGTTTCTTCTATTTAAGAAAATCCTTTCTATCGAAGAGGAATAAGAGAGGAAAATACTTTTTTGGCAATAATAATAATAAATAAATAATCATTATCAAACGACTTCTAAAGGTGATTTAACGTGGTTGGTCCTGATTTGGTCAATGTACTACATAATATTACTGAATGCACAGAAGCGAAATGACGAAATAAGACAAAATATATGTATACACATTAAAGAGCATGTCTTTAAAACCCAAGCCAACAAGTAGTATAGTGGGCCAATAGTTTCAAGAATGAGAAAAGGGAGGGATGAACCTTTGTTGAACTTTTTAGTCGTCTAATGAGTGCTTCCAACTCCATTGTCTGCAAGCCATAAGATGTTGGTAAAAATGATAAATAATAGTTCATTATAAGTTCCCTTGACGTTTGATTCCATATTTTACTTAGAGTCACTACCTTATGCTTCCTCAAGCGCATTGCTGCTTGCCATTCGTTAGAGTTGAGTCTTTCCTCATAACTCCTAAACAAAGCATCAGCATAATGTGCAAGATGAAAATGAGTTTGGCTCTGTCTCCCAACTGATTTCTTATTAAGGAACTCCTGACCCTCAGCAAGAGATACTGCCGGTTTTAGGTACTTCTCTAGAATAGTTCTTGAACTGTACTTATCCATACACAGAAAGAGCTTACAGTTAAATAATGATACTGCTACAAAAGCTTTCTCTGGTTTCTTATCATCAAAACAATTGAAAGATGTAAATTCCTTAATTCATGGAAAGAATATATTACTTGCTCGATCTAGTTTCAGCTAGCCACTTCCCAACCAAGCGTAACACATCTGAAGCATCTTCACTGGATTGGAAGTATTGTGAAACATATTCTGCAAGGCTAATTGCCATTGAGTGCCGACCTTGGGCACGCAACAGCTTTGCTTCTTCAAGCTGCTAGTGCAAACAATGAAGTGAACAATTTAGTATCTCTTTTGGATCCCGGGAAAAGAAAACCAGTCACTTTAGTATCATGCACATGATTGAACAGAATATTAGATACTGCCAAGTTCAGCCACATTGAAGAGGAATAAAAGTTGTGTACCCTTCCAAGCCAATACAATGCTGAGTTCTCATCTGCTTCTCGAAGACAGAGAGACTTAAACTCATGTAAGGCAGCAGCTGCTTGAGAATATCTGGATCCCTGAAAATTACAAAACTATAGATCAGAAAATTGAACCAAAAATTGCAGCTTCCAGATGGTATTGTATAATGTACCTTGCGAAGGGTGGAAGCAGATTGCAAAAGATGTTGCACCATACAATCCTTACTTCTCAAAACCTGAAGTAGAACTCGACGAAATGCTATAAAAGGTTCTAATAAATCCATATGTAGCTGAGTACTTTTCAGAATGCAGCTCCAATCAGAATTCAGGAAAGATAACTAGATCAACAGTTAAATTTCGTTAAATAACAATCCTCAATTTCTGAAAGCTATCTTGGAACACGAAAGAAAAAAATTATACAAATAAAGAAGCAATCCCTATATATGTTTATCAGTTAAACATACACTGAAGCATCAGAATTATGTCAGGCAATGGTATATGAATAAAATAGAGGTTAACAGTCATATTTTGTAAAGGAGTTTTAAATAGTCAGATGTCAGTATCAGTTGAGCAACTAAAGAAAATTGAGGTACTACCCCATGTACAATTTGTCTCCTTAATCTATACAAGGAAGTTTTGAAGCCACGGGCACAAAACAAACTCAAAAGGAATGGAAGAAGAAGTAATATATTTCTTCATTATTCATCTACTTTGTTCGCATGAAATAAAATGTCAACCTTTGAAATTGAATTGGAGGCCCCTATCACTCTTATTGTGATCTTTGAAAATTTCACGAGGTAGAGAGGGGACAAAAGAATAGTAACAGTGATTGTTCCATCACAGTGAATTTTTGGAACTTCAAATGGTAAGGAAAAAGAATTTTAAAAGAATTATATGAAATGTATTCTCTTTGGAACTTGAACAGAATATTGATGGCAAACAATGTGTTTACTTTCTTCTTCTACCGCTTGGATAAGCAGGATAATACTCCATCTTTCTTAAATGAAACAAGGAAGTTTTCCTCTTAGTAAAATTTTATTTCTTATTGCTTATCCATAAAACTGATGAAAAAAACACTATTTTACGTGTAATTAATTTCAGAAAACATGTGTTTTCTTTCTTAAATGAAACACAGAAATTTTCCTCACAAAATCTTGTTTCTTATTGCTTATCAATAAAAGCGATGAAAACACATTGATTTTATGTGTAATTAATTTAAAAAACATATTAAGTAACCATTATCATAGGGAACCTCACTTTATTATGAAGAAAATAGCAAGAGAACAGATTTATGTGAAAACCCTAACAAATAAACATTGCGGGCACTGGGTAAGAATTTACTATTAATCTATGATTCGAGGAAAAAGGAAAACTGCCAGAATATTATAAATAGTATTTAAGGTTTAGAATATAATGGAGATGAAGATGAAGGATGGAGAAGGTAAGTTTTGTTTTTGTTTTTGTTTTTTGTTTTTTGTTTTTGTTTTTTTTGTTTTTTTTTTATTTTTCAATTCTTAGCAGGTTTTTTGTGTTTTGATTTAATAATTTAATGTATTTGTTATTCAAGTTTTTTATTATTTTATTATTTTTCGTTTAAAATATTAACAAATATTTTTTAATAAAGCAATGCCACATTATACTCATAATTTAATAAATTTAAGCCACACCACATCAACCTTAAAATAATAGAAGTGTACTCGGTATTAGGAAAATACTCGATCATATTTTAGATGAGAAAGTCACATATATACGAGTGTATAAGATAACCCAAAACTAAGGTATGCACAACTACAATATAGAACAACTGGGCATAATAACATATATTATAAACAAAGAATGTCCAGTCAGCACTACACTCCAAAGAGTTGATGACAAGGACCAAAGGTCCAAAAGTGTTAATGGGACTAAAAATGAGATTATATGCGCATAGGATTGAGTGATTACCTGGTCCATTGTGGGAATCACATGATCTGAGAACACTTTCGGATTCCCATGCAAAAAATTTGAATCTTCAGAATCCGTCCAACGTAATCCCCAAGCCAAGCCAAGATGGTAAAAGATCTGCATAGGCAGACAGAAAATAGAACAAAATCTAATGCTTTTCATTTCTGTTTACTGGTGAGATACCACAATTTGTTCAGAGCAATCCACTAGAAAAGGGACTGTGTTTTAAATATTTCACCTTAGATCTTCTGTTGATAAGTTGATTAATAATGATAATTGAGACCCATAAGTAGACAAGCATAGAGATAACTCAAAGGTAGCAAATATTCGATAAAAGCCCCTCCCCCCCCCCCCCCCCCCAAGAAAAAAAAATCAATTGTCCCTTCACTTTGTTCTACTGACCCAAAAACTAAGAAAACACAAACTCGCTAATCATGTAAATAGAAAATTAGTCACATATTCAATTCGGTAACTACAAGAATAATTTGTAAGATTTGATCAAACTATAGGGATCAAATTGAAATTAATCCCAAATCAAACCAAATTTTAAATATTGTAAAAGAACTAAATTAAAAATCAAACCCTAACCCATAAGACCAAATTAGAACTTCTGAAACCATGGGACTAAATTCAAAATCAGCTCAAAATATAAGGGGCCAAATTGAAACATCATTTCCTCCCAAATTAATACTGATTTTCATTCGCCTTTTACAAGTGAGAGGGAGTATTGAATTATTGATAGAACTAAATTTATGAAACTCATCAGTTGGGTTGATTGGTGCCTAACAAAATCAGCCCAAACCACAAGAACCAAATTTGTAAATGTAATTTAGTCAAAAGAAAAAAAAAGAACAAATTAAAAGCAAAAATACGTTTAATGTGCTATAAAGCATGATGGAGAATAGATCAAACTTCAAATCTAATATCTGGTGAGGATGAACACTCAATCCAAGAAAATCTTTGTTCTCACAGTCCTGGGAATTGACGAGATGCTGCATCCTCCATGGGTCGTTTATCCCATAAAGCAAGATATAAGTTACGCACCTGAAGCTTAATTATAGTTGAATATATATATTCGGTGCTTTCTTCACTTGCATGAGTTATGGACCACACTAATTCCTACAATAAATTATGAGTGAGTACACAAACCATTCTGATCTCAGTCAATGCAGATAGAAGAGGCAAATATTACCCGCTTTGATTCTCTGAACCTTCTATAAAATTCATCAAAGTCTCCTTCTTGCAATGCCCGCAAACAACTAATATTCAGCATGCAGAACCCAGAAAAGATGTCATTGTGAAATACAAAATAATAGTACTACTATTAGGTATAATTTACCACACTTCTAATAAACCCAAAGTATATGGGTTAATTAGACAGTGTTTGGGTTGTGTGGGAAAGTGCATGTAGAAATTTGGGTTTGTATAACTTGTGTTTGGATCGTAGAAAGGAATGATTTCATTAAAGTTGAGTTTCTACACGTTGGAGAAATTTGGGTTCGTATAACTTGGGTTTAGATTGTACAAAGGAAGAATTTCATTGCACTTCAGTTTCTCTGATGTGTTTGATTGGTAGATTTGGGAGCTGTAAGTAATAAACTTTGATAATCTATCTTTCATCCTACGACATATCAAGAATAAAACTCTACGGCTGGGGAAGAGGCCTCGCACCACCAAAGAAAACTACTTTACAAATATTTAATTAGTCATGCAATTCTTTAAGAAAATATTTAGCATAACAATCTTAGAGAGAGTGCAAAATCTATTTGAACCCTTTTCCGATCTATGGCATAATACAGATTGATGTGAGAGACAGTGCAAGGGCTTGTAGGATTATGAAATGTTACAGTGTGGGAAAAGATCATGAAAAACCAAGCGGCAAGAAAAATTGATATGAGTGGAAAGAAAAACAAATGAAAAATTAGGAAAAGAATAACATACTTCTCAAACAAAGTGGGACGATGGCAGCCTTGCTATGGGACCGTGCATCCTCCCCAAGGCATGAAATTTCAGTTATTGAAACAAAATGTTCCAATGAATCGATGATAACTTAAGTTTGAGAGATTCCAATTAGTGGAAGTACCACATTGCTTTCAAAAACATTCATTAATCCACTCTAATACGTAAAAAAATAGATTGAAGTAGGGTAGGCGGGGAAGTCTTCTAGTGCGGTTTAACACAAAATGAGACTTGACAGAGCAGGAACTTGAGTCCTGTATAATCTAACCCCCACAAACGACAAAAGCTTATGTATGCCTGAATTGTACTTTTTTGTTGTACAAAGTCGATGTATGTATGCATGTAAAGGCCTGAGTTAAATTGCTAGGACAAGGAGGGACACAAATTCTAGGATGTTATTTCATGGACTCTTCCGTTTGGCTGATAGCCACTCAAATTCAAAGTAGATAATGGTTAGATTCGGATTTTATGCTCTACTGACGTCATTGCCACAAATTGTTGCAGTGTTCAATCAACAATTCGAGGTTGGTGTCATGGGATCTCAAATGATAACAAAGCCTAATGATAAGAGACTAAAAAATGGGTTGCTGGTTTAGCAACATTGGTTTTTGCATCAAATACCTATGCAGGTTTTCGTTGAAATGAATATTCTTGGTCTGATAACTTGATGAACCAGAATCAGGTCCTGCATAAAGCAAGGAGAAATCCCAGTTTCCTGCACGCCAGGCAGCTTCATACTGTACCCATATGATCACACAATATTCAACCTGATTAAATTATACAAGTATGGACACATAGCAAACAAGGAAACAAGCTGATAATATAACATCTCATAGAGTATAACAAACACAAGTTATAAACAAGGATTATAATATTGGTTGATAAATTCTAAATCGGAGGGCTTCCCATCGATATTATGGATTAATCAATATCTTAAACATCTTTTGTAAATACACATAAAACACAAAAAATATCATCTATGGATACCAATATGAATATAAGTATTAATAATGTTACTTCACAATCAAACAATGATCAATCTTGAATAGAAGGAAGACCTAAATTTTAAAGGAAAAAATCATACCACAATAAATACAATATAATTATAGCAAATAGTCAAGGCATAAATCAAAAAAAATATTAAGATCTATAAATTAGTTTAAACCTAAACTAATAATTATATCAATTTAAACTCCAAACTTTTGTAAGTGTATCAATTTAAACCCGGAACTTACTTAAGTGTATTAATTAACACCCTCTTTTAGTCTTAGTTCGGAAAATATTGTGCAAAACATGAAATTCTTTCAAATTAAACTTGTAAATTATTATAAGTGAATCAATTAAGACCATTTATTAAGATTATATTTGAAAATTGTCCATGCACTCAATTCTACACGTTGTAAACCTCTTCATTCATTGGGGTAACAAAATGTACGATTATAATTGATGCCTGGACAATTTTCAAAGGAGATCTTAATTAAGAGTCTTAATTGATTTGCTTATGAATGTTTAGGGGTTTAATTATTAAAATGATAAGTTTCACACAATATTTATCCAATAAATTAAGGTTGTTAAATTGATATTTCCCCCTTCAATTTAGTTACAGAAATATCCATGGTTACAATAGCAACATCAATATTTTAATCAACAAAACACCCTTGGAAGGTTGGAAGGAAAACCTGCAGTTCCATGAACTCTAAATCATGCTGAACATGGTCATCTCGGAATGTTAATCCTTGGCAATATAAATCCAGGACGTGTGCACAACCGGTTTTCTGCAGAGACCTAATAACCCCTTTGTAAGGTTTCCAGTGTCCTGACACATCTTCCAGGGTAGAAATTGACTGATGCCGTTTTGGTAGCTTATCCATAGAAATGTTTCTAACACCATCCTCTTGAACCATGGAATCTGATCGTACTCGCAAGTCATAATATTCAAGGGCCTTGCTCCAATTCCCCTCATGCTCAAAGGTGATGATTTGTGATGTCAACTTTAACAGTCGCCAATGTACATGTAGATAGAGAGAAATGAGTAAACTTCTCCAAATAATAACTAGTTTCTGTTTGGGTCTACGTTTGTTTATTCATTTGGGATTGAACTGCTGACTTTTATATGGCTTACTAAGTCGAGGAGTAAATGAAATAGCTTTCAGTATGCTAAACCACTTGCAACTAGAACATACAGGTAGTTACTTGAAGAATATTTTGTTAAGTAACCTATTAACCCAAAGCTCAAGCCAATGAGTTATGGTAAATTTAATTAAATTAACATTTTATAGAAGACCCAACAAGTGGAAATCAATATTAATTAGGATAGGGATTTGAACACAAGTCCTCTTGCACTAATACCATGTCAAATCACTAATTGACCCAAATGCTTAAGCTTATGAGTTATGCTGAATTTAATTATATTAACAATTTAACATATTATGCCAGTTAGAATAAAACTACAGCCTCTACGAGATACACTCAAGCTAGTAGCAAATATATGCTAGCTCACCTTGTGAGAGCGTATAATTCCATACAAGCTGTCAGGTTCATTAATTCGAGTGACTGCTGAGACAAGTATTTCAATATGACGTGGCAGCTGATGCATGAAAAAGACAGAGCAATTAGACTAATAGATAAACATTGCTAGAGCCTCCTACATTTATTGATTACTTAATTAATAAACAGTTGCAGACTTACTCTATTATTATTAATTTTTTTTGAAACAGAAACAAAACATTTATTGATTACTTAATAATTAATAAATAGTTGCAGTCTAATTCTCAGGATACAATGAAACAAAATTACAATAATATAGAAACTAAGGATTAGGAGGTGCACCCAAATATCTCAACTAGGTTGACACATCTTTTTACACACAACTTACAGTTTCCACAAAAGAAAAATCTGGGGTCCCCAGGGAAAGGCATCCAAAATGCTCTTCACACCAATGCTCAACGTACATGACAGAGGTAAAGAAAGAACCAGAATACTACCAAAAAAAAAAGAAAAAAAAAAGAACTGAATTTATGAAAAACTGACATGGATACCAGACACTTAACATTAAGGAGAAAAATGTCGAAATCACTAACAATTGCAGCTTTAGCGACAATGAGGTAGTCAATGGAAAGCCAATAAACCTGCAAAAACAAATAACTTGTCAGATATTTAAGCAATAGCATATCCTTATTTTTACATATGAGATGTGAATCATACTTTGTCCCAGGAGAATGGTGGCATCACAGAAGCATTTGATGCAGCCACTGGATCTCTAGAATTAATAGAGGTGGAACGGGATCTAGAACTTTTACTTGATGCCTTGGAAGACTGAAGGAGCAAAGAAGTTCTATTAGCTTTAGAAATACTGTTAGTGGAAAAAAACAAAAACCAAGACAACAACAAAAACAAAAAGCTTTAAAAATACTGTTCAATAAATAGAATAGAATGATGAATGCAGAAAAAAATTAAGACTCACAATAGCCACATAAATAGAATAAAGATCAAAGTTCATCCTTTCAAACCATTTAGAATACCAAAAATCATTATTAATTTTAGAGGAAATGTTTTCGTCTCATCATGAGAACAACACAATCACTCATTAGGGGCCGTTTGGTTTAAGATTCTATACATAAGAATAAGATTGCTTGGGAATAATATGCATGAGAATAAGATTGATGAGATATCCAAGATGACTCTGTTTGGTCGCGCATGAGAATGTGTTAGAATTTTATGGGGACAACTAACAAATTATGTCTGTATTTAGTTTATGGAATTAATCATGAAAACCTTATGGAATTTTAATAGATTAATTAACAAAACAATTCAAAATATTGAAAAAATTAACTATTAAAATCTTACAAAAATTTTAATTAAATAGCCAATTACAAGTATTTGAAAAAATTGAACACTTATACAGAGTAATTTATTAATTCATTTATTTAATGAATATCCTTATATCCATTATTTTAATATGTGTATATCCATAAAAATAAAATAATTAAACAATTCAATTAATACATTGCTAAAAAATGTATCTTTTTTTCTCTTATTCCTATTTGATAGAAAAGGGTCTTCTTAAATAGAAGCAATACCATTACAAATAAGGAATAAATATACAATAAGGAAAAACAAATATAACAAATATTTCACAATAAATACAATGGAAAATATTAACATAAAAGGAAATAATCAACACTCCCCCTCAAGCTAGTTTGAAAATATCACTCATGGCTAACTTGTCTGTCAACTTAGTTGAATTGCCACTTAGGGAGACCTTTAGTTAATACATCTACACTTCGCTTTGTTGTCGAAAGGTAGGGAATGCATATTACTCCTGCATCAATCTTTTCCTTCATGAAATGTTTATCGACTTCAAAGTGTTTTGTCCTATCATGAAGGATTGGATTGTGGGCAATGGAGATTGCTACCTTGTTACAGCAATAAATGCACATGGGCATTATCTGAGAGAATTTCAACTCTTCCAATAGTCTTTTTATCCATATGCCTCCACAAATACCTTGGGCTAATGCCCTAAATTTTGCTTCAACACTACTCCTTGCTACCACACTTTGTTTTTTACTACACCAAGTAACTAAGTTTCCTCCAACAAGGGAGCAATAACCAAAAATCGATCTTCTATCGGTCGTGCTACCTGCCCAATTAGCATCAGTGTAAACCCCAACCCGTAGGTGGTCATGTTTCTTGAAGAGTATCCCTTTTCCTGGGGTACCTTTCAAATATCTCAAAATTCTAAAGATCGCTTCAAAGTGAGCTGGCCTAAGGGCATGCATGAACTAGCTTACCATACTAACTGTAAAGGGAATGTCAAGACGCGTGTGAGAGAGGTATATGAGTCTTCCCACGAGTCTCTGGTACTTTCCTTTTTCTTTTACCTCATTTTCAATTGCAAATTCCAATTTAAGTTCTGCTCAATGGGAGTTTCTGCTACCCTGTGTCCAAGTAAACTTGTCTCTTTAAGTAGATCAAGAATATACAAGAATACCACTTTTGGACCTAGTAAACTCCATGCCTAGGAAGTACTTTAAGGATCCCAAGTCTTTGATCTTAAAATCATTCGCCAATTTTTTCTTCACAATCGACATTATTGTCTCATTATTGCCTGTAAGTATGATATCATTAACATACACTATCAAAACAACTACCCGGTCATCTTCCGTATGCTTATAGAACATAGTGTGATCGACTTGACTTTGGCTAAATCCATAGCTCATGACTGCCTTTCCAAAACATTCAATCCAGGCTCTAGGAGATTGTTTAAGGTTGAATAATGATTTCTTTAACTTGCATACCTTGTTAACCCCAAGGTCCACTTCAAAGTCAGTTGAAAAGTCCATAAATACCTCTTCTTTAAGATCCCCATTGAGAAAAGCATTCTTAACATCAAGTTGATAAAGCGGCCAATCAAAATTAATTGCAACAGATAAAATACTAATAGAGTTAATTTTAGCAACTAGGGCAAATGATTCTTGATAATCAATTTCATAGGTCCAAGTGAACCCTTTAACAACCAATCTGGTCTTGTACCTTTCGATACTACCATCAACATTACATTTTACAATGAACACCCACTTGCATCCCATTGTTTTCATATCTTCTGGTAGATCAACTATGTCCCAAGTACCGCTTTGTTTCAACGTATTCATCTTTTCCGTCACTACTAATTTCCAATTCAAATCATTTAGGGCGTCCTATATATTCTTTGGAACAAATAGGTTGGTTATTTTGGATGTGAATGTTTTATGACTATCAGATAATCTATAATAAGAAAGATAGTTTGCAATGTAATATTTTGTACATCGACGGGTACCTTTTTTATGGGCAATTGGAATATCAAGATCAGAGACATTAGGTAACATATTATGAGAAGGGGAGCTAAGAGCAATATCTAGATTTTCAAAATCGTTTATCGGAGCATGAGATTGGTCTTGTGTTGGGTCAATTGTCTGATTTCTATCCCTTTGAGTCATGTTTCTTCTAGCATAAAACTGAAGTTCAGGATTTCGACCTGTCAAATCAATTTGTAGTGTTTCTCCCTCTTTTACTTCCGACTTTTTAGTTAACAAATAAAGCCAAGTCAAACGACTATGATCATCGATAAAAGTAACGAACCAACGCTTGCCATTATTAGTCAAACTTTAGACGAAGCCTCCTATAGTGCAAAGTTTGATAACTGAAGTGAGTTTAGAAATGGTAAGTGCTCTCTCCTCTCTTCTTCCTCTTCCTCCCCCTTCCCTTTCCCACTTTGCTTTTCCCTCTTCCGACCTTAGTTCCTGTGAACTTCTCTTCTCTTCTCCTTCATCTCTTCTCTTTCATTCTTTCCCCATTATCTCTGGTGCCCCACCAAGTTCTTCCCCCGAAAAAGCTCCCCACTTCGAAAAGTTATATCTGGCATTATGGAAATTGAAAGCTGCAAAATCAACCATTCCTTCTTCTGCATTTGGTATGATTCAGGCCTGTTCTTCGTAGAGGACTTGGGTGTTAGTAAAATTCTCGTTTTATCAAGCTCGCATCTGCAATGGTTCGTAGAAGCTATTTCAGAGCTCCTTCAGGGCTCAATCAACTGTTTCTTCTTAAGAAATGGTCGTGATGGTTCAGGCGCTACAAGATTATCTAAGTTTCGACGCAATTATAATTAGACTCTGAGGTGGGAAGAATGGCCTATCTCAAGAGGTCAACGTTTCATTCACGGGCCATTAGGTGATTTAAACCTGGTGGAGTTCATTTTTGAATATGCTGAGCAGTTTCTTGAAGAAAAGAGAATTATTACTACAACTACTACATCAACCAGCTTTAACAAATTTGGGACATTCTTTTTCTTCTAAGGCAGAGTCAAAGCCTTCAAGAGAACCAGAAAAAAATTTTAGTTACGTGGAAGCAGTGTAACCTTCTATTTTAGTATAGGAAAATCAAAACATGGAATCATTTTGGATTCAAAAGAACCCTGAAGTATTTAAGGAGAATTTCAACAATCTATGAGTTATTTCCAGATTGTTTTTAATGACTGGATGGATATTACCAAGACTTCGGAAGAGCTCTTTCAAACCAAAGTGATTATTAATCCACTGTTTGATGAAATTTGGAAGAGATGATCGAGGCCCCTGGAAAATGGAAAGAGTTTGGGCCCTATCATTTGCTCTTTAATAAATGGAACAAGTTGCTTCATAGCCGACCTCTCCTAGTAAATCAGAATACATCTGAGTCACACTATCCTATAATTCCTTTGCAGTAGAGTAGCACATGTAGTTACTGCTGATGGCTTCCACCATAGAATTGACAAGCCAAGTCATAACCATGGAGTTTTTATCATCCCACCCAGCAAATGAAGGATCATCTGGACTGGGAGCGGTTTTTTCTCTAGTGATATAACCTATCTTCCCTTGTCCAACGAAGAAAGTCATCCCTGTTAAGCCGAATGGTAGTTATTTGGACAGTGGGAGTGTTGGAATAGATCCGATTGTTGAAGACTTTAGTGACAGGTGCCTTAATGTCTGACATGTTGTTGAAGAGATAAAATACAACCCCCCCAAAAAAAAAAAAAAAAAAAAAAAACTGAAAAAGAAACCAAACAACGACTTCAATAAACCCAAAAGAAAAAACACCTGGCGGCAGCAGAGGAGAAAGGCAAGGGTGATTGGCCAAAAAAGGCTCGTACAGTAGCGTAGACGTGGTCAGCCGATGGAGGAAGCTTGAACCTAGCGTCGATACCTCAGAAACTCACGTGGGCGTTGGCTGGGAACACTTCAACCAACAGGAGTTCCGGTGGTAGCAAATCTAGGGTTTTTAGTCCCCCCCACCCCCCCCCCCCCCCCCCCCCCCCAAACAAAATTAGGGTTTTTAGGGTTTCAAGAAATATCATTCTCTAATAAAAGCTCCCAAATTCTTGAATGGAAAAATGAACAAAAAACTTAGATAAGGAGCACCAAGGGGAAGCTTTTAGTCTTGCTACTAAATATCTTATTGCAAGCTACCCTTCTTACCATAGATTGTCTAATGATTATAATAAAGCTTTTCTCTATAGGTTAACCAATCTATTTATCCCAAGGAATATATAGGAGACTCTAAATGATCCAAATGATCCAAATGATCCAAATTAGAATTTTGCAGTTATGGAAGAAATGAATGCTTGGAGAGAGAATGAATTATAAATCCACTTTTCTAAGGAATGAGGCCAACAAAAGCATTGCTTATATTTCTCTCGGGAATTTGTTTGTGGGGTGGTTGTAAGACCAGCACTTAGTAATCCAAAAATCCTACCAATGATATGACGCTATAGATGTACAAATAAACTACTTCCATCAACAAATTGAAGGCTAGCAAGAAAACATTATTTTTATTCAACTTTACACCCATTTCCTCGAGACACTTTTCAGATGTGAAGTGGTGTTAGAGTCACTCTTCAACAGAAAAAAAAAAGCGGTCAAAGACTCATGTATTTCTAGTTAATGATACACAATTCATGTAGATACATCTGGAGAATTATTTTATGTTTCGACTATCAAGAATTGATAAACAGCATCTAATAAAGATAGGATCTTGCATAAGGTAGCATCTCACCTAACATATCATCCATAAACTAGTATAATTTTTTATTAAAAAGAAACAAAGTCCACAAGGGTATTCAAGATAGTATAACTAACCTTAGAATTATCTTTCCTCAAAGATACAAAAGATTGTTCCATGACATGATATAGCCGAAGTTCATTGAGGGTATTCAGAAGTACTTGAATTGACTTGATCAACTTGTTTGATTCTACAAATATGTGTTTTTGCACCTGCAAATTAATCATGGGTAAGAAAAGTGAAGCAAAGCTCCTGGTATCATTGCAAGGTTAAGTAACCCCCCAATACATCTACTGTTCTCTTCCAACAAATATCAAACCCATTTCATTCATTTTTAGGTTAAGAAAAATAAATAAATCCAACCATGTAACCAGACAAGAGATCCAAATTAAAACAAGATGAACCAGAAGCACTATTAACTGGAGTGGGGATCATCCCCTACAACTAGAAGCACTATTAACTGGAGGTGCTAGTGCTTCATTTTTTCATATTTTTCTCTAAAGTAAACTTTTCTGGTTTAAGCGCTATTCAGCAAATAAAGATACTACTGCCAAGGTGTATGATGGCACTTGGCAGCACTCGAACTCTTCACCAACTATGTGAGATTGTTGATTCACTACATGGATACAGCTTGGCTGAAAGAATTTTTAGTCTAAGGAATCTGCCTCTTTACAATCTAATGGCCCTTTATATAGGGAACAAACTTTGTTAACCGACTAACTACCCAATTAATCATCTGAAACAAAAACTAAAGACTAAAAGAACAAAACAAAAACTAAAGACTAAAGAACAAAGAAATGGTTGTTGCAACTGAGTTAACTATTAAAGTAGAAGCAACACTAACTATTCTAGAAACTTCTTGAAGTATCTACATAAATAGCTTAAATATAAATATTAGATTTCTCTAGGTTTATCTATAAGATTGTAAATAAACATCTAAAAGAAAAGATCTACAAATGTTTTAGCCTTTCTTTAGGCTCCAAGGAATTCTAGAATTCCCTTAGATAAGGATAATCCATAGAAATATCTAGAATATTTGTAGAGTCAAAGAAGAACTGATGTAGTAGGCTTTCTTTAGGCTCCAATGGGTTTATTGTAATGCAGTTGGTATAGTCCCAATTCTTACATCGATTTCTTGAAAACACGGTTTGGTTGGATCGTCGGGCTCTTTGTTGATAATCTTGTCTTGTTATTTTGCCCCAAACTGCATTAGAATCTTCATCGAAATCGCTAGAATCACTAAAATCAAATTTCCAATGTGGATAATGATAGGTTCATTGAGAGAATCGAGCATGGGTGAAATTATTATGTTGGAGTTCTTCTGAATCACTTGAGTCAAAATTCCAGCATTGTTTCTTAGAGTAAATTTGACTTTCTTGCCTATACCAACTGCTGTATTTTTTCTTGGACGTCTTCCTTGATCGATAATAGTCCATTCTTTTTTAGAATTTAAAGAGTTCCCCCTAATTAAATGTGTGTCGTCCAACGAGCACAACTCACAAACTCCCTCTTGCGATCGGCGTCGTCAAGAGTTTCCCGGCCTTCCACTGGCGACAGTCAATGTTGACCCAAATGACTACTCTAATACCAAATTGATGTAGCCTAAAGGATAAAAAAGAGATAATTCTCCAAGAATAAAATCGAACTCTTTATTATGAATTAAAAGTGAAAGATGTCTATCTGAGTCTATTGCAGTCTATCACAGATAAAAAGTAAATTTTTGCTATATTTGTAATTAATTTAACAATTTTGCCATATTTGAAAACATCCCTAAACTAATCCTAATTCTAAGAAACCAAGGCAACTAATCCTAATCCTAATCCTAATAAATCAATGAATCTAATCCTAAGTCTAATTAAGGATTTAACCAAGATACCCTACTTTACCATGATCCTACTACATCAAGAACCTAGAGAGATCCTTTTGCTTGGGCTCCAAGGATCACACCTATAAATAGGAGATATATCCCAATTTATAAGTCAAGCAAGCAAAGAAGGGAAGAAAGAAAATCTAGAGAGTTAGACTACTTTACAGTGAAGAAAAGTGAGTGAGTGTATACGGCAGGTTTTGTCTCTCTTTCTTTTGTGCCAATGTCTTCAACATTAACTAAACTAAAACAGAAACAAGCAACTGCGACGTAAGAAAGCCAATAAAACCTAACAATGGTTACACCACCAAGCCCCTAAGCAATGGAAAAGGTTGAGAGTATCTTAATTTAACAACTAAAATTTCTCAAAAATCACTAAATCCCAACTGCCTAGTTCAGTTCAAAGTTGAGAGCATCTGCTATTTTTGTTTTTCCAGAAAGGGTAGAAGACATTCAGGAAGAAGCTTTCTCCATCAATATGATAATAATAAATATTAAAAGTAAATTTACTTAAGCATGATAAAACCTACAAACGAGAGCAACAATGAAGAATGGAAAGCTAATGATCTCATGACAAATATACAATACAAAACCTGCAGTGAAATTAGTTTGTGAAGATCAATATCCAAATCCTTTCTTCCAGCTAGGTTGACAACTACACTGGGTAAAAGAAGCTCAGCAATCTCAGCTTTTAGCAACACAATATCTAGACATAATCTGAAAGCAGAGAATTGACCCCATCAACACAATCTCATTTATTAGAAAGCAAAAAAAAAAAAAAAAAAAAAAAAAAAAAAAAGAAGAAGAAACCACTTCTTGAAAGTTTAGAAACCTTAGGATCACATCATTTGAGCGTCCAATTAGCGAGTATACTAATGGACAAATCCACTTCTCGAAAGTTTTACCACTGGTCTCCCACACGGTGGAACTTTCCACTGGAATGGCCTCAGCTGTTATAAAAGTTAAGTTGATTATGTGCAGAAAAGGAGACTCAGTATTACAATAAACAGAATAGCCTAATGCAAGCTATTCTTGAGCCGATGGTTATCGATCATAATTGTAGATTTTCCAGTGATATGAAAAATGTAAAACTCGATTTTGTAGTGATATATGAAGTATAATAAACCTTTTACTTCATGAAGCAATTAAAGATCAGTCCAACCAATAGCGTCCAATAAAATATAAGAGGTGAATTCTAGAAAATCATTTGCATCATCTGCTAAGAAAATCATAAAAAACATGATCCTGACTGACACAATAACCTTAAATGTCATTTATCTAGGACAGGGGAATGTAATCAAATGCTTAATTTGATTCAATTAGCATTGTTAAGAAGGGTCAATTAAAGATGTAGACATGTATACCTTTAAATCTCCTTTCAAGACCCAACAAGTACCCATCCACCAGCTTGATGTTAAGCCCTTTCGAGTGAACCTAAGTTATATAACGAGATACATGAATAATAGATTCATCCTACATATTAAAAGTTGTTAGTCAGATTGAATGGAACAAACTAACATTTCAGAATCAAGCAAACCTTTACCCATAGCAATAGTTGTACCATTTTCCTTGTCGTGCATTGAAACCACCGGCATTACATTTAAGTTCCAAAATATTTGAATTATCTCAAAATTTTTAGGCCAAGGTCAACTTAAACCTGGCTGTCATACACAGGGAAAGACTGCAGCATTTTTCTTCAATAAAATCATCTTTTCAACATTCCCCGTGTATATGCCAACTGATTAACTATGGGCATTTTTCTTACATAAAATTATCATTACCACATTACCTGTTTACGAAATGGGGCATGGAATGGAACTACAAAGAAGTTCCAGTAGTTACTTCCTATTTCTATTCATTGTCAACATTATAAATCATGTAATTATAAGACTATTCAGCTCTGTCTATAGCATATATGTAGTCATTCATAAGAAACGAAGAGTATAACTATGAATATGACCACTCCATAACTAAATATTGATCAGAATAGAAGGATCAAAACTTGCCTCTAAAAGCGATCTCTCATACGAATCAAACGTGACTAGAGTACTTTGACCTTTTTCAGTGGAGAGGATAGCCTGGTTGAGAAGGGTGAAAAAATTTATAATCTTTAAGATAAAAAAATTCGAAAGTTAACCTAAATTATAATAAATTTTAAATTTGGAAGTTCAAGGATCGTATAATACAAGTCTCAAAGTTTAGAGAATAAATTATAATTTGACCTAAATAATAACAACAATAATAATCTGTATCTATTTTTGTATTACATGGAGAAACTTTATTTTTTCAATCATTTAAATTGCTTATCTTTCCTTTTTATTTTTTCATTCATTTAAATTGTTTCAAATTTATTATGTTAGGTTCTCACATTTTATAAATATCAATATTTTCTCCCAAAAAAATCCCTATTTTCCTATTTTTATTTTTTTAATTCATATAATTTATTTATTTATTTTGAAAAGGAAATATAACTTTTCAGGAAAAAAATGAAAAGAGACTAATGCTTATTAAAATGTTTATTAAAATGTACCTTCAAGAGAAGAGAGAAATTGAGAAAATTCTCTTCTCTAGTGGAGGTTTGTGGTCTTCAGATGTAAACAATTCCTCTTAGATCTTTGGGAGTTACAATTTAAATTGTAAATATAGCAAAACGAGTCAAAATATTTACAAATATAACAAAATGTCAAGTCAATGACTGATAGACATTGATAGACTACTATCATCTATCAGTGTCTATCGTTGTTTATCACTAATAGACAATGACATTTTGCTATATTTATAAATATTTCCAGTAATTTTGCCATTTAAAACAAATACCCATATGAAAATCATATTTACTATTTCAATTTTCTGTCCGATTAAATAAATATTAGGGAAATTATTATACCTAGAAAAAATATCAAATTATTTACAAATATAGAAATTATTTTTTTCTATAAGTGATAGATAGCAATAGACTTCTATCGCTTGAGCGATAGAAGTCTATCATTGTCTGTCGCTGATAGACAGTGAAATTTTTCTATATTTGTAAATAGTTTAGCTCATTTTGCTATATTTGAAAAGAGCCCTAAATATTATTTAGTACAAGGATTATTTTAACACATGCCAATTATCAAGTATAAAAACCTAACACTTTTTTCCATAATTAATCCCCAATATTATCAAGAACATATTTCCAAGGCATCATTATAAAAGATTCAGAACCCAATGAAATGAGCATCTTATTACACCATTTTCCAGTTCAAGAAAGAGAAAGAGAGAACCAGAAATGGGTCTTCATAAACTAACCTGGAGAACTTGGGACGTCATATCAACTATTTTAACGGAGTCATCCATCAGGTACCTTTTCAAATGTTTTAAAAGTTCAACCAAAAGGTCTTTAGATATGCCAGTTTCAATCTTGAAGTCTATTTCTGAAGCACTGCCAATAACAACAGGCCGAAAAATGTGAATGGTCTTAGCATCCCCAGGTAGATGGAAAACGACACAGTGTGGGTCACCTATACCAACCTGCAAAACCAATGAAGGGACAAAAACATTTCAAAACTCATAGATATAATGTATTCCCTATTAAAAGAATGTAGAAAATGAATACCCTAGATACAAAATCTGACACCAACTCCCTTATACAACTCGTATCTTCTGAACCACACATTCGCATAAGTTTCCAGACTGCATGTTCCACTTCATGATCATTGTGCCAATCAATACTTTGGATATTCTCACTGTGAAAAACTCGACGCCCAATCAGCTTCTTATGCAATGCTTTTAAACTGCAAGATAAGCCATGTTGTAAAAGACACATCAGAAGCAACTCAAAAATAAAACACCAATTGAGCATTTTAAGATCTAGAAACAATACCAGAAGAGAAAAGTCTGAGTATGGTATGTCAAGAGTTCTCAATACAATTAAAAATTAACATTAAAAAAAATAAAAAGAATCTTTAGAACCATATTGCATAGTCTCTATATTGACCTGAGCACAACCTAATTCGAGATACTAGACACATGGAAAACAATATACATATTTAAAGGTATGCAACAAAATGAAATCTACCTCCATAAGAGTAATCTTGGCGGTAGGTTGCCAGAACGCTTGACTAACTGAAAAAAAGATGAGATGTGGGACGTGAGGAATTACCTAAAATACGCCATAAGGGATCTAATCCAGTCCTTCAATTCAAAAAATGATCTCAAACCAAAAGCTTAAAACACGTTACTCTCAATAAATGATCCCTTGGAGAATACCCTCTGCATAGTTCCTGATGGAATTTTCGAATATCATCAAATATATCCATCTCAGGAAAGGGCTCCAGTTCCTGCACCATAAGGAAAAGAAAATCAAATAATCAGGATTCTAAAATTATATGGCACAATATAATATTAAATGTAAAGAGACGTATGCCATCTTATTATAAATTAATCCTTCATATTCATAGAATGCAGAGTACGAAACTGAAACATTTTCTGAAAAGAGTATTACAACAAGCTGAAAAGAGGATTAAGAAATCCTTAACAAAGAAGACTGTGCTACAGTAATTCAGTTGTCATTCAACTAAACATTGAGGTACAGGTTGATCAAATGGGAAAAACTGTAATCCCAGTTTGGAGAGTTTGTCCACATTGAAAACTTAAAGCTTTAATCACAAATCAACTAGGGGAAACTAAATAAAATCAACCAGTAGAGCTCATTATTTAACAAATGGGAGAAACCTACTTTGATGTAATCATGGAGAGATAAATCAGAATCCACAGTGAGTTGGCGAACCAA
Source organism: Citrullus mucosospermus (assembly GCA_030954485.1). Classification (NCBI taxonomy): domain Eukaryota; kingdom Viridiplantae; phylum Streptophyta; class Magnoliopsida; order Cucurbitales; family Cucurbitaceae; genus Citrullus; species Citrullus mucosospermus. The sequence continues at coordinate 28,580,942 of CM062060.1, forward strand.
AGATATGAGGTGAGATGATCTATTGCCAAGAAAATCTCCATCAGCTTCAGAGGGGATGCAACATGCCACCAGCTTTGCGATCAAGAACTATGGTCACAATGAATTAGAAGGCAGCCCAAACAACGAGGAACTCAAGAAAATAGTGAGCAGATTGTACATACCTGAAGTTGTTCTCCGAGGACTCTAGTGATTTCTTTGCTAGGACTAGATTGGAAAGATTCCAACAGGATTGAAAAGATGCGACAACATTGGTCTTGTAACGATTTATTGCCAATGAATTGCCCAATCAAATTGAATAGGTAGCTGCATTAACTTAAGAAGGTCTAACTAAGATCTAAGATGTTGGTAAACAGAGCATTTGAAAAATTCCATATAACATCTATTTGTATGACATGAAAGAACCCTAGAAAAACAAGGGGAATAAAGCAAAGGAAAAATTCAAGTGACCAACCACGAGAGATAAATAGTTTCTTCAAGGTTTAGAGTTTTGAAACCAAGACATCAATGTGTTGAGACAATTCTGCTCTAGAGCTTTTTTTTTTTTTTCATTTTTTTCAAAAGAAAACATGGCTTTTCATTGAATTAATGAAAAGAGGCTAATACTCAAAATACAATGAATGGAGGAAAAAAAAAAAAATCAGGACAAGTACACTTAGAACAATACAAAAGAGTTATGCTGGAAAAATAAAGACATTCCAATTTAAACACAAATCTAGAACTTTTCTATAAGAAAATTCATCTTAGAACTTATTAACACATGAAGGATACAAAAGAGTTTTACTTTTAATACGAGAATGTCATGAATACAAAATGCACTTACTTTGAAGTGCTAGAAACGACAGCTCTGTGACCAAGAATATTGATCAGCACTTCAATTGCTGCCAATCGATGAGATTTATGCCTGTGATGAATTGCTTCTGTGATTTTGTAGTGCATCTCTACTATAAACTGCACGAATACAACAGAGATTCATTTGGTAAAATGCATGGAATAAAATCAAAGACTAAAACAACATAGAAGGGTTTCTATTAATAGTCGTTATAGCACAAAAAACTATCTTTTTCAAAGTAAGAAACTGAAATTTCCTTGGACGTTGAAGGAATTTACAAATACAAAGGACATGCCAGGCTATATGCCTTTCTCAAAGTGAGCAATAAAACACTATAAGAATAAACTATCTTCTTCAAGAAACTGTTTGTCTCCCACTTTTCCCTTTCTTTTTTCTTTTTTTTAATAAAAGGAAACAAGACTTTTTATTGATGAGATGAAAAGAGTCTAAAAAAGTACAAAGAAACAGAGCCAGCTAAATAATGAAAATACAACCAAGTTACCTGGACATACCTGCTTTTCCAAGGTTCCATTTTTTTTTAAGACAAGAATCGGCCTTAGCTTGTTCGATTAGAAGTTCCCAGAGTTCAAGCTTCTTCTTCTTGGTATTCTCTCTCCAATCTATTTGCAGAATTTTCTGTCTTATACTTTAACCGGGATTGTATTTATTTTTCCAGTTTAATTATCTTGTATTGATCTATGTATTACTTTAAGCGTACTTGGCAAGTTGTATTGTTTTGTTCCTTGTATTTTCAGCATTAGCCTCTTTTCATTTATTTAATGAAAAGTCTTGTTTCCTTAGAAAATACTAATAATAATAATAATAATAAAAATAAAAGACTACAAGCTGCGTAATATGTTTTCCTCAATTGTTAAACATATAAGAATACCATGAATACTCTATCTGGACGGAAAACATTGATTCTGTCAACAACACCACTTGTTGTTTCTCTGTTCTCCCTTGAAAAACCAAGTTATAAAAATAATCACGTCAGCAAAACAGGAAAAACGAAAAGCTACAAGAGAAAATATATAAAGAACAGCAGGAGCAAGATAAGAAGATTTCACATTTCCAAGAAACCATCAACAACTGTTCGGACAGCAAGCACAATAGTATCCTTCGGAAAGAATGGATTCATAGGTTCTGAAGAACACGATGCTAAAGCTAAGATCTGGCTGATAATGGACACCTACAAGCAGGTAGTAACAAGTAAAAATGATTATTGAACATCTTCAGCAAATTATGTATTCTTCAAAGATCTATCATGCTTTTTTTATTTTAGGGCAAATTGCAAAAACCACCCCTAAAGTACGGTGATAGTTGCAATTATACTCTTAAACTTTCAATTTTAAAAATTGAGCCTTCAAACTTAAATGAATGTTAGAATTAGGTGAAATTAGACCTTCATACTTACATAATCATATAGATTGTAACATTTGTATAAATTTGAAGATTCAATTTTTATCATTTCTAGGTCAAATTTTTACAATTATTGTAAGCTCGAGGGTCCAATTTTTATCATTTGTATAAGTTTGAAGTTTTTTCTTTTTTTTTCTGAAAAGGAAATATGACTTTCATTGATAAAATGAAAAGAGCCAATAGCTCAAAGTACAATGGAAACAAGGAGAACAAAAAAACAACATAGAATTTGTAAAAAGACGATTACACAATTGAAAAAACTAAAACATTGGGAATGAAAGAGAAGAAAATACAATCGACCATCGAGCTAAAGAACAAAAGCCAAAAACGAGCAGAATAACTGGGAGTGAAGGAATAGTCCTAATAAACTTGTTGAGAACAGACAAAATGGCTTCGGACTTGTAGACACCCTAAACAACTTCCCCCTGAACCAAGCCAAACTTAATTTAAACCTTCAATGACTGAGACTTAGGAAGTGAAACAGCAAAAGACTTGGATAATCAACATTTGTAAAGATTCCATCGAACCAAACATCCCTCCAGCCTTCCTAGCAACTAAACCAGCCCATCCAACTAGACATGCTTCCAAAGATGCTTCCAAGCCACTTGTAAACCATGATAGGATCTTTCAAGAGGGTTTAGACCAAAACAGTCTAGAGGCCCAACTTTTACAATTGAAAGTTTGAGGGTGTAATTGCAACTATAACCATACTTCAGGGGTGGTTTTTGCAATTTGCCTTTTATTTTATTTATTTTACCTTCTCTTTCTCTTTATAAGAAAGAGGAGTGAACTGGAATTTTCTGGTTACAAAAGGGATCATCCGGCTAAAAGCATGCTAAGAAATAAGTTATAGAAATCTTTAAACTAGGCGAGTCCAGAAAGACAAAAAGAGATCAATGTCATTCTGAAGGAGCTTAGAGAACTTCTCAAGTCTTTGTAAACTCTCCACAGAAAGGTGGTATAAGCATTTATCCACATATCACAAGCTCTACACTCTACATTGGCGGCAGGTCTGCACATTCTAGGTAAAGCTCTCCAAAGACTCTCTGCCACTTCAACTATCCAACCAAAAACAACGTCTAGTTTCATCTCATGTAACAATAAATGAGAGTCTTCAGACACAAATCTTCCATTGTTGATATATTTCTCCAAGGCATTCTTAAAAACAATTGGTATGGCACTTTTTAAAACAGGAGAGTACAGTTCGCCCTTATGACTTTGGCCTAGAGAGAGTCAGATTTTGTCAAACCTCCACAGCCATTTGGTGAGCAAGGTTTTATTATGTTAGGATACCTCCTAACAAGAACACTAAAGATAAAAATATATATTGCAATATCAATGAAGAAACTATGATATACCATAGCCTTTCGAGAGGGCTACTCTCTTCCAAATTCTCCAAAGGAAACCCAAGAAATTTTTCACACCTTGCTCCCAACTCACTCCCTCTATTTATAACAAAAGGCCTAACAAACTTACTAACTATTTATCAATATGCCCCTTACTAATAACCATACTAATAATCCTAATATTTTCCCAACTAAGAGTCCTACATATTGTTGCAAGCTTGACTTCTGCAAATTCCCAGTCTTCCTTGAGAAAAACGAAGGGGTAACTGTTTTCCAGTTTATAAGATGGGAGCCTCCCCCTAAAAGATCTAATTAATCTTTTCAATAATTTGTTGTACGGTGTAGACCAAATAAAGAATTTTATTCAAATGTAGATTAAACTCCAAAAAAATAACTTAACTAGTATTTAAAGGCAGACATCCAGTTACCTTCAAAAAGACTCATAACTTCCAGCCAACAGAGACCTATGATAAAATTACATAAAGACCCCAAAAAGACACATAACACCTACATCATTATACCACAAGAGGATACAAGAGGCTTTGAAGACCAGCAGGTAAAATGCCCAAGTGAAGTAAAGCCAAAGAGTCTCCTTCTCATTCTTGAAAGGATGACCAAGGAGAAGAACATTTAAAAGGGTTCAAAGATTCATAGGTAAAGTGCCCGACCACCCAAAATTTTGAGAGGGTGACTAAAAGGGTTGTGCAAAGGAGCACATGAAGAGGTGGTTGTAGGTTTCCAATCCCTTAGTACACATATCATAAGTGTATTTTCCAAGGCAGATAAAAATAAAGGAACAAAACATAAGCATTTTCCAAGACAGACATGTATTACAAAGCAGGACTATCAACCAATTTTTCTAACGAGAAACAAACATCTCGCTGATAGTTAAAAGCTACAAAGAACAAAAAAGACATGACTATCAAGAGTAGACTAAGGAAAAGTATAAAGCACTGAAGAAACTAAAACCTTAAGCCCACATCCCCGCAAAGTAAAATGAGATGATACTTTTCTTTCCTTGTGAAAAGTTATAAATAAGATAAGAACTGTATCATTAACCGATGATACATCAAGGTAGTATGCAGAGCAAAAAATTCTTCAGCATTCTCATCTGACATAAAGCTGGTCAATTGCAAAGAGAATATGACTGCGTAGAATCTTAAAAATTAGTGAAAAGAAAGGATCAAACCATATGTTTCTTTATAAGTATATCTCTTTCACTCTCAGTTATTCTGGCAAAATGCAACATCGAACTTTGAAGGACTATAGCTCCCTTTTCACATCCAGAGCTCTTGCTGCAATGCAGTGCCATACAAAAAGAAAATATTGGCACAAAATAGCTTCTAATTAGAGCTTCCACTGGTTCACCAGCAACCTGTTCATTTTTTTAAACCAGCAACAAATTTTTCATAAATGAAAAGGCCAAAATGTTTTATGATGATATAAACTCCCCAGGAGTGAAAAAGACATGAATAAAATACAAATACAAATACAGACAAAAGAAAAACTATGAAGAGTGAATAAAAGAACCTTAATTAATACAAATACCACAAGGAGAATTATACATACAGTACAAAACACAGATAAAAATAAATTAATTTAAATTTTTTTAATTAAAAATAATTAAATAAATCCTACATTTGAATCCGTAATATTTAAACATTAATCTATACTTCTTGAGCACCAAGTATTTTAATGTATTGAATGACTTTAACCAAAAATCCTCCGTTTGATGCTTTTGTTGAAGCTGTTGTGTTGTCTAGATAGACGCACTGGGACAAAAAAATGTTCCACACATTACACTTACACTAGCAATCCAGCCAAGGTTGGAACTATCACCACGTAAAATAATAGCAGGAAGAAGCCAGTGGCAACAATACTGAATAAAGTAACTAGGTTCAGCATCCAAGACAAAAAGCTGCCTTATCTGCATGCAAAGTAAAAAAATAAAAAGAAAATAAAAAAATAAAAAAAAAATCAATTATCGACAATATAAAAAGAAAATTAAAGAGCAGATGCCTCTCAGAAATTTAAGCGCATTTGGAAGACAAAGCAAGTGAACCACGGAAGGAAGAATGCTCATATTTCAACTTCTACTTTTTTAATAAGAATCAACTTCTTGTCGTTATAATGAAAGTGAATAAATGTTCAAGAGACACAAATGTTTATATTTCAAATTAAAGTACTTTCCTGCAATACCCCTGCTCCATGGTACAAACATAATGAAGGCCATGGAAGATACAGGTAATAAAAACGCAAAAATAAAGAAGAGCATGGAAAAAATAGGAATTAAGTTTTCACGGCACAAGACTAATCAATATCTAAATAGTCAACAGTAATCAGTAAGAAATTTTCAGGTTTTACCCTGGAGATAACTTTTTTTTTTGGTAGTAGCAGTAATAAGTTCTTCAAAAAGATTCAAGGGAAGGAAAAAGAGGAAATCAATTTTACCCTGCATTACCATTGGGGTGTAGGAGCAATCCAATTGTTCAAAGCACATAAGATCGGAGATATAACGGGGATCAGATCCATACCTCAATAAGTGCTGCTAAGCTTAAACCACAAGTAACCCAACAAAAAAGAAGGGATCCAATGAGTTCCTCCAAGTACTGCAAAAACATTTTAGAACTTGGAAAACCGGTAATAATGCCTAAAAATTAAAGTACCAAAACTAACCAGCAATGTGACAAATAAAAAAGAGAAAAGTACTTAAAACCCTCCAAAACACATAATTATCAACATCACATTTGTGAGGATGTGAGATATCCTCTTTCATGGGCACAAGAAATTCTCCTAAATGGGTTATTCCCAATTCCATGGTAACAAACCTTAAAACAAACAAAGTGATAACTATCATGGATTGGCCTAGTGGTAAAAAGGAGACATAGTCTCAATAAATGACTAAGAGGTCAAGGGTTCAATCCATGGTGGCCACCTACCTAAGAATTAATTTCCTATGAGTTTCCTTGACACCCAAATGTTGTAGGGTAAGGCGGGTCGTCCAAAAAAAAAACAAAAACAAAGAAACAAACAAAGTGATAAGTAACCCTATTCACACTCCACGCACTTATTTCCATGAACCAAATGACACGTTATAGTTGATTCCTGTACCCTAAACCCTTTTTTAACTGAAATTCACAATTCTTATTACAAAAAGTTATCAATATCCACTAAGAATCTGGAATGATGACTGAAAAAATGTGTCAAAAAATTTAAGCACAAAGGTCAGCTATAAATTCCACCTTCTGTCTTCCTGAATAATTGAGCTCTCTGGCCAGGTTATCAAGGATAGCAGAGACCAATTCCCTGAAAGAGAACAAAGAAACTATTAACTGAAAAATATTAACCACAATAAATTGCATGTTCGGAACAAGTTAGATGAAGCACCTTTGACTAGGATCAATGGCCGAGATTGCACACATCATGAAAACAACCTGTAGTTCAATATAATACCAATAAAGAAAAAGAGAAACAGAGCTTTCATGGAGAAAAATGAGAGAATGAACAAGGGAGTACAAAAGCAAGACCATAAAATATCAAATTAAGAGTCAAAAAGCTACTAGAAAGAGTGCTTTGCTTATTTCTTTATTAAAAATGTAAAGCTATAGAATTTAATTGGATAGAGTATCTAATAGAATATATGTAGATTAGGTCTTCTTATATAGGAGAAAGACCTAGTACAAATATGGAAAAGAATAAGACAATAAATACTAAATATCTGACAATTAATATTAACAAATATTCATTACTAAAAATTCCAACAAAAACAAAATAATGAAACTGTAGATAAAATATAATTGGAAGACCAGCTTAGTACTTTGTCATATCTCATTACTTAAAAGGAATAATTAATAATATCAACCCGGACTATTCTTCTGTCATTATTCAAGTTGAACAAAATGTTTGTGGTCTTGTTCCAGCTGTTATTGAAATAAAGGATGAATCTATAAGGGTTTTGTCTATCCATTTGGATGATATCCAGTTCTTAGATGCCCCAATATTGTCAACAAACAAAGTAACTTGAAGAGAAGAGCTGATAAGTCCACTAAAAGATCACAACTATTTTCCATGTAGAATACAAATAGGCATGGAAAATGCCGAAATAAAGATTTTCAATTTAAAAATCAACCATAAGTCAAGATTAAAGTACTACACTGAACACAAGAAAAATATTGATATTCCAGAAGTTTTTTTTTCTTTTCTTGTTTTTTTCTTTTTCTGAGATAAGAAAAAATTTCATTGATGAATAAAATATCCAAAGAGTACAAAAGGGAAGAACCCAATACGGAGATAAACCCAAGAACCAACAATATCCTGTTTTTCTTTTTCTTTCTTTTTTCTTTTTTAAGTGCAACAACATATCTCATGGTAAAGAATATGCGCCTTAACGTTGACCTATGCATGAGTTGGAAAGGGTTCATCTATTTCTTTCCAATACAATACTCAAAACTAAAAAATTCCAAAAATAACTAATCGGTATGATGAGGCTCAATCCATAAACAAAGAACATCCTATGTTCTAACGGCACTCTTGTTGTGATCTTTCAAGAGATATGCAGTAAGCAAATACCTCCGACTCAGTCTATTTGAAACAAAACTATTTAAAAGAACACTTACCTCCAACTCTATTGCATCACTATGAAAAGCAAGATCTCCAAGTGTGACAATTATGGTTTCCATTGTCGGACGAAGCTGCACACCAGCATCTAGGACTTCCCTTGCTGTAACAACTTTTTGTTTTGAGCACAACACCAATGAAACACCAAAACTGGAACTGGATTTAAGTGGACAAAACTTATTCAGTATCAATGCATTAGGACCTCCAATGATGTTGGAAAATGAGAAAATGAAGGCAATATACAAGATTTAATAGAAAATATAAAATCCGAGATGAGAGTCAAGCGTCTGATCCAACCCGCTTAGGGAGGGCCAACACTCAAGTCCCAACACAAATGAAAAGTAACAATTACATACAAGATAACAAAAAGCCTATTGCATGTTGATTATTTCCTTTTATGTTAATATTTTCCATTGTATTTATTGAGAAATATTTGAGGTATTTATTTTTCCTTAGTGTATAATTTTCTTATTTGTAATGGGTGTTTCTTCTCTTTGAGAAAACCCTTTTGCTATCAAATAGAAATAAGAGAAATAATACATTTTTAAACATGGTTCCAGAGCTGTAATTTTGAAACCCTAAAAAACCCTAATTTTTTTAAAAGGCCTAAAACCCTAGATCTACTGTCGCCGCCACCACTGGAGACCAGATCCCCACGGACACCATCTAGACGTCAGATCTCCACCGGTTCGCAAAGCCCGAAGTTATCGACGTTGCCCAAATCTGGTTTACGAGTTCCCGTCCGAGTCTTCCCAGCTCGACGCGATTTTCCGGCACACCGCGCCTAGGTTCAAGCCTCCTCCGCCGGCCGACCTTGTCTGTGTTACTGTCCGCATTTTCCAACCAATAGCCACCGCCAACCGTCTGCTTTTTGCCTCTGCCGCCGTCGGGTGTTTAGTTTTGGGGTCTGTTTCAGCCACTGTTTGGTTTCTTTTTCAAATCTATTGTCTCTCGTTTTGGGTATTCTATCTCTTCAACAACAAGTCAGACACTAAAGTACCTGCCACTATAGTCTTCGACTATCGGATCCATTCTAACACTCCCACTATCCAAATAACCACCATTTTACTTAACGGTGATAACTTTCTTCGTTGGTCCCAAAGTGTTCGGATGTATATTCATGGATAAGGGAAGATAGGTTATATCACTGGAGAAGAAACCGCTCCCAGCCTAAATGACCCTTCATTTGCTGTGTGGGACGTGGAAAACTCCATGGTTATGACTTGGCTCGTCAATTCTATGGTGGCAGACATCAACAATAACTACATGCGCTACTCTACTGCAAAGGAACTATGGGATAGTGTAACTCAGATGTATTCTGATTTTGGGTAACCAGTCACAAGTGTTTGAATTGAATCTTAAACTAGGTAATATATGACAAGGAGGTAACTCAGTTACACAATATTTCCATTCTCTGAAGAGGATTTGGCAAGATCTTGATCTATTTGATACGTATGAGTGGAAGTCCACTAATGATCAAAAACATTATCGAAAAACTATGGAAGATGGTCGCATTTACAAATTCCTTGTTAGTCTCAATGTCGAATTTGATGAGGTTAGAGGCAGGATACTTGGGAAAAATAATCTTCCAACTATTAGTGATGTTTTTTCTGAAGTTTGCAGGGAAGAAAGCCACAAGAATGTTATGATTGAAAAAAAGGCAATTGATTCAGTTGAAAGTTCAGCGTTGGTGATTAAAAATACTATAATGAAAGCTTTTGATCAATCCAACAAAACTCATGACAAGCCTCGTGTCTGGTGCGATCACTGAAATAAACCCCGACATAGGCAGGAAACTTGTTGGAAACTTCATGAAAAACTTGCAAATTGGAAAAGTTCTAAACAACTTGAGAGAAATTCCCATCAGCATCCCTATAATGCAAATATTGTTGATTCCAATCCATTTAAGGAGCAAATTGATCAAATCCTGAAGCTGCTAATGTCCAATTCATCAGGTAACCCTAGTGTTTCCTTGGCACAAATAGGTAATTCCCCTCAAACTCTCTCATGTCTAAATTCTCTTTGTGGATCATTGATTCTGAAGCCACTGATCATATGACTAGTTTCTCTTGTTTATTTGAATCATACTCTCCTGTGTATTGCAATGAGAAAGTCCATATTGCAAATGGTAGTTTCACGTCTATTGCAGGCAAAGGAACTATCTCTCTAAGTATAAAACTCATATTACGTTATGTCCTTCATGTTCCCCATTAGCTTGTAATTTATTATCTGTGAGCAAAATATCTAAGAATGCTAACTGTCGTGTTATCTTTTGTGAAAACCATTGCCTCTTTCTGGATCAAGACTCAAGGGAGACGATTGGATGTGCTAGGATGATTGACGGTCTCTATTACTTTGATGAAGTTTCAACTAGTTTCAAGGCTTGAGTAGTATCAGTTCTTTTTCCGTTTAAGAAACTATAATGCTTTAGCATCGCAGATTAGGGCATCCCAATTTCACTTATTTGAAATATTTGTTTCCAGATTTATTTAAACGAATTGATTGTTTTGTTTTTCAATGCGAAGACTACATTTTGGCCAAAAATCATCGATTGACTTTTTCACCCAAACCTTACCGGCTTCATCACCTTTTTACTTAATTCATACTAATGTTTGGGGTCCGTCTTAAGTTTTGACTAATAAGGGCAAGCGTTGGTTTGTTACCTTTATCCATGACCACACTCGTTTGACTTGGCTTTATTTGTTAACTAAAAAGTTGGAAGTAAAAGAGGTCTTTGTTCGTTTTTATAAAATGATTGAGAATCAATTTCAAACTAAAATTCGCATTCTTCACTCTGATAATGGAACTAAATTTTTCAACGAACAATTAACCACATTTTTCATCAAACTACGTGTCGTGATACTCCTCAGTAGAATGGTATTGTTGAACGGAAAAATAGACATTTACTTGAAGTTGCTCGTACCCTTATGTTTTCTATACATGTTCCAAAATATTTGTGGGGTGATGTTGTTCTAACCGTTGCATACCTAATCAATCGAATGCCAACTAAGGTGTTGATTTCAAAACTACTCTGAATCAACTTAAAGAGTTTTTTCCTACTGCCTGACTGCTCTCGGAGTTACCATTAAAACTATTTGGCTGTACTACTTATGTTCATAGTCCTCTCCTTTCCCAAACTAAATTGGACCCTCGGGCTATTAAATGCATTTTTGTAGGCTATGTTTCCCATAAGAAGACATTCAAATGTTTTGACCCCTTGACTCACAAGTATTTTGAGAGTATGGATGTGTCTTTCGTAGAAAATCAACCCTTTTTTAGCCCAAATTCTCTTCAGAGGGAGACATCTATTCTTGAAGAGAATTTTTGGGATACTTCACCTTTCCTAAACATCATTAGTCCTGAATTTATGAGCTCTAGTCCATGGATCCCAAGTGCGAAAAATTCTTCGACAGGGAGAGAAACACTACAAAGGTCAAAATCCTGAACTTCAGTTTTATACTAGAAGAAACATGACTCATATGGATAAAAATCAGACAATTGACCTATCACAGGACCAATCTGATGCTCCGTTGAATGATTCTGAAAATCAAGGTATTTCTCTCAGCTCTCCTTCTCATAATAAACCTGATGTCTCTGATTTTGATATTCCAACTGCCCATAGAAAAGGTACTCGTCGATGTACAAAATATCTCATTGCAAACTATCTTTCTTATCATGGATTGTCTGACAGTCATAAAGCATTCACATCCAAAATAACCAACCCTAAATGATTTGAATTGGAAATTAGCAATGATGAAAGAGATGAGACATAGTTGACCTACCAGAAGATAAGAAAACAGTGGGGTGCAAGTGAGTGTTCACTGTAAAATGTAATGCTGATGGTAGTATCGAAAGGTATAAGGCCAGATTGGTTGCTAAAGGGTTTACCCAAACCTATGAAATTGATTATCAAAAAACATTTGCCCCTATAGCTAAAATTAACTCAATCAGAATGTTATTGTCTATTATAGTTAATTTTGATTGGCCTCTTTATCAATTTGATGTTAAGAATGCTTTTCTCAATAGGGAGCTTGAAGAAGAAGTATTTATGGACTTGTCACCTGGTTTTAAAGTAGACCTTAGGGTTAACAAGGTAGTAAGTTAAAGAAATCAATATATGGTTTTAAACAGTCTCCTAGAGCCTAGTTTGAAAGGTTTGGAAAGGCAGTCACGAGCTATGGATTTAGCCAAAGTAAGCCGATCACACTATGTTCTATAAGCATACAGGAAATGACAAAGTTGTTGTTTTGATAGTGTATGTTGATGATGATATCATACTTACAGGCAATGATGAGACAGGAATGGTTATTGTGAAGAAAAAATTGACGAATGATTTCAAGATCAAAGACCTAGGGTCCTTAAAGTACTTCCATGACATGGAGTTTGCTAAGTCGAAAAGTGGTGTTCTTGTCAACCAAAGAAAGTATATTCTTGATAGACTCAAAGAGACAAGTTTACTTGGATGCAAGGTGTCACGGTCATACTTCTCCAACCATGCGGCACCATGATTCACGCTTGATCATGGTCAGCCTTAAGGGAAACACAAGTCCTAATCTACTTTTCGCTCATTCTTTTTGAAGCTTCGTCGGACCTTGAGCGAGGTTCTTTCGTCCTCAGCCGAACTGAACTCATGCGGAACTGGCTTCATTCGGCCTACACGTCGCCTATACGTGCGACTTCCTTCCTTCGTGACCCTTTTCGTCATCGTGATTCTCAACAACATGATCTCCGTAATTCTACATCACTTGGGAGCCTTGTTGAATGGGTTCGAGCCCTTCGTTGGGCCAAGCAGGCCTATAACAATCTACCGGCACTTCCCGGGACATTATACTGCTTATCGAGACAAGTCAGGACAATACCGTGTCAACGGGGACTATCAAATCCCACAGATGCTTTTGGATGTCATTCTAAGGAGGACAACATCAGCTTTCTCTCTCTTGCTCGGGTCGACTTATCGAGAACCATCATAATCACCCCATGGCTATTTTTTTCACCTCAAGACTTCCCGGACATCCATCCATCCAAACATATTTAGGCATGAACCCTCCCGTGTCCATGCTAAGTCAATGCTGAGCCAAAAGGGCATACTGGGTACTATATCGAACCTCCAGCCCATGGGAAGGAGCGCAATACCGACACACCCGTGCCGTCCGACACTGTCCTCGAGATCCAATTCCCGATGGAAGACGCCCAAGACACTCGTCTTGCAACGCTCGCCCACACCATGACACACTTGTGTGCCATGGGGTAGCTCACTTAGGCCACAGGGCCCAGGGGTGGTGGAGAGCTGACACCATGCCTCCCCCCCTATAGTACATTCTGAACAATTTCCTCTTTGGCACCCATGCATATGCAAGGTGGCGAGTCGTCACTCACCAGCGTAGAGCGCCCGTCTGAATTCCGATTGACATGGAATTCGATGTGCTTCCATCTTCCATCAATATGGATCTAACTCCAGAGCTGATCGTTCAAACTTGCAACGAGACTCCTACTTCTGAGGTCATGGCCCGGGGCCCCACGTGGCCCCCGCTAAGCTTGTCACTGACACAGTCGGTGGCACCAATGATTGTTTTCTTGCTTGTTGTTCAACTTGACATGCTTGCCCACTTATCTTGGTGTGTTGGATGATGCACCGTCCTCGGTCGCATCACGACACTTCACTTGGCCTCTACCATTGTCAAATGTGTCGACACTCTTATGTTGCCACTACACTGTCTACACAAGAAGGGTCACAATCTACTATCTCAAAGTTGGATTGTGACACAGGGTAACAGAAACTCCTATTGAGCAGAACTTAAAATTGGAAGTTGCAACAGAAAAGGAGGTAAAAGAAAAAGGGAAGTACCAGAGACTTGTGGGAAGACTCGTATACCTCCCTCACACACATCCTAACATTGCTTTTGCAGTTAGTATGGTAAGTTGGTTCATACATGCCCCTAGGCCAGCTCACTTTGAAGTCATCTTTAGAATCCGAAGATATTTGAAAGGTACTCCAGCAAAAGGGATACTCTTTAAGAAACATGGCCACCTCGAAGTTGAGGTTTACATTGATGCTGATTGGGCAAGTAGCACGACTGATAGAAGATCGACTTCTGGTTATTGCTGCTTTGGAGGAAACTTAGTTACTTAGTGTATTAAAAAACAAAGTGTGGTAGCAAGAAGTAGTGTTGAAGCAGAATTTAGGCATTCTGGTGTTTGTGAAGGCATATGGATAAAAAGGTTGTTGGAAGAGTTGAAATTCTCTCAGACAATACCCATGCGCATTTCCTTTGATTACAAGGTAGCAATCTCCATTGGCCACAATCCAATCCTTCATGATAGGACGAAACACATTGAAGTCGATAAACATTTCATAAAGAAAAAGATTGATGCAGGAGTGGTATGCATTCCCTACCTTCTGACAACATAGCAAATTGTGGACGTATAAACTAAAGGGCTTCCTAGGTGGCAATTCAACAAGTTGATAGACCAGCTGGCCATGAGTGATATCTTCAAACCAGCTTGAGGAGGAGTGTTGATTATTTCCTTTTATGTTAATATTTTCTATTGTATTTATTAAGAAATATTTGCTATATTTATTTTTCCTTATTGTATATTTTCCTTATTTGTAACGAGTGTTTCTTCCTAAGAGAAATAATACATTAAAAAAAATAATAAAATAAAATAAAATAAAATAAAAAACTTGTGCAATAAGGCTGCATTTGGGATTGTGTTTGCAGATATTAAAAGTGATTTAGAGAGGAGGTTAACTGTTTTTACTTTTTAGTGTTTGGTAAACCTGATTATAAATTAATTAAAGAAAATTTTTTTTCAATTACGTTAGTTTGCAAAATGTAATTAACCATCGCCTTTAAGATTGACTTCCTAAAGAATCTGATGCCTCTACTAGTATTAACCAACTCCTAAAAATTCCTATTGTATCCCTTTCACACATCCTTTCTTCACATGAAAGACCTCTAAAATCCCTGTTATCATCTCATTCTTCTTTCAAATGTTTAGATGCGAATAATATTTTCTGATGCCACTTTTATCTAATAATAACATTGGAGTGTCTTTCTTCTATATTGAATATCCGGCTCATTTTAAACTTTTCATCAGAACGTCCACAAATTTTCTACCGTGCTTAATGTTTCAAATCCAATCAATAATTTCCAGTCTGAAAAGAATGAATAAAGAGCTATTTAAATACTTTTATCATGATGACGCAATAAAAGACAAGGAAAATTGATAGAGGAAAAGAATTAATAAAATTCTAAAAAATAACAAGAAAACGCACCATATATCCTGGAAAAGTTCCTCATGGCCATCCCATGTCTGGAAGAGAACACCTATTCGTTTCGCCAGGGAATACCTAACTCGATATTCAGGATCCCGCAGCATTACAAATAACCTTTCGATCATTGTCTATATAGATCCCATCATAACATCAATTGTTAGGAAATACAGTTCACTGTGCAAGAATGGTAGTGTTAAATGAAAAAAAAAAAAAAAAAAAAAAAAAAAAAAAAAAAAAAAGCGAGATTAAAAACACAGATGAAAGTAAAAATACTATAGAATTAAGGTTCAGAGAAAGAGAAGAATTATATACATAAAAATATAGACAATAAATAAAATTTACAAGCAGAAAATTGCTTGGGAAAACCTAGTAAAGCCCATGTTGTGGCCTGAAGCAATAATGGTTTTTTTTTTTTTTTTTTTAAACAGAAACATTACTTTCCAATGATGAAATGAATCAAGGAATTGTGGTTGGAACGGCAGAATTAGAAAGTAAAGAACTGGGAACATAAAGTTGAAAAGGCTAGGTTTGTTTTGGTGCATTTTGATAAGTTGGCGTCAGACCTTTCTTTGTATTCTATTATTTTGTAGGATAATGAGAAAGACCTCAATAAAATGTTCAGGCATCTAGTAATTTGCTAGGAATATAAAAAATAAGGATATATATTCTCATGCATCAAAATGATTACCTGACCAATTTCCGGATTGATTAAAATGAAGTCACAAATGCAATGAATGAGCTTAACACGCCCCAACCAGTCAAGAAGGTCAGTTTCAGCAATCCTGTTCACTAATTTTCCAATCTGAACCAAGTTCTGCAATTAAAAGTTAGCATTATTTAATTAACTGATCAGATTGTCTTCAACAATATTTAAGAAAAAACTTAAGAAGAGAAACATTAAACCCGTGTATTTTTCATTTTCTTCTGAAGTCAGGTATTTTTATAAAATTTAATAAAATAATTACTCAGTATGGGCCTGACGTTGACCTGACACTGCTATTTTAAGCATTTCGAAAGTTCAATAATATTCGCAAGCAGAAGCTTAAGCTTCTTTCTTACTAAGAACCTTGTTGAACTGGGTCCAAGTCATCAGTAACGTCAAGCTCTTTAAATCTAGCCAGCTTGGAGAGTTCGTCTCCCTCCATTAGAAATCTCAAAGAACCATCATGATATAGCATAATTAGTAACTATTTTGTAATTTTCATTTTCATTTTTTTCCTTAAGTTTCCATTGAAATAATGAAAAGATAATAATGCTCAAGTTACAAAAAAACAATCAATACAAAGAAAAATTCAAATGCAAAACAGAAGACTTAATGACAAGACATAGTAACTATTTTGTAATTTTCATTTGAATGGTTAATTGTTTTAGATAATAGTTAATTAGTTGTTTGCCTAGGTAGAAGGTTTTTTTTTTTTTTTTTTTTTTTTTAAGAAACGCAATTTTTCATTGGTTAAATGAAAAGAGACAATTGCTCAAAGTATAAAGATACAAAATAAAATTTAAAAAATTTAAAAGCCAAAAAAAACCATAAAAAGTACAATCCCAAGAGGAAGGTTCTGTAATTGAGTCATGAGATTAGTTAAACTGTAGGTTTTTTCTTTTTTTTTTTAGTTAAACTGTAGTTAAGAAAAGGTGATATCAATTTAATTTACACCAAATAACAGATAAGAATGTAATAGATGCGAGAGATGCATCGAAGTCTTGTTCCTTATCTGTAATTCGAGAGTTCCACTCAAGCCATGTAGACCATAGGAAAGCTTGAAGAAAATTCAACCAGATCACCTTATTCTTATTCTACCTTTCGGAAGGATGGCCAGTGAGGATGTAGGATAAGATGTCCAAGCGTGTCGTGGGAGGGCCGTACCAAGCGTGTCTCTTTACAGAAGTTGTCAATAGCTTTGTACAGAACCACTTCTTTTTTCTTTTTCTTTTTCTTTTTCTTTTTCTTTTTTTTTTTCTTTTTTTTTCTTTTTGTTGGAAAGGAAACCAGACTTTCCATTGAGAAATTGAAAAGAAACTAATGCTCAAAAATACATGATATCGAAAAGCATAGAAGAGTAATAAGATAGATAAAAGAGACTAAACAAAACTTAAACAGAGAAAATAAAAAAGTTCTAATAGAAGCAAATATCTTTGAATAGAATAATTAGCAAATGTTCTAATACAAGCATATAAGAGTAATAAGATTTGTACCCAACCATTTTAAAAATTGGAGATATTAAATGAAATTTAGTATGTTTATTTTACCATGGGATTTCAAACAATTTCAAACTAAACAAGTTACAAGATCCAAAAATTACCTTCTCAAATTGTGAATCCTTAAGAAATCGACCACCATTCTTACTTACAACCCCATGCAAGGATGAAAGGTTCCTAAGTAAACCACCAACAGCATCTAGTGAGCTAGACAAATCCAGCTTAAGATTTACCTTTATACTAATCATGTTATCCATTATATTAATCTGCAAAGAAAACAAGAAGAAAATACTGTCATCATTAACATTTGCAATTTTTTCAACTTCTTAGACTAGCGAAGAAACAGAGTCATGCATGGGCTGATTAGTTTTACCAAGTTCATAACTTTTTCCGAAGACGACCACAAGATATTTTGACTGAGATGGTACATAATCTCTTCGCATACCTAAATAGAATAAATATATGAGTAAAAAACCCCTATAACGAAAAAACATGATAATATTAACTTATCAGTGAAAGTTCTTGCACCTTTGAATCACATTCATTCTCAAGGATTGCAAACAGAACCTCCCATGTAGCTTCAAGCAAAACTGAGGAAAAACTTGAAATAAGTGATATCATCCTCAACTTCCAAACAGTTGCTGAAAGCATGCCAGGCGCTGTACTCCTTTTAACATCCATGTCATTGGAGTCATTATTCACATCCAATTCTATATCCAAAATTCTACTCACTTCAGCATCAGCCGGGGAGAGATTCTCCAAAGGAGAAACAGGTGCAACAATATCTTTTGAGATTACCTCAGAAAGGAGATTCTTATTGGATATAGAATATTCTTGATAGAGGTGAGAAAGTGCTTTTAAAAGATTTTCCATTGAAAGATTGAATGCACCAGACAGATCAACATCCAGAGCTTTACCACTTGTTTCCATGTTGAAAACAGAACTAGATGCAAAACTTCTAAAGGAAGTGACAACAGAGCTTGTTATATCAAGGAAGGGATCAGAGCCAATGAAATTGAGATGTTTAATATCCCTGCAGTACCCTTGGATTACACTAACAGCATGATTCATCATTTCTAAAATGTAGCGGCCCAACCTGGAAATGAACAAAGACGCTTTCTCCCATTGCCTGTCGATGCAAGTAAAACACACATAAGAGGAGTACAGCTACATAAGTACCAAGAAAGAAGAAAAAGCTGCCGAGGGAAGTAAAAGGAGATTTTTTTCAACATTTCAACGACACGTTAAAGGTCCCAAGTTAAACTAGCTGGATACTCAGAAGCTTTCTTTGATTCCAGTGACTAATTGACGCTAATCTATTTAACAACAGAATGATCCATAGATGAGCATACTTCAACAACATATGCAAGTTTGGTAGTAGACCCATAAATTTTGTATTATAAAGACAGAAGTTTGTTTCTTATCAAATATATACATACTAAACATATAATCTATAACCTAAAGGCAGGTTAGAGAAAACCACATCCCAACCAACTGAACTAACAAAGTCTTTCAATCATTATAACCATGGAGAGGTTGTACACTACTCAAATAAGTCATAGCCCGTAAAAGCGAGCATAGCTCCACTGGCATACAAATGTATTAAAGACCAAGAGTTTTGTGGTTCGAAACTTTGAATCCCCTAGAAACGAGAGAGAGACCCATAGCCCGCAGTGCACACCTCCACAAAATTTTGCCCTTCTCTCCGAGACCCATTCCTTCAATAGATTCCATCATCCAACCATCAACCTTGGCTAGAAAGCACCTCAGCATCTAAAAAACAGACAAAAGGGAGGACCAAGCCTTCTGGGCAAAAGAACAATGAATAAAAGTATGATCAAGAGATTCAGCATTCCTCGACCAAGGATGACGGAGAAATGGCCCAATTAGGATACTTCTTTGGCAACTTCTTTGTCCTGTTCAAACTTCTATACAAAATGGTCCACATGAAGAATTTAATCTTCTTAGGGACTTTACCTTCCCACGCCTAATCCACACACATAATCCACCATAGTGATTCTCATCCTATTTGTCAGCTTTGAAGGATGGATAAAAGTTGACTTAGTCGAAAAAATCTCCGGGGAATTCTAGCTTCCAGACAACTTTATCATGGCAAAGGCCCTGCTTAAGGGCTTCAAGGAGCTTTGTAAAGTTCTTGGTAACTTTATGTCAAACAAGTTGCCTCAATCCCAAGGACCCAAGTCCGGGGTCCTCCCTCCAACAACCAGCAAAAACTATCTTTTATTTAGTTGATATGGCATAAATAAGTTGTAGGATTAGGTAAATTGAAGTATCTTGGTCAAATCCTTAGTTCATTAGGATTAGAATTAATTTCCTTAATTAAATAGAATTAGGGTTAAGATTAGTTTCCTTGGTTAATTAAGATTAGGATTAGTTTTCTTGATTAATCAGGACTAGGATTAGTTTGTCTCCAATTCCAAATAAGCAGAGAATTGTCATCTTGTATTTTTTTCTTTTTTCTAAAATGGAAACCAACTTCTTCATTGTTCAAGATAACTTTTGATTTATAATAAAAACTTTGATTTGATTCTCGAGGAATGTCCAACAAAAAATGGAGGCAGTAATATCATAAATGTTAGCTAGATTCGTACGTAAGCTGGCAAGTGTAATCTCATATCAAAGAAAAACTTCATAATTGGGAGGTCTCTTTCATAACCTATCATGATAGTTTCATGAAAATATGATTAGTATGTTCTATTTGTAGTCTTGTTTTTTGTGCTTTATTTAACTTTTCAAGTATTAATGGAAATTTTGTTTGTTTTCTTTTCAAACAAACAAACACAAAAAACAAAACAAAACAAAAAAAAAAAAAAAAAAAAAAAAAAAAAAACAAAACAAAACAAAACAAAAATCCTTTTCCCAGAGAGTGGATAAGAAAGATATTGGATGTACAAGACAATGAGAACCTTATCAAAGTTGAACCATCAATGAAGTTTGCCAATAAAGCACATAAAATGAAGATATTCGATGGAAGAACTTTTTCCCTCTCCACATCAATCAATGCTCCAAGAACAGAAGTCTCCATTTCATCCAACAATGGATCTCTGATCTGACGAGGCAAATGAATAGCCTTAAGGCCTCGGGATGGGCATATCTGAACCAACAATTATAGACAAAGTGAGAAGCTACATACGTATTATTTCAAAAACAGGACAAACAATAAAACCCCACCTTAACACTAAAACCAAGATGTATTTTAGCCACATTTTCCACAGAACAGTCAAAAATTTCTTCCGACCAATCTTGAAAAGTTTCTTTCTGCAAATATAATCAATTTCTATTAACAAGAAAATCCTCTAATCTATCTTTAATTTATAGGGGAAAGATATTATTATCAAACCACATCTTTCTTCAAACATTCATCTAAAACCCCTGTAACATCTCTTGAAGGAGCACAACCCGCACAAAGAGCATGAACAGCTGCAGGCAACAAGAATATCAACTGCTCGTTGAAACTAGCAACCTCCTACATAAAGCAGAAGCAGTTGTCAGCAAAGCATCCGCAATGTCCTTAGCAAGTATTTTTAATTTTCAAAACAGAGACGAACTTTTCATTGATGTAATGAAAAGAGACTGTATCTAATAATACAATTTTAAGGAGTTGTGAGTTTTTGTGTGTGCCACATGTGGGCAAAAATATACTAGAGAGAGAGTTATAGAAATGTAAAAAAACCCTTTATATGTAAGCTATTTATGACAAATATCTAACTAAATGCACTATTAACTTCAACAAGTATCGTATCCAAAAAAAACTCAACAACCAGGCTTAATTTATATAACTTATAGAATCAGGATTAACTTCAAGCATTGTTGTAAAACCAATGCATAATTCTTCTATGAAAAATAACACTTTAGATCCATGAGATTTGAGTTTAGCAGCATTTTGGTCCATGGGTTTTTAAACTTGATATTTTAACCCTGGAGGTCTGATTTTAGTAGCATTTTGATCCATGGCAACAGTTATCTATTAATTAATAATTACTAACAAGAAGCTTATTGATTAAAAGATTATTAAAATAAAAAAGTTAATATTCATTTTTTTCTCTCCTCTTTCTGCCTCTTCTTCGTTCCTCTTCTTCTCCCTCTCCAGCTAACAGAAATGCTACCAATCAATAAGTTTAATGATTGACCTATTATCTGTTTAACTGCTACATATTTAAGGTTTAGCCATTCTAAAAATATTGAAAAAGTTCAAAATTCAAAATTCAAAACAGAAATCAGAAAGTAAGAGGAATAAACCTTCAAGTTAAGAAGACCTAGAACTGCTCTCAGAAGATTTTTCCTAAGATGGAAAATGTCCCGAAGGTTACCCTGGATGACAAAAATACATAAAATAAAAATAATAATAATAAAGTCCATGAGATGGGAGTTCATTCCTGACTTGAATCTCATATATAATACCACCAGAACAACATGGCACATCTTCAAACGGCTAAAAATATTAAGAAAAAAATAGAAATAAAAAAAATTCAAGAAAAGGAAAATCTATACTACGTGAACGGTAAATGCATCCACCCATTGTGCAGCTTAAAATATGTCTGACTGCTCCACATATCTTGACTAATCAATGGAGAAGGGGAAAACTGCCTTTTTACTTTGGCTGAGTACTTGCTTAAGAATTTTCTTCCTATTTTTTTCCCATAGGAAGATTATATCTAAGAAGATGGGAAGGTTATGTCTAAGAATATTATGCTATGAAATCACCTATGATTTTGATTGAATTCTTAATTATGAGAAATTGTTAACAAGATTGTAAAGGGGTAGGCCTCCAATTCCTGGTTTCCAAGGCTCATTTTAGACACAGAAGTGATAACTTTTTTTACAGAAACAGAAACCATTTCATTGATTACAAACAAACAAAAAAGTCTTATTAGTTGAAGTAGTGATATAATCAAATTTACCGTAACCCATCAACTTAAGGGGTTTTGGGTTCAATGGTGAATCAACATGGTATCAGAGCATAAAGTTCTTCTGTTCGAGCCCATTTCTTCCCATTAATATTGATTTTCATTTGCTTGACTTTCTACGAATTTTCAAGCCCACAAAAGTATGAACACCCTGTTGTTTGCATTTCTTTCCAAACAAAAGCCATAACAAACTTACCCAAAGAAGATTGATGATTGGATGATGGAGGGTCTTGATGGTGGAAGCTTTTGAGGAAAAGGAAAAATCCTTTGGAGATGTGCTACTCGTGCGCTTTTGTGGTGTCTTTGGAAAGAAAGAAATAGTAGGATATTTGAAGATAAGCTTATGTCCTTTGATCCTTTTTGGGCTCTTGTTCAGAACACATCCTCTGGGTGGTGCACAAATTACACCAAATTCTTTTGTAATTATAACCTTCTTATGATTATTAAGAATTGGAGGGCTCTTCTTGTTTAGTTTTGCGAGAGGGGGTTCCCTCGACCTCCTGCCCTTAGGCTGTTCTTTTGGTTCTGCTAATGAACCCTTGCTTCTTTTATATATAAAATAAAAAATAAAATAAAAATAGAACAATTTTTCATTCTGAAAAGATGACACAAAAGTAATAACTTATTTGTCCACTTGGTAGTTACACCAAACTTTTCCAATATATTCTCCCTTAAGAAACCGAAATATATTGCAAACTAAAAGATAGAGCAATTACAGTTACTGGACAAATGACAAATTGACAGTCTGAGAATTACAAAGTAAATAGTGATCAAGATGACATATGCAGAAACAGAAATTCCAGCTAAAGCAACTTGTTTAAGACCATTTTCTTAAGAAACCAAAATACATCGAAAGCCCAAAGATAGAGCAACTACAGCTACTGAACAAATGGAGAATTGCAATCTGAGCATTGAAAGTAACTAATAGTGATCAAGTGGCATATGCAGACTGCAGAGGCTGAAATTCCAGCAAGAGCAACTTACTTGAGACCCTTTTCTCGAGAAGTAACAGGATATTAAGTACAAAGCAGATCTGCAAGACAACCATAATCACATAATTAGATGGCACTTTACCCAGAATCCTGTGAAGTATGACTACCACAGAGTGAAAAGTTTTGATTCCTTAGATGGCATCATAATTCATGACCATGTAATTAGAATAACATTACCAACATGCAAAGTTTGATCAGGATTATGAAAACGCATCTCTCTCTTAGGCACCAGATTTTGTGTCCTCGTTTCAATCAAATGTCTATTGCGCATCTTTGATTAACTTTCCATGAAAATTATTACATAACATGGGCTCCATTTCAAAACCAATTGGTAATGAGAGGAGTAATTTATCTATTGATAAACCTTGTGAGGTCCATTAATTTTTCAAATGTGGGATCCTCAAAATATCCCCTTCAAGATGGTGTTTTCTTGGGTTCACCATTCGTGGACCGAAATCCCATTTGAACTTCATAGACTCTAATACCATTTTAGATAACATGGGTTCCATCTCAAAACCAATTGGCAATAAGAAGAGTAGCCCATCTATCTTATTTCATTCCAGATATAATTACCAGATAATATCATGGAACCATGTGATCAATGATGAGGAGTTTGGATTCATCCCTCGTAATTATAATTTTAAATAATATGCTGATTTGAAAAAGGGTCGAAATATTAGAGGATTCAAAAGAACTCCAATAAAAAAGGTAAAACATGAGAAAAACTCACATTGACGGCATTCGCTTGAAAAATAAATGTTCCCAAACATCTTGAGGAATCACACACGTCTTCATTAAATCCTGAACAAAGAAGCTAGCTACATGAGGGACTCTGAGCCAACTAGAATGTTCTAGGAGAAAACAATACAATAGAAAGACTCAACCTAACTAATCAACAAAAAAAAAAAACAAGAGAGTAAATTCTTCAGGAACTCACTCGTTCAATTATTTTTCCAAGAAGCAACAGAGCAGCTTCCGCCTGCATTGATTCTCAAAATAAAGTGAACTTCAATATAGAATAGTATTAAAATGTATGCGTATAAACATTTTTGGTGATCAAACTAACACTTAACAAAGCTTTCATTGAGAAAATGAAAGTATATAAAAGATCATACAAAAAAAAGTCAAAATCTTAAAATTAACTAAGAAATGGACTCCAATCTAAAGAGTAAGACTTATCTAATAGTTACCAAAAAGTGAAGAGATCAACGCCCACTGGCCCACATAGTGTTAAATCATATAATATCTCACACCTCATTTGAAAACCTCTCCACACCCCTAAAAATCAACTATTTCTCTCCAGCCATACTACCAATAAACTGAAAAAATACAAGTTTGCCTTACTTTACCTTTATCCTCCAAGGGAGGATACAAGGCTGTCAAAGGATTCTTCCTTCAACTTGGAAGAGAGGAGTGTCTTCAGTAAGAGAACCACCATGATGAAAAAGGATCCCACAAAGAACCTACCATGCAAAAAGTTTTACCTTTTTAAGGATCTTTAACCTTCCAAAGCAAGGAGAGAGAGCAGACGCTCTAGGAGGGGGAGGAGGGACACATAACAAAGGAGAAAAGGAACAGAAAAAAAATTCTATTGAAGGATTGGGGGACCAAAAACGAATCTCTCCTCCCCAAACTCACACGACAATCAAGAAGGGCTGCTACAACCAATTACCATCTAACTAGATCCTTCAAAACCAATACCCATCTAACCAAATGCAAGCCACCCTCTTCTTCAACCTCTTCCTAGCCCTAAACATCTCTAGACAAGGTTCTAAACAAAGAAAGGAAGTACACCAGGATTCCACTCAACATTGATTGAATAAGCATATTCCTCCCTCCTTTAGAAAAGAAAGCCCTATTCCATCTTCAAAGACAGTTTTAATCTTTTCTAGAACCGGGTTCCAAAAAGACACTCTTTCAAGCTACCACACAAGGGAACCAGACGATTGAGATGGAAGAGAAAAGATGGCCCACCCCAAAACCCACCAAAGAAGCCCATGATTCCAGATTTGCGGCAGTCCAATTAATACCATGACTCACTCTTACCCTAGTAATATTAAAGCCGGCCTAACATAGCCTATTCAAATTTTAAAGGAGCTCTTTGGATCTAAACAAAAGAAGAGAGTGCAAAATGTAGGTGTGATAAACAGACTCTATGTTAGAGACCTTAAAACCCCTTTTCCACTTGCACAGATACCAATCTACTAACGATATGAACAACCAAGAGGGTGCCTCACTTTGATCCTTGCTTGACTACCAATTTATTATCTAATTAAGACATCATTGTGGTAAAGCATTACTTTGATCCTATCTCAAAAGTCAAAAGGAGATTGCCTCACTTTGATCCGTGCTTGCCTACCAGTTTATTATCTCCTCATCTTTCATGCTCCAAAGGTGGTTGTGTCTAAAATTGATACATGTAAAAGAAACTTTCTATTGGAAGAAGACAATAAAGAAAGAAGTCATTGGTAAACTGAACTTTGTTCTTGCTTCAAGGTGGGGTTGGATTTTTTTATTTCTTTCTATCAAAATAACAGCTTTTATGGAGAAAAAATGAAAGAATATACAGGTGTACAAAAAAAACCCATCCCACAAAAACACCACCCCTAAAGAAAGGGGCTCTAACTATGCAAAATACTACCTGCAGAATAATTACAAAAGGTCTTAAAAACCGAAGCCCATAAAGAAACGTGAAAGTGAACAAGGGACCAAACCTCACCAAGGTCCTTATCCATCCCTCTAAAGATCCTACCATTTTGCTCCTCCCACAAAACCCACAAAATCACACACAACCCAGCTAACCATAAAAAGTGCCTCTTCTCTAGTGTGGATAAGGTTCTCAAAGGAATACTAAACTCTTTATTCCATTCAAATGAAAGCCTTCAGCCTAATTTATAAGCAGAAAACTGAGTACAACTAACTTTATCTTTAATAATTGAAGATAAAGAGTAAAAACATAAATTAACTAAAAGTTGCAATCCTGAAATCTTTACCAAGAGGTAAAAAAATTAATAAAAGAAAAAGAATAACTAATCAAGAAAATCTTTAAGGAAGATTTCAAGAACACTTAAAAGATGACAATAAAATTCAACTTAACTAAAAGTTACTACATCATTCTACCCACAAGGCGGATTGGGGAGGAACTCCTCGATCACAGCACTAGCATCCCTCAGAAGAACAAATGATAAGCAAAACATCTAAATAAAACACTCCCAAACAGAACTAGCAAACCAGCACCGCCAGAGAATATGATCCAGATCTTCCTCTACCGTCTAACAAAAGATACAACAGAATGGCCCAACAAGCGAGGGAGTTTCCTGGAAAGACAATCCATCGTGTATTCGCACGGCCATGAAAAACCTGCCACGTAAAAAATCTCACTTTCCTAGAACCTTAATCCTCCAAGGATCGAAAAAACCGACTCGCCTAAAAGACCGACTCGCCTATGGAAGAGGGATCCACGAGACTATGAAAAAAGGACTTACACGAGAAGCCCTCTAAAGGATTGAGGCTCCAGACCCTCACATCCCTTCTAACTTTATCCATAATCAGGTCCAAAAAGGCAACCACCTTGGGGTTGCTTCCAAGTGGGAGACCAAGGTAAGAAGAAGGGAGCCCACGAACCTCGCAACCCACCATCTCCGACCGTCGTCCAAGCTTATCCTCTCACAATTAATACCCATGACACTAAACTTCCCTCTGTTAATCCTGAAACCAGAAATTTCTTCAAAAATAGTAAGGATATGATTCGAAGTACAAAAAGAGTCCTCGTTACCAGAGTAAAAGAACAAAGTATCATCAGTAAATTGAAGGTGAGAAAGAGCCACCTTGTCCTCCCCCACCTCGAACGTGCCTTCCACACACTTACTAACAATTCTACTCATAACATCCACAACAAGAAGGAATAGGAAAGGGGACAGAGGGTTTCCTTGTCTAAGGTCTCTAATAGCCACCACTCTACCCCTCGAACTACCGTTTATGAGGAAAGAATAACTCACAACTCTCATACAAACCCACATCTGCATTCTCCATTTATAATCAAATCCCTTCTTTTCCAATACCTTATCCAAAAAATCCCAATCCACATGATCATACGCTTTTTCAAAGTCAATCTTAAGTAACACCCCCTCTTTCGTCCTTGATCCATAATCCTCAATCGTTTCGTTAGCAATAAGGGCTTGATCCAAAATCTGTCTCTCAGAAATAAAAGCAGCTACGAATCAGAAATTGTCAACGAAAGCACCCTCTTCAAGTGGTTAGCCAACACTTTTGCCAAAATTTTATACACACTAGTAATTAAGCTGATCGGTCTAAAGTCCCTCACTCTGGTCACATTCTCCTTCTAAGGGATAAGACAAACAAATGTCCCAGCCATCAAACCATTCATAATACTCCTTTCAAAGAATTCCTAGAAAACCTTAAACAAATTCGTCTTGATTAGATCCCAATTTTCTTGATAAAAAGCCAAGGCAACAAGGCCTAGGGACTTAGACCTATCACTTGCAAATACAGCGTGCTTAATCTCCTCTAAAGAAAAGGGGGTCGTCAATCCATCCATTTTCCCAGTAAAGATTGGACTTCACTCAATCCCCTGAATAAAAGGCTTAGGAGACACCTCAGGCACATAAAGACTCGAGAAGAAAGAAATGACCTCCTCCTCAACGCCTTTATCCTCTCAGACAATCTCTCCAGAATCCTTAACCAAAGGGTCGATAGTATTCCTACTCTTCCTTTCGCTAGCCATCTTGTGAAAGAAAGCAGTATTGCAATTGCCCTCTTTAGCCAAGACGCCTTAAACTTTTGCCTCCAAGAGCCAGCCTCCTTTCTAATCACTTCTACCAATTAACACTTACGAGACTCCCTCTTCGCCTTCAAGGCCTCTCCCAACTAGCCTTCAATCTCCACCTTGATATTAGATTCAAGGTGGGGTTGGATTAACAAGACTCGTTAATAATAGTAGTGAGGTTCTAATCCCGAGAAGACCTTATTCTCATTCCAACTCTTTGTAAGGAGTTACGTAACTCAATTCTTCGCAGAGATTGGGTTCAAGGTTCAAGGAGTTGTCAATGAAAAACCCAAAAGAGAAACCCAAAGAATACCTCAATTCTTAACAGGTGTCACTGGAAAAGAGCTTGAATGATGCCAATCACATCTTATTTTGCCCTGTCCTAAATTTCTTAATCCATTTCAATGTTCTTTAGGTAAAAGCTTAAAAATATTTGAAAGTAACTACAAGTAATTTGTGCATTGCTTCATGAAGATTGGCTCATATATGAATTGTTTAATATGTTTTAGGGGAAAAGCCTACTACAGATTTGGGAGTTTCTATCACTTATATTCATCTAGATGTCTAAAATAGAAAATATTTCATAGCTATTCTCCGTCTTCAAAGCTGAATAATTGGAGATCTTTTTGGTAACTCTTTTGACCTTTCATCATTAATAAATTCATTCGTATATAAAGGGAGGGGAAAAAAAACAACTGGTTAGATAATTGAAAAGCTTCAATTAGTATCATAAAGCTGAAACCCCATTGCATAACAAACTTTCCATAAATAAAACAAAGAAAAACAAAAACCAATTGTTCATGACATCCTTTACAGAGTATCTGCCAAATAAATCGTTCCCTCTTCCAATGACGCAACAACAAACATGAACTTACCACCACAAACACATGACTAAACATGGGCAGTCCATGCATCAAACAGCTCCATATTGATTGCCATCCCTGATACAACTGCAATCGAAGTCAAAGAAATTCAATCAATTTTCAATAGGGCAGTCTCTCGCTCCCACCCAAAAAAGAAATGGCCATGTTAATGTACTTGATACAATTTATTTTAGTCTCAATTATACGTAAATATCTCTGAACTTTGAAGCAGATTACAATGACTTCGAATAGGTTCACCTTACATTTGAGAGAATCCTAGGATAATTTTCTCTCTTAAATGATGGTTGGAAATTAAAATGACAAAAGGCATATGTGACATTATTCACAATACAAATCAATTGTATAGAAGGTTAAGATCCTTATTACCATTCATTTCAACTCAAAGGATATAGTTGACATCATATGGAACATCACTTGCATAATCAATTCTCACATATTACCTAACACATCAAATTTTTTAAAACAAGAAACAAACTTTTCATTGATATAATGAAAAGAGACTAGTACTCCGAAAATACAATTTACATAATAGGTTTACAGAAAATGGAATCAAGTCTTGAAACCACAAGCTGACCATGATGGACACCTACATGCATTTTCAAATTAAGATAAGAAGCAACGCCATCATGGTCGGGTTGAAATTAGATCAATTTAGCAATTTCCTATGTAGATGGTGATCATGGCTGGATTCCACTCCCTCTAAACCTTTTACTTGGATGGGCTTTTATTTATCACTGGGCCATCCATAACAGTGACCCTTTTTTCTTAGTTCCTGCTCCTTTGTATATTTGGTTCTTTACAAAATCATCATGATACCTTTTGCTTTCTAACTCCTTCCATGTTTCTTTGTGGAAGCTAAAGATCATTAAGAAGATTCAATTCATTACTTGGCTCATCGTCCCAAGCAACATAGAACACCACTGAAGATGTCCTTCAAAAAGCCTCCTCTCTTGTTTTAGCCCAAGTTTTGTTTTTTTATCAAGATACTATTACTCAAAGCTACAAACTCCAATTAGAGCAAAAAAAAAAGGTTGTTTTAGCCAAAGTAGAAGTGTTTTATGTAAGAGTAGGACAGAGAACATAAAAAATTGTTGCAGTTGAGCCATTTACTTTTAGAATGTCGAATCCATAATCACATATGATAGATTTTAGGTTAAAGTCCTCAAAAAGGTAAGCCTTCATGATATCCAGGAGGAAGTTGTTCAAGACCCTTCCTTGCTTGTGAATCTTCTTCAAGACCCTTCCTTCATGATATCCAGGAGGATGTTGCATTTATTCTTGCTTATGAATCTTCTTCTAGTTTTCTTTGTTTTTGTTTGCTTGCTTCTTTCTCTTCTTTGTAGAGTTTTGTATCTATTGAGCATTAGTCTCTCTTTTCATTTCATCAATGAAAAGTTTTGTCACTTAATATAAAAAGAATTTATTTTGTAATTTTTTTTTTTAAAGAAAAAAAAAAAAGGAACAACCTTCCTTTAAGGGAAACATCATATGCTCTTGCATACAGGTTTCTTCATCGCTACGAGGTCTATCTGGTTGAAAAAAAATATGAGAATGTTTCTTCAAGTAAATAGTTTGTACGAAGATGTTTGAACTTTCTTTGGGCTCTAAACTTAAGTTTATTTTCAAATTATCGAATATTTTTTATTACCAAAAGTTGGAAATCTTTCCAATAAGTTTTTTTTTTTAATGAGAATCTTCAATTTCTTCAAATCATCTCTCTGTAAGTTTTGTAATCCCCTCTGTTAGCTTGGCTCTTCTTATTTTGCCTCTTTTCTGTCCAGTCTTTCATTTACTGCATTAAAATTTGGTTTACCATATAAAACAAAAAAGAATATGAATACTATGAAAAGAGAAACACACCTTATCCTCAGACGAACTTTCTGACCGTTCAGTAGAATCCAATAACACTACAGAAAGTTCTTGCAAACTCCTTCAAATTCATGTGGATATACAGACATATGAGCTCAATGGGACAGAGAACTGAAAGTACATTCTTTCGCTCATAATAATAAATGATCAGTCATGTGAATGAGCCAGCAGTTAAAATGTGGAATTAAATTAACTACAAATTTGTATATTCCAAAAATTTACTTAGACGTGAAAAGCTATATTAGCTTACCGCAATGTCCACAATAAACCATCATAAGAATGCCCCACATTTGCATCTTTCAATATTCTGCAACATGCTCAAAAAAATCAAATTGATTGAAATTGTGTCCCTTGCTTCTTTTCACGTGTATGAACATTATGGTTGTGTTGTGTAGCTTTGGTTACCATGAACACTATGATTGAGCTTTCTAGTTTTAATTAGTATGTATCATGCCGTATTATAATGAAGAAAAGATGTGTGGCGTAACCTAAAGTGACTAAGGATGGTAAAAGGAATTGGCCTTGGAATTATCTAGGGATTAGAAGGGATTAACTGAGGAATTGCTCAAGAGTCAAGATTAACCAGTATTCCTACCACATCAACATGCAACAAGTAACTTAATGTCAAACACAGATGGAACAAAACTCAAAAGATAAGATATTCACAGTTTATAAATTCAATTGTGAAAGTGACTATGCGCACAAGTCATCTAATCTGGATAGTATCTCTCATAGGTCATATTAAACTAGATGAGGTGCCAATCAAATTTTAACATGATATTGTTGGAACATGCATTACTGTAGAAACTATAAGATTTGATATAAGGATTGCACTGCCGCCATAAGCCACATTAAAGCCTTTGGAACCAGAGACAACATGAAATTAATTTTACACATTTTAATCACTCATTTCGAGTAATTGCCAAATATAGAACAAACAAATGAGGGTTAAAGAGATTTAAGATGGTTCTTCTCATTTTTACAGACTAATATGACTTTGAGGTAGGAAATGACAGCTTTATCCCTTTCCAACAAAGAGAGAGAAAACTCATTATAATTATATTCTAAAACCCCAATTTTTTTCATTCCACTTTCTCTCAACCTCTCTCAAGCTCAATTATCACTCCTCCAACTCTAACATTTTCAAAGATAAGGGTTTTTCAAAAAAAAACAGAAAACAAAACTTTTAATTGATGAAATGAAAAAAGACACTAATTCTCAATAGTCACAAAACTTCACAAATAAGAGAAAGAAGCAAGCAGGCAGAAACAAGAAGAAGTAGAACAGGTTTCACAAGCAAGAATAAGTGCAACATCATAAAATGAACTACTAACCAAAAACCAAACTAAGCTGAATATTAAAAGGCTGGACAATTGGAATTGATATCTTCAGAAGAGTAGCTGCGAAGGATGTAGAAAGAGAGCACCAAAGCAAGGCAATGAAACAAACTGAGCCAAGGACTTCTGGACTAGAACTAAATTTCTCCTCAAAGATTCGCAAGTACTATCCTCCCAGCTGTCTATGGTCGACTATTATTTTATCACTTTTTCAAGCTCCAGTTGAGGTTATTAAATGTTTGGACAAGCTGATCTGTGACTTCTTTTGGGAGGGCTCTCATGGTGATGGTGGGATGCATAATGTGAATTGGGAGGTTACACAATGCCCAAAGTTAATGGTGGTCTTGGTCTTGGAAATTTCCCTCACCAAATTCTGCCCTTATGGACAAATGGATTTGGCGGTTTTTACATGAACATGATGCTATGTGGAGGAAGCTAATTGTGGCTAAGTACTATTCTCCCAGCTGTCTATGGTCCACTATTACTCGTGGACTTGTGGTTCTTCTACATGGCGGTCTATTTGTCAGACCATTGATCTGGTGGCTACTCGTGCCTTGGTTTGAGTTCATCCATTTCTTTCTGGAAGGACCTTGGATTAATTGGGGTGTCCTCTCAACAGCTTTCCCTAGGTTGTTTCGAGTTGCTCATTATCCCGATATTTAGGTGGCGATTGTTTGGATTGTGGACTCGGAAGCATGGGATTTACGTCTTCATCAAAAACTTAATGAGCTTGAAACTTTAGAGTGGGTTTCCTTATCCCAATTGTTGTTCTCTATCAAATTTCATGCTTTTCCTAATTCTTAGAGGTGGCCTATTGACCCGTCTTCATCTTTTTCTATGAAATCTCTTATGGGTCATTCTTGATGGACACTGCAGATCCTCCAGCGAAGAAATTATATTCTGTTATTTGGATGGATCATTATCCTAAGAAAATAAAAAATTTCTTATGGGAGCTTAACCTGGGTGTCGTCAATATTGTTGATCGTCTTCAACGTCGTATGCTTTATATGTCTCTCTCCATCTTGGTGTGTTATGTGTCTGAGCCCTTATGAGCCCCCTTGCTCATCTATTTTTACATTATTCTTTTGCCTCACTTCTGGAATATAATTTGGATACATTTGATTGGCCATAAGCCTGCTATTACAATATTGTTAACATTATGGCATCTCTTTTAGTGGGTCATCCGTTCTATGGCACAAAGTAGGTTGTTTGGTTGGCCATATTGCGTGCTTGTTTTTGGACATTATGAGGCGAGCATAATAAGCGTCTCTTGAGAGATTCTTCAACTTGTTTTGATAGTTTCATGGATTTTGTTCAATCTACTCGGTTGTACTGGTGCAAAGCTAAGCAGCCTTTTAAGAGTTTTAATCTTTCTTATTTAGTTTTCAATTGAAAAACTTTATTGTAATCACCTATTGGTGCTTGGGGTCTCCCTTTATTTTATTTTTTCAATGAAATGTTGCTTCTCTGTAATTATAGGCTAGTTTGGCCTAAGGTAATATGTGGCTTTGGAAGAAAATAAATCTCTCTAAAGTTACGAGACCTAAAGGAACAGTCTCATCCGCACCTTAAGCCAACCTAGATAGCATTTGATTAAATTTAAAGAGGAAATGAGAATTATGATCAAAACATAAAGAAGACAATAAGACAAATAGTTTTGTTAGAATGATAGATCTACAACATTGAATCCTAGATACCTCTCGAAATCTAAGCAAATTGCCTCAAACCAGTAGGTGAAAAGATCCTTACTCATGCGGGAATGGTAATTTCGGATAAGACAACAAAAAGCCGCATTCCTACAAGACAAATCGATCCAATCACAAAAATAATGTTCCATGCCAAATGACAAATCAACCTGGAAATGCAAGACCATGTTTTCGTAGATTTACCATAACCATTTCCCTTCAGCGAGTGCCTCTTTAAGATGAACACTAGCAGGGTCCCTTTTAACCCGCTTTTCAGTTGATATTGCTTTTGTAGAAGTAACACATGCCTAAATAAATAAAACCAATGTGCACAATCAGACCCATCTCTGGTGCCCATAAACTACAACCATTCAAGCAACTAAATTATAATCCTAAGAATTCTGCAATATAAAAAGTACCACAAGCAACAGGATCTCAAGTTGTTCTTTTATCAAAAAACAAAAAGGGAGAGGAATTCATTACCAAAATTAAGAGATATCAGTTATGATAAAAGAAACGTCAAAATGGAATATAAGAAAATCTAATAGATTAACGAATGAGTAGTGGAATCAATTTCCCAAATACCTTTAACAAATTATTTTGGATATACTATTATTTCTTATCAAAACACATATATATATGTGAATAGATATATATTGGATACATATTTGGAATCTCATTAGAGGAATACTTTCTTATTGTACATTAAGCGATTGAGTCAAGAATCAAGATATCAACTTCCCGTCAATGAAGCATGATAAATAAATATGGAATTGCAGTATGTTTGGAGTACCCGATAGAGTACAGCTGCAGCAAGTTCTACCAACCCGCAATGTGAGCTACTCAAAGCTCCAAATTTATCATCTTTGTTTGCATCAGACCTGAAACTCTTCAACTATTTCCAATTACCATACATTATCAGGTGATAAACAAACTTCAACGTAAATGAGATATAACAAAAAAGGATAAATCAAGAGAATAAGGAAATACAGACCAAGGCACCCCAACACTAGATATACTGCTTTGATCTAGTTCCTTATAAAGTACATCGAGTAGCTGTTCTATCAAAACCCTCTCATCATCAGCTCCTCTCGTTAAACTTATTTGTAACCTTCCATAAAGGACAAGAGCATCCTGCAAAAGTAACAAGTCAGGAAAATGTTCTAACAATAACTCTTTTAAAAACAACTAACAGTTAAGTCTATCCAACTTATTTCATACCTTTAGAGCTCGATCATGAGTCACCATCCAACATCGAAACAAAAAATTTTGCACAGAATTATGGATCTCCAATAAGCTACTTCCTAGATTGGGACCATCCTTTAACAAGTATGTATTTACACACTCAATAAGTTTGCGTGATACTTTTCCTTCGTCCCTGACAAAGAAAAGAAAAAGAATTCATTCTTTCACTTAAAGAGAACAACAAAAATGCCAAGATCAAGTTGACAATTCATAGGGGACACACAAGAATCAAAATGATAAAGACTGGGTTAAAAGCAAGTATTATCGTACCTCACAAGAGAGAAAATCTTAGCAATGCCATTTACAATTTCTTGCCTAATACTATCTGGGAAGTCACCAGGAGGATTTTCCAAAAGTGAATGGAGTGTTAAGATGCAACGGAAAAGCTCCTCTTTGGGAGTATAAAGATTATCATTCTTCCCAACTAAACTTCCTTCGACCTTCTCCAAGTATAAAAGCAAGAGGTCTTTCGACATGGAAGAGAGAAGTTAAGATGAAATTAAACATCATATAGCAATCCAAATGATGTGTAATTGTAGAAATGAAATTAAACATCAAACATAAAACATAAACAATAAACACTTCTCAGGTTGAAGTTATGACAGAACTTACTGCAATATATGCGCTTCCTCAAATGAAAACGATAATCCCTTACAGCTACTAAATGCCTAATAATGATTCCATACTCAGATTGAAAGCATGATACAGTATTCAAGACATCCCATACATGACTAAAGAGCACCTTGACCACAGATATCAAGGGTACTGCATTGCCTGGGACAAGGAAAACAAGCATCATGAGTATAATTTTAAGATATCCTGTCAAGAAAACTTAAGCAATATTTACAAATGAAGGAGTTTCATTGCTAACAATAACTGAAAGGCTACAACCTAAAATACGGAACCAAATAATGAACCACAACTAACAACCAAAAGTAGTTGACAGTATGAATGTT
This sequence comes from Citrullus mucosospermus, assembly GCA_030954485.1. Taxonomy (NCBI): domain Eukaryota; kingdom Viridiplantae; phylum Streptophyta; class Magnoliopsida; order Cucurbitales; family Cucurbitaceae; genus Citrullus; species Citrullus mucosospermus. The sequence goes on from CM062060.1 coordinate 28,617,310, forward strand.
ATTTTTATAAGATTTTTAGTAGGAATGTGAAACCACGTGGTCCATGAATGTCCTTCATCGAGATCGTGAACATGTGGCGCATTGAAACAACTTGACTTTGATTCTTGAATAATCCACATCACTTATGCTTCTATTGTAACAAAAGATTTCCTTTTTATGTGGATTATGTGGAAAAGGCCCCTATCAATAATTATGATTTTACGTATGGACAATTCCTATCTTGTTCATTCGCAACAAAATATTTTCTTTGTGCGGCGGTAGAAAAAGACATGCTTTTTTGGAGAGAGATACTATTTGACCAACCGAGTCACAGGTATCTAACGTATTCATTGCACTTTCATTAAACACAATCACCAATCTTGTACCTCCTCCAACCAACATTTTTCTGATATTTAGGACATGCCACAAATTTCAACAGAAATATGAATTGCAAGAAGGCCTCACACAGGGAAACATTACAACCAAAGACTGCGCTTTAGAAAGAAATACAACCGTTAAAGGGTTATGAACATTGCAGACAAGCATGCAGGCTCGCAACAAAAGTAACAATCATGACATATTTCAATTACTCACCAGAAAACTTATTATCTTCTGCTTTTTGAACGACAACTCTCAGTGTCTTCGCAAATATTAACTTTGGCAATCGCCGCTTGCTTGAAGATATCTCCATTGACACACATTGGATCAACAATTTTGCGATGAAAGGCCATGTTTCAGCTGAAGAGAAAACAAGATTAATTCCTTCTTAAACATGGTGTTTAAGGAAAAACAGACATGCGCAAGTCAAACCAATAGTTGAACTTACGAGATGGAATTTCTTCTGGCTTGAGCTTAGCAGTGTTCTGTCCAATAAATTTACAGAAATCAATCGCTTTTTCTCCCTCTAGCCATGTATTCAACAACTTTATCCCTTCCTGTAAGCACGCAAAAGAACATTAATACAATGATCGCTTGAGCTACGATGAATATTGATCTACTAGATTACGCAACTGTCTGGCTCTCTCATTAGATAAATTTCCATGACACAAATTGTGAGAACTGGATACTGAGAAGTATAATATTCAGCATTCCCTCATGGTAACTACCTGGATACTGAAAATGCATTTCGAACTCCCTTTTCTTTTTAATAAAGAAGTTATTGAATTAATGAAGTAAGACAAAGTTCATAGTACAAAATTGACACTATAAGCAAAAATTTAGTTAGGATCAGGAGGTCAAAAGTTTAGTTAAGATAAGAAGGTGCACCGGACATCTCAACTAGGTTGACACCCCATTTCAAACTTTCTATTGATTGAATATACAGCGAAAACAGAAAAATAAAACTCCACAGAGATCAGAAACTACAGATACGCACTCTATAAGCTTTTAGCATCATACACGTCTTGAGTCCAGACGAAAAGTGAATGAAAAATACAAGAAAGTGGTTCTTACCTCGCGAGCTTTAGCTTTATCAGAAGATAGCTTTGAAATGATATCTTGGACATCTCTGGAAGTGACCATGGCGCCGTTCGGTGCTCCGATTGCTATGCTACGATGTCAGTAATGGATGGAAGAGCTCAAAGTGGTGGTTGAAGACATAGTAATGGCGGGAAAAAGAGGAAAGGTCTAGCAGTGAAAAGAGACTGTGACTTGGGAAGGGGTGCGAGGTTAGACACTTATGACGTTTCGGCGACACGAAGACTATTGTGCCGAGTCTGCTGACTATCAAAATCGCGGTTTCCAAAAAAATTTCCATTTTTATTTTGTTTTTTTTTTCCCTAATAATAATAAATAATAGAATGTATAATTACAAAAATGTCTTTAACGGATGAAAATTTGCACGTAGGAACAAATTTTCAAAATTGATGCTTTTTTTTTTTATTTCAATTTTTCCATTTTAACAAATCTCTTTCGAAACATATGAGAAGAGCCTTATTTGCAGTGATTCACGCATCATTGACTAGCAACCCGGCGTGCGGTAAGGTTGTGGCGGGGGAGACAAAGCGGGGGCAACGGCAAATGGTGTGGATAGCACAGTGATTGGCGAGAGAGATGTCAAGGGAGGGGTCTGCTGCATGCGAATAAAATAACTTTGGGTGATTTTCATTTTTTTTTTATTTAAAGGCTATATTCTAAAAAATTTAAATACTATTTTTGTCCTTATATTTTTTACTTCGGTTCATTTTGGTTCATGTACTATCGATATGTTTTCAACTTTTGTTCATTTTGGTACTTAATCTTATAAAAGGTTCACTTTGGTCCTTAAAGTGATTATTTTGGTTATTTCATTTTCATTTGGGTAATTGCATTAAGTAGCACTTTTAGAGATAATAATTAAGTGTGTAGCAACATTTTTAAAAAATTGAAAATATAGCAAAATGTATCATTGATAGACTCCTATCAACGTTATGGTCTAATATTGATAGACCCCTACTATTGATATGGTCTATCACTAATAGATTTCAAAAGCAAAATCTAAATTTTTCTATATTTGCAAATTCTTTTGCATTATGTTATATCTGCAAATATTTTGAACCTAATGGCTATACTGTCTCTTTTCATTTTTATTTTATTTGTAAGGGATAAAAATAAATAAATTTTTAGAGTTCAAAGACCAAAACGAACTAAAGTTGAAAGTAAACGACCAAATTGAACATTTTGAAAGTATAAGGACCAAACTAAACCAGAGTTGAAAGTATAAAGACCAAAATGAACCAAAACCAAAAGACTGAAGTAGTATTTAAACTTTATACAAAATATCCTTAAACTTTGTATTTTGTGTAAAAAATAATTTTAAATTTCAAAAGTTTAAAAAACACCTTAAACTTTAAAAAATTTCAAAATTACCATTGTTGTTAATTTTGGATGGAAATCCTCAGTATTTTGTTTTAAAAATACCCTTGGAAGTTCATAAACACTTAAAAAATTAATCCAAATATTGCCATTTGTATAGAAGATAATGTGTGTCACTATAAACAATTGTTATTATTTACGAGTAGGAATTATGAAGGATTATAGAAAAAGAGATATTTTTCTTTTGTGGTAAACCTTTATACTGACCAACCAGCTATACTATTCAAAAACAAAAAGTATGTATACCATATGGCATAAGTTGGTCTTTAAGATCCATTTTCAATCAAATATGTCATAGCAGACACTAATCAACCATCGCAAAACAAAAAAAAAAAATCAACAATATTACAACACATAGTTCGTCTTAAGTTCCATTTTCAATCTCCATAGTCACAGGTCACATTGTCATAACTTAGTATCCATGTTCTCGAGTCTCTCAAGCCAACACGATATCGTTTTGGACACTCTCACAACTCTTGTATAGCAAGATGTAATAATTTATTTTCACAATATAATTCCAAATAAATAAAGATGAATATAAAAATATTGGATTAAGATAGAGAAGCATATATAAAATTTGTTTAAGATATTAAAGCCATTTTTCCCACCAAACTTCAGGTTCCTTTGAAAGTAGTCCTTATATTCATTCTATATATTTGGCACGAGAATTTGCCTCCATTGTTTTCATGACCAAGCATAAATATGTGTATAAACAAACTTTCTTATGTTATTACTAAAAGAAACTAATATATTTACACTGAGTAATAATAATTTGAACTTATGTCTCTGATGTGGTCAAAGACACACTTAAGTTCATATTAATTAATATGTCCAAATGTAACATAAAAGTTAGTATAATTATGAGACTCAATTTATTTTGATCAGTTTCTAATTGGACCTGCTTAAATTGCTGAAAGTTTGAACAAATTTATTTTAATATTTTAATTAAAATTAATGCTCTTATTTTATATGTGGAGATTAAAAAAGAAAAAAGAAAAAATTCACATCTTGTATGTGTAATTCTCCAACAAATTAACAGTAATAAATGTGATTTAATAGTACAATGAAGAATGAAACCTCCGCAATAAAGTTTTATCATCTTCACATATACAATATAAATTTGATAAACACAAACCAATTTTAAATTTCCTGCCAACAAGTTCTGATAATTTTTCTTCCACTCATGGAGTTGAAGTCGAATCTTAGAGAAAATCTGATCAGCACTCAAGTCCGCAAGAAAGATGAATTATTATCATCATTCGAAATTTTTGCATCACCAAAAGGTAATACTTATCTGCAAGAATTTCACCACTTGGATCATCAATTTCATCCCATTGGTAATTCATCCTCAAATAATTATCCTGTTATGGAAGACGAAAATCTGTGCAGTAGTTTCAATCCTTTGAATAATAATAATTCATACTCATATGGTGTTGAAGAATTGTATGAGTTTAATAAAGGGAATGCTACAGCAGATCAAGTGATGGACAACTTCCAAAATTGTGGAGATTATTATCATTGTTGCAACAATTTTCGTCAAAGGAATCATCAAATTGAAATAATGGGATTGGAAAGGAATTCCATTAACATTCCATTGAATTTCCCGGAAATAAAACCTTTAAATTTCATGGTACCTGATGAAGTATCGTGCATAACTTCAGGAAGAAATGGTCATATCCAGAAAGGTATTATCAATAAGAATACTAATTTTCCATCTTTGTTAAGAACATCTAAAGGTCGAAAGAAGCCAACTGTGATCAAAGGCCAATGGACAGTTGAAGAAGATAGGTAAAAATTTTACCAATACAGAAAGAAAATAAAAGAAATTTCATATTTATTAATAAACTATTTCTCATATATATTATGTTAGGTTTTCATTTGATATTTCTCTAAAATAATAACAGGCTTTTGGTTCAATTGGTTGAACAATATGGAGTGAGAAAGTGGTCTCATATTGCACAGATGTTGCCAGGGAGAATAGGAAAACAGTGCAGAGAGAGATGGCACAACCATCTCAGGCCTGACATTAAGGTATTTCTATTCAAATTTTGACTCCATTTTTCCTTTTTGAAGTGAAATTGGTCCATAGATTTTGGAAAGCTTAACACTTTTTATCTTTTGAGATCAGAATTTAATTTAATTTTATCCTTTCAATTTCAAAATTTGACATATTTGATCTTTGAGAATACATAGTTTCTAATTGGAATTTAAGTTTGATGACATGTTCGGTAATTATTATTGATTTGATTAATGAAGTTTGTTGTTTCTAATTTGTATCAAACTAGTTGATATAACGAAATCATGACAACAATCAAAACGACGAATTTTACTTTCTGTTTTGTCTTAACTAGCTAACTATATATGTTTTAGAAATGACGAATTTTGCCTTTTTTTTTTTTTTTTCTTGCCACAGTGAATATGTGTCTTCTTTACTAGCTAACTATATATGTTTTAGTTCAATTTGGTCTTGGGGTGAATGTCTTTTTAATATTTTAAATTTTGTTTGATAAATATTTTGTTTTTGTCTTTCTGGTTTATAAAACTAAGCTTACAATCACTCGCTCTAACTATTTTATTACATACTTTTTAAACATGTTTTCATAAACCAAGATACATTTTGAAAACTAAAATAACTGTTTTTGAAAACATGATTTTGCTTCTCTAATCTTGAATTCAAATGTACATTTTAGTAACTTGGAAAACTTACTGTGTGAAAACAAGCATAAAGGAAAATAGTTATAAAAGGAGGTCATAGTTTATGAAGTTTGAAACTAGTTTTTACTTGGTCTATAACTATAACTAAATTTGACCTAGACCAATAGTACTTCATATAACATAAGGACTTTTTTTTTTTTTTTTTGGAAAATAAATTTCATAAGAACAACATAGTACAAATCACAAAGTCCTATTCTACATTTTTTTTTCAATGCAATTGTATATATAGCTACGTTTGAAAATAGGAATATGACATATTCAGTCTGTGAAATTGACCAAAACTGATTGAAAACAAATACAGAAGGATACATGGAGTGAAGAAGAGGACAGAGTATTGATTGAAGCGCATTCAGAAATAGGGAACAAATGGGCAGAAATTGCAAAGAGGTTACCTGGAAGAACTGAAAACTCTATCAAAAACCACTGGAATGCAACGAAGAGAAGGCAATATTCAAAGCGAAAATGCAGATCCAAATATCCAAGATGCTCTCTTCTACAGGATTACATAAAGAGCCTGAATCTGGACTCCAATAACGCCGCTCACCACCAGAAGAAAAGCTCTGCCACCACCTCCTCCGCTGTCAATAATAATACCAAATCAAAATCGGCCGATCATCATCATCATCAAACACAAACCACTGACTTTTGTCCTAACGATTGGACAGTTCCGGATTTCGATTTCAAGGAAGAACCGGAGTTTTATCTCGACGATACTTTCTTTCCGGAAGGATGTAGCATCAACTCGCTCATGGAGGATATTGTTGGCGCCTCTGTTGACGAAGCCAATAATTATGATCGGAAAAGATATAACGACAATAACGAAGAATCGGTGGAGTTTCGTCGGGTTGAAATGGAGAAGTTGCAGTATTGTGCTCCGGTGAGTACGGCGACGGCGGCAGGGATGGAGTTTGAAGTGAAGAAAGAACTTGATTTAGTAGAAATGATAACTCAAGTCAATGAAGTTAATAACGTGATGAAATAATGAATCAATGTGAGAACAAATTTTAAATAGCAAGATTTTCTTTTATATACGTTTTGGAATTTATCATTCCAAAAATATCTACTTTTATGTCATCAGCTTGTGAGAAAAAGTTCAAATAGAACTCTGTTGGAGATTATCAACTTGAAAGTTTTTACTTGTATTCAAGTTTGTGTTTAAGAAAGCGAATATTATTTTCTAGTATCACGACTTTGAAATGAGGAATCAAACCTTTCACGTCTAAAGAATGAGTGTATACCAATTATTCCTAACCTAAACGGTTTAACAATTTTTAAGTGATTAGATTCACTCAATTATATTAAACATATTATGTAGCATAATATATGCAAACTAACTAAAGTCTATGATTGTGTTGTGTCATTAAGAAAACGTTTTCATTTATCCATTGCTATAGAAGAATCAAGAATGCACGAGCAATTTGACTCAGTTTTCTTAAAATCATTTATGAAATTAGTGTTTGATCTCATCTAAGCATAGTTTTATTGGATAAGACATACACTATCAATAAAGAATTCAAATGATTGAATCCCTCTGCCTCACCTTTCATGGACGCGTGTCTTTTCCAATACAGCTATCATTAAAGAGTTTAGATGCATGCTTACTAAATTTTTAGCAATTTTCTAGCACACACAAGATTTTCAAGAGGCCCAGTGTCACACCTCCAAAGTTCGAAGCACGCGACACGATGAGAGAGACCGTGTTGCCGGGTGTCACGGTCATACTTCTTCAACCGTGCGGCACCACGATTCATGCTTGATCATGGTCAGCCTTAAGGGAAACACAAGTCCCAATCTACATTTTGCTCATTCTTTTTTAAGGTTCGTCGAACCTTAAGCGAGGTTCTGTCGTTCTCAACCGACCTGAACTCATGTGGAACTGACTTTATTCGGCCTACACGTCGCTTGAACGTGCGATTTCCTCATTTCGTCATCAAGATTCTCAACAACCCAACCCCATAATTCTATACCGCTTCGGAACCTTGCCGGGACGAGTTTAGAGCCTTCATCGAGCCAGACAAACTTATAATACCCTACCAGGGCTTTCCGAGACACTATACAACTTATTGGGACAACTCGGGCAAATATCGAGTCAACGGGGACTATCGAGTCTCACGAACGGTTTTGGATGTCATCCTGAGATCGGGACGTCATCAGCTTTCTCTCTCCTGCTCGGGTCAGCTTATCAAGAACCGTCACCATCGTCGCATGGGTATCTTCCCACCTCGGGACCCCTCGGACATCCATCCATCTGGACATAACTAGGCATGAATCTTTCCGTATCCATGCTGGGTCAATGCCGAGCCAAGATGGCATACCGGGGCTATATCAAACCTCTAACCCATGGAAAGGGGCGCAATGCCGGCACACTCGTGTCGTCCGACACTGTCCATCGAGATCCCATTCCCAATGGAAGACGCCCAAGACACTCGTCTTGCAACGCTCGCCCACGCCATGACACACTCGTGTGCCACGGGGTAGCTCACTTAGGTCGCAGGGCCCAGGGGTGGTGGAGAGCTGACACCATGCCTCCCCCTTATAGTACATTTTAAACAATTTCCTCTTTGGCACCCATGCATATGCAAAGGGCGAGTGGTCACTTACCAGCATCGAGCACCCGTCTGAATTCCGATTGACCTGGAATTCGACGTGCTTCCATCTTCCATCAATATGGAACTAACTCCAGAGCCGCTCGTCCAAACTCGCGACAAGACCCCTACTTCTGAGGTCACGGCTCGGGGCCCCATGTGGCCCCCACCAGGCTTGTCGTTGACACTGCCAATGGCACCAATGCTCGTCTTCTTCCTTGTTGTTCAGCTTGACATGCTTGCCTACTTACCTTGGTGTGTTGGATGATGCACCGTCCTCCTCAGTCGCATCACGACACTTCACTTGGCCCTCTTTCGTTGCCAGATGTGTCGACACTCTTGTGCCGCCACCACACTGTCTGCACAAGTGGGGTCACAATCTACTATCTCAAAGTTGGATTGTGACACCGGGCACGCATGCCTAGGGCTACAAGGGGTTAGCCATGGCGTCATCCATGGGGGCAGTGGACATGCGATGTTGGCGCATCACGCCCATGACAAGCCCACGCCTCGTGTCTAGAGTAGGCACGATTATGCGCACAGGGCCAAGCAGCGTGGGAAATCGGGTGACACTCACGCCACGTGCGGAGGGGCGTGCAGAACGCTCGCAAAGGCCGAGCAGCATGGGCAACCACGCGCTTTGAGGTTGGCGTGAAGAGGCGCGAGCAGCACAAGGAGTACCGCCCCAACGATGGCGCACACAGGCGCTAGGACCAAAGACGGGAGTTCGTGAGACAATGTCGCGGGGGCGAGGCACGCGACACGCTATGCCGACACACGGGTGTCGGGCGCACGACGGGGATGAGGCGTGCGGGGCCGCATGCACACACGCAGTGCACGGATATGTGCGGGTATTTGAGACCTCCTTGGCTGACATCCATGCATGGCAATGCACGCGATGGCCCTTCGGCAGGCTCCGCGGAGGCGTCCTCCACGACCACACGTTCGACCGAAAATGGTGGAAGTGGCGGGCGCTCAACCAAGGAGGTCGAGGAAGATCTCCCCTATTTTTAGATAGTGAGGAAGTGTCCCACGAAAATAGGGTCGAAGATGCTAAAAATAGGATGCAGTTGAGATAGTTGAGAAATTATAGGAAGTAGTGTTATGTTCCCAAAATGCAGGATAGTGGGAACATGGGGAAGTGACCCTATTTTGTAGGATAGTGGGCGGTTACACACCCCCATTAAGGGCCACTCCTCCACAAAAGTAGGCTACAAGTTCTCATCTCCCCTGCTATATAAGGTGACAACTTGGGATTTGTCCAAGGCACCGAATATCACCCAACTATACCGAGTAAGAGTATTCTACCTCACGTGGCCAAAGTATTTTGGAGTGAGGTTTCTCTTTGTGTATGAGTGATTCTTGTCTTAAACGAGCTCCAAGCTCCACCTATTGTATTAGTGGTTTTAATATAAGCATTTATATTTCCACTTAACTCTTGTGTATCCTCTTCCTTCAATCTATATGAGTGTCCAAGGTGAGAAGCCTTTGAGAGAGATTGGGACGGCGCTCTAGCCTCCCTTGAGAACGAAAAAGTCAAATCTTTAGGCTGGCCAAGGGAGTACCTTCGCGCCGCATGGGGCAACTCCGTGAAAAAAATTACCACCACCACGCTTCCGACATAAACCTCGTGACACCCAGCTCAAAGTAGGATTGAAGCCTACAAAGGGATTTGTGTGCCCAAACCTTCCACGTTAAAAGAAATAGTATATGCCAATTATTACTAATCTAAGCTCACCTTAACAATTTTCAAGTTATTAAACATTGAATGACGAAAAATTTCACTCAATTATATTAGACATAATATGCAGCATAACATATGCAAACTAATTGAAGTTTATGGTTGTGTTGTGTCATTAAGAAAACCCTTTCATTTAAGGTAGTTGTGTTCGCAACACATTTATAGATAATAATTAAGTGTACAACAACATTTTTAAAAATTTGCAACGATAGCAAAATCTATCCACAATAGATCCCTACCAGTTATATGGTCCATCACTAGTAGCTCTACCATCAATACGATCTATCATTGATAGACTCCTACTATTGATATGGTTTA